>JAQHUG010000357.1:137340-157259 GCA_028555095.1 Dicrostonyx torquatus
TCCCTTTTCGAGGCCTCTCAGCAGCAGGCAAGAGGGTTTGACTAGGGAAGGAGAAAAGGGGCTGCAGAGAGGGCTCTTGGCTAGCCAGCTGTTTCTGCACACAGCATTCCCTAATCCCTTATTCCCTATAGCCCCATAAATTCCCTCCCTGCCTTAAAGGCACAGTACTTAGAACTGCTCACATCTGCTTTTCTTCATGCACATACTCCAGAAATATCCAAGCAGCCGCAAAACACTGGCAGTTCTAGGGGGGTTAGAGATTTAAAAGTGAACTCCACAGCCATGGCCTCCTAGGGAGCTACGGTCTAGTCAATTAAAGAGATGACAATTAACAGTTGCATGAATAGCTAATTAATTATGACCACAGTAATTAATTTGAAAAAAAAAACCCATATACTAAGCAAGATATCGCTGAATGCCAAGGACTATTTCCCTGAGGAGGTAACATTTATAAAACTGAGACTTTAAAATTTATTTAACTTGATGCTTATGTAGTAAGTACAAGGGCCTGAGTTCAGACCCAGCACCAGGGGGAAAAAATAAGAATGAAAAAAAAATCACAGAAAGACCAAACGAAGTGACTAAAACTGAAGCTTAAAGAATTAGCAGAATTCAAGCAGTTCAGATGTCAGGAAAGACAGTCGTGCAGAGAAACGGCATGTAGATGTTCCCAGGTCACACAGTGTGCTCCTTTCTTCTTTCTTTTTTTAAATTATATTTTTTAACATCTTTTAGTTAGTCACTGACAATGGTATACATGTGCACAGTGTATTTGGGTAATATACACCCCCAACACGTTCCCCTCCCAATTTCATGTCCTACTTATTTCTGTACGCATTTACATTGTAGCCCAGCTAGGAGTGATTAGTCTTGTCTGCTGGGATGTTGACAGCACTGGCTTGATCTTAGGTAGGTCTCACTCAGTGAGTTGATATGTGCAACAGGAATGTCATGTCCGGAGTACAGCATTTTACCACAAATGTCACCATTCTCCAGCACTGCCCTGGTTAGACCTTTCTGTCAAGTTGACTCAAGCTAGAGTTATCTGGGAAAGAGAGACACTGAATTGAGAGACTATCTCCACCATATCGGTCTGCAGGCAAGTTTGTGGGCATTTTGTGATTAATGATTGGTACAGCTCACTGTGGGTGCTGCTGTGCCTGGGCTGGAGCTCCTGGGTTCTATAAGAAAGCAGGCTGGGCAAGTCATGGCGAACAAGCCAGTAAGCCGCAGCCCTCTGTGGCCTCTGCATCAGCTCTTTCCTTAAGTTCCTGCCTTGGTGTTCTTTGATGATGGACTGTATCATGTATGACCAAATAAATCCTTTCTTCCCCAAGTTGCTTTTGATCCTGGCCTTTGTCACAGCAATGGAAAACAAGCTGAGACTGGCTCTTACATTCTTTCCCCTTGCAATTAGCATACAACATCAGCTATACAAAATAAAGCATCTCCTGCCATCTCTATACGAGCGTGGAATGTACTTTGATCAAATTCAACTCCTCTTGTACTTATTCACTCTCACCCTCCTCTCACTTTTTGTCTTTCTCCTGCACATCCCTCGTAGGCTCCATTTTACCCTCATGTCCTTTTTACCCCCAGTTTCTACATATGAGAAAAACCATACAGCATCTTTTTGAGTCTGCCTTATTTTATTTAACAGGATGCTCTCCAGTTCCACCCATTTTCATTCTACTTGAATAAGCACCATCCTGATTCCAGAACTTGGTTGTTGTGGATAGTGTAGTGATCACATGAACATACAGGGATCTCTATAGGAAGCTCACTTAGGTTCTTTGGGGGTATATATACAAGTTGGCATGTCTAGATCATACGAAAATTCTAATTTTGATTTGAGGGGGGAGAACCTCAAGTGTAGAAAATCAACATACAAAAAAGTAGCTTTTTTGTGTATCAGGAACTAACTCACTGAAAAATGTCAGAGAAACAACCTCATTCACAATAGATTTACCTAGACATAAACATAGCCAAAAAATATTAAAGATATTTAGGATGAAATCACAAAGCCCTGAAGAAAAATGGCAGACCGGGTTGCACAGACTTGTGATCCCAGCTATTTGGAAGTCAATGTAGGAGGAGCACCCATTTAAGGCCTACTGGGTTACAGAATGTGTTCAAGGTCAGCCTGGGTAATGTAATTAGACTCCACCCTTTTCTGAATAAAAACAGAGGAGGAGTAGATGGTGGGGGCAAGGAGAAGGGGAGAGGAGGGGCTGGAAGGAAAGGAGGGAGGGGAAACAGTGGTCAGGATATAAAATAAGTAAATTTTTAAAAATTAAAAAAGATTAAATGAAAATAATTATAAGACTAAAGAGAAAAACATCTAGGGATACATGGGCAAGTGAGATGAAGATCGTGAGGGAGAAATCTACAGAGGCAGCTGAACCAAGCTCGTGGAAACTCGTGAACTCTAGACCAACAGCTATGGAGTCTCCATGGGACCGAACTAGGCCCTCCATACGTGGGAGACAGTGGTGAAGCTTGGACTATCTGAGAGGTGTCTGACTGTAGGACCAGGACCTATCCCTGGTGCATGAGCTAGCTTATTGGAGCTCAATCCCTATGGTGGGATTCCATGCTCAGTCTTAACACAGCGGGGAGAGGGGCTTGGTCCTGCCCCAACTTAATGTGCCAGACTTTGTTGACTTCCCATGGGAGCCCTTACTCTTTGGGAGGACTGGATGGGGGTGGGCTGGGGGGAGGCGGGAGGAGGAGCGGGGGAAGGGGCGGGGGGAATACTCCAGAGGGAATGTAAAATGAAATCTAAAAAATAAATTAAATTAAAAATAAAATAAATGAATGAAAGAGAAATGGTTGATAACTGAGACTGCATAAAATTAAAAAGCTTTGACACAGCCAAAGGAACCATCAACAGTGTGGAGACATCTCGTAGGATGGAAGAAATTATTTGCTAAATATTCAACCAACAGAGGAGTAATATGCAGAAAAATATGAAAAGCTCAAAAACTGAAACAGCAAGAAAGCAAAATACCCAATTAGCCAATGGGCAGGGTAAACGAACAGATGCTATTGCAAAGTGGACAGTAAATACATGACCAGAATGTTCAACTTCATTAGCAATCATGGGAATGCTAATCCAAGCTACATGAGAATCCATGACTGGTGACCCAGTCAGAAAACCCAAAGCAACAAAAGCTAGCATAAATAAGGGCCAAGACCCTTACTCACTGCTAGTGGGAATATAAAATTAATTTAAACTTGTACTTTTAAAAATATTTTTAAAGTTTTATTTATTAGTGTGTGCCTGCTTATACCCTAGTGCACACATGGAGGTCAGAAGACAACATTCGGTAATCAGTTCTCTCCTTCCACTGTGGGTTCTGCAACTAAAATTCAGGCCACTAGACTTGCACCCATTTACCTGCGTTGAGCCATCTCATTTTGCCTCTTAGGGAACAGCAAACATACAAGGGTTAGAACTGGGTAAGATAGGACCAGACAGCCTCAAAATGAGTCATGGAAAATAGGACCACACTGGTAAGGCTTCACATGCTGTGGGTGTGTTTTAAAAATATCAGGGGGGCACCAAAAACGTTTGGGTGGGAATTCTAGGCAAGGTTTTTACTTTTGTCTGAGGGTATACTGGAAATGGGGAGGTTGTTGGGATGCTACCAGAGTCCCTTCGGTGGGAAATGATGGTGGAATCTTTGACTGGTATGGTGTGGCTAAGTTAGAGAGCGGTGAGAGCAGAATCCAGCCTCTTTAGGAAGTGGAGTCAATGGAACACTGAGATGGATTGCCCGTAGGACTTGGGGCATGGGCACAGAGTTTGTTCTCTTCCCCTGTCATATTTCTGAGAAGATTTAGGAGAGAAAAATCTTTAGAACCATGGGCTTAGTAAAGATTTAAATGAATGTCAAGGGTATTATTATGTAAGAAAAAAAATCCCATTTCCAAAAGCTACATACTATATTATTCTGTGTATTGAACATTGTTTTAGTGACAAAAGTATAGAGATGGAAGACAGTGAGAGCCAGGGCTTAGGGATGTGAGGTTGAGGACTAAAGCAGATGGGAATGAGAGCCACTCATGGGAAATTTTGCAGTGATGGAATTGTTATGCATGTTGATTGGCTGGTACTCATCTCATAAAATGTGCATACATTAAATCAGAGCCGATTTCCTGGTTCTGGTATTGTACCAAAGTCATGAAACATTTAACCATGGGGACAAATGAAGGTACATAGGTACCTTAGAAACTGTTCTGTTTTCATGGCCTCCTGGGAATCTATACTTTATCTAAAACTTTTGTTTAACTTTTAAAGATATATAAAACACGATTTCTGGCATATAGAAAGCATTCGACCACATGTTCCTATAATTAAAACCATATACTTCCCCTTTATTCTCAGGAAGCTTTTGGTTCTTCTTTGAGGGCGGGGAAATGAAGGGTCTGTACCTTAGGTGACTTGTGATGGTGACCTGGAAGAATAGTGAGCGTTGAACAGGGGACTAGAGGAGATGAGAGAATACATAAAGACATTTGTTTAAAAAACAAATTAATAATGCAAAGGAAGCTAATTAGAAGCTGGAGTAACAGGTGGAATTCTATGGGATGTCTTTCAAAGACTCACCTGAGATTTTGAATTTATTCAGATTAACTGTGACTCCAAGTCTGAGTAGGACTGTCCAGGAAACGTTTGCAGTGATGTAGCAAAATTTTTCTTCGGGCCACAAGTTCACAAATAACGACATAGAAAATTGTTATTAGCCAGGCGGTGGTGGCGCACACCTTTAATCCTAGCACTCGGGAGGCAGAGGCTGGTGGATCTCTGTGAGTTCAAGGCCAACCTGGTCTACAAGAGCTAGCTCCAAAGCTACAGAGAAACCCTGTCTCAAAAAAAAAAAAACTGTACGAGTTTGAAGTATTATAATTTGGGGACTGGAGAGATGGCTCAGAGGTTAAGAGCACTGCCTGCTCTTCCAGAGGTCCTGAGTTCAATTCCCAGCAACCACATGGTGGCTCACAGCCATCTGTAATGAGGTCTGGTGCCCTCTTCTGGCCTACAAGCATACATACAGCCAGAACACGGTATACATAATAAATCTAAAAAAATTATAAAAAAGAAAATTGTTATTAATTATGAAAGTGTAGTCTCAGTTTAGGCTTGTCTCACTAGCTCATACCTTACATTACCCCACTTACTTTAATCCACGTTCTATCACATGGTTCATCGCCTCATCTCTCCATACTGCCCATGCTACGTCCTCTAAGTGTGGCTGGCGACTACTCCTTCTTCTTCTTTCCGGAAGTCCCGCTTATACCTTCTGCCTAGCTATTGACCATTCAGCCCTTTATTCCACCAATCCCAGCAATATATTTTCATACAGTGTGCAAGTACCCCACAACACAATGAGCACCCCTTCGAGGCACATCAGTGTTCTTCTAGTAGGCCATGCCGCCCCTAATAACGCCTTCCTGAACAAAACGAACCTTTTAAGTTTAATAGAATGTTTGTAGAACAGATTTAGTTTTGCAGCAAAACTGGGCAGAAGATCCAGCAGCTTCTCGTATATCCCCATTCCCCACACAGCCCAAGCTCTCACGATCAACAACCTCGCCAGTCATTTAAGTTGGTGAATCCACATTGACACATCATTCCTGCAAAAAGTCCACAGTTCCCACTGGTGATGCACACTACAAAACATGGTTACCATTTGGTATCACACAGGGTAGTGCCACTGCCCTAAGAATCCCTCGTCTTCTGCCAGTCCATAACCACCTTGCATTTAGACCCCGGCAAGTGCTGATCTCTTTACTGTCACCACAGTTTTGCCTTTTTCCCATGGTATTAGTTGGATCTATAAAGGATTTTGTCTTTTCAGAGTAGTTTTTCCACTATGATTCCTCTGTGTCTTTCCATGGCTTGACACCTGTTTTATTTTCTTAAGTGCTGAATATTCCATTTTCTTGATAGGCCCGGCTGCTTATTTATCCATTGTCTGTTAGAACACCTTGGTGGCTTTGAGGTTTGAGCAGTTATGAATAGAGCCACCCTAAACATTCATAAGCACGGTGTTGGGTGGCCACAGGTTTTCAGTTCATTTGTGAAAACACTAAGATATGCAGCTGCTGAGTCATATGCTAATGTATTGGTCTTGCAAGTAATCAGCAGCCTCTTTTCTACCCAGGCTGGACCACTTTGCGTTCCCAGCGAGCAGTGAGTGAAGGTTCCTGCTCCACATTCTCACTACCATCCCTTGCTGCCAGTGTTTTAGATTTTGGCCTTTCTGATGAGGATATGGCGTTACTCTTCATTATTTAATTTGTTTGTTTGTTTGTTTGTTTCTTGCAATTCTGGGAATTAAACCCAGGGTCACATACACACTCGACCACACTCCACCACTGACCTAGTTACTTCTTCTGTTCATTTGCAGCTCCCGATGATGGCTGATACTGCATTCATCACCTGTGAGTCTCCTCTGGTGCGTGTCCATGAAGCTCTTTAGACCAACTTCTGTTGAATTATCATTTCCGGCTTGCTGTTTTAAGGAGCCATGTATATTTCAGATGACAGTGTTTTATCAGATGTACTTCTGAAAATATTTTCACCCAGTCTGTGCCTTCTCTTCGCATTCTCTTAGTCTTTTACAGAAAAGAAATATAACACAGTAATCAAGTCCGAGTTACCAATTCTTTCTCTCATGGAGGCCACCTTTGCTGTTGTACCCCAAAACTTATAAGACAGTAAAAAACTTAGCCAGGACAGTAGAGCTTTTTCTTTTATGTTGCTTTCTGGGAAGTGTACTGTTTTGCATCTTACTTTGAGGCCTATTATCTAGCTTGAGTTTATTTATGAGAAAGGGTGTAAGGTTTGTGGCTAGATTTTCTTCCCATTGATATGTCCAGCTTTTCTAGCCCTACTTTTTATTTAATTTTTATTTTTATTTTTATTTATTTATTTATTTTGGTTTTTCAAGACAGGGTTTCTCTTTGGCTTTGGAGCCTGTCCTGGAACTAGCTCTTGTAGCCCAGGGTGGTCTCGAACTCACAAAGATCCGCCTGCCTCTGCCTCCTGAGTGCTGGGATTAAAGGCGTGTGCCACCACCACCCGGCTAGCCCTACTTTTTAAAAGACTATTCTTTTTCTGCATTGTACTGTGTTTATTGCTTTGAAAAAGGCCAGTTTACTATATGTGTGCAGCTCTGTTTCTAGGCTCTCTAGTCTATTCTATTCTGCTCACACATTTTTCTATCCTTTCACTGATACCACACTGTCTTGATTCTTTTAGCTTTACATTGTATCTTGAAATCAAATACTGTCAGCTGTTGTACTTTGCCATGTTCTTAAATAGGAATCTGCCATTTTTATGTCTTTCACTTCGTATAAAATTTAGAATTGATCTCACAGCCTTCCCTTAGCTTTGGGCCCTCTTGTCCCCTCTTAAAGCACCAAGTCCATATCTTTCCAGGACAGCTTACAAGCTATGGTGTTTTCCATAGTGAAGCACAAGTGTATCCCATTTGGGTAGAAACCATGAATGGATGTGGGGCTGAAAAGAGGTGGGCAAGCTTCAAGGGAGAGAGCCTATTCTCAGACGAGGGGAGTGTAAAGACGCTCTGGACGTGCTGCTTCTGTGAAAAGTTCCAAGAGGGAAAATTAGTCTCTTACGATAACCAAACGAGTTTTAGATCTGCCTGCAGAGAAAACCAATAAATGAAGCCAGGCACTGGATACATGACTAGAAGGGAGACAACTGCGTGTTGTTGGTTCTGGACTGTGAGACTATAGAGAGGAGGGAGGGAGGGAGGGAGACAGTGAACTGTGTTCCAAGCCCAGAAATGGCTAAACGTCGCCCTCTGCTGGCTAATATGAGTGCTGCTGCTTCTTCACTGCCAATTAGAACTTCAAGGTTGTCCTCATTATAAATTTTCTCAAAATGCCTTGTCAGACTGGTCCTGGTTGCTGATAAAGAATCCAAACTAGAGCAATTTCTTAAACCCTCCCCAAACCCCAGAATGAAAGGCCAGCATCTGTGCTTTCAATCGCCTTTTTCTTGAAATGGCCATGGATGCAGCTGGAGAGGAGGAGGGGGAGACCGGAAACAAAGTTTCTCTACATGATCTAGTCTTGGTTTCAAATTTGTCACCTGACATAAACAATGAAGCTTTGGTTGGACCTCTGAATGGCAGTGACATCTCATAAATTAAAACACACACACACACACACACACACACACACACTGCCCCATAAGCAGTGACTGCTCTTACAGGCAGTTGGAGTTTCCCTTTTTCCTAACGACAAAAATAAAATAAGCAAAGTAGAAAGCTAATCATCTGAGTAGAAATGGCAGCAAGGCAGCTTGTTTAGTTTAAAATAGCATTGGTTTTCTAATTATGTGCTAATTACTCTGTCTTATCTACTCATTAACAAAGGTCAAGGAAACCTCTACTTAGCTATAACCTGTTAAGTATTTGTGTGAGCTTAGCATTTTACTTGAAAATGGCTTATTGTAAAGAAGCTTATAATCAGACTTCCTACTATTTTAGGAGGGGCATTATCTACTTGAGAGGCGAGGAGACCAGCTGCCTATTTCACACCACCAGGGGTCTCCAGCACTGGCTCCTGGGTGAAATAGACGGCTAAGGGAGGTAACTGACAACTAGACCATAGTTGGGCCAGCCATCTGAGGGAGGAAAAACCCAGGAGGTGGTGGAATTCTCAAGGACACCTGACCCTGGCTGGGAGGTGAGGAGAGGGACCCCAGAAGGTACAGAAGTAGAGCCAAATTAAGAAAGAAAACTTTGTCAAGGCAAAGGCTGCCCTGGGCTGGGTGGAGCTAGAGCCAGGGAGGTGAGGGTCTAGAACTGCTGGAGGAGGCCCCATGGCCTGTGTGTGGCAGGAGGCAACAATTCCAAGTTGTTAGGCCTCTCCCCGGCTTCAGAGTGGGACAGCAAGTCAAGCAAGTGGAGCAGTAGATGGAGCCTTGCTCATGAAAACCTGAAGATAGCATTCTTTTTTAAAAGCATTTTTTATTTGTTCTTTGAGAATTTCACACACACATACACACACACACACACACACACACACACAATGTGTTTTGGTCAACCCCCCCCCAGTCTCTGTCCTCCAACTGCAACTCCAACTTGCCCCCAGCTCCCCACCACCGTATCTCCCTCCCAGTTTTCTCTATTCTACCTGTTTCAACTACTAGATTCAGTTGATGCTGCTGCTATGTGGACGGGGCCATAAAGATGGCATTGTTTATCTTGGAGGGCAGTGAATCATGCAACACTCCCATAATGTGCCTGATATTGCCACATAAACTCCACTGGGTCATAGTTTATTATCAGTGAGTTTTGAACCTACATTCAGAAAACATTCGGCCCTGTAGTCACGGATTTGGTGACATTGGGGGTTGTCTGCTTTTGGTATCTAGTGACTGTTGGCCTCATAAATGAGTTGAAAAGAATCAACATTCCTTTTTATGAAGGAAGTTAGGTAGAACTGGTATTTCCTTCTTCACCAGTGAAGTCATTTGGTTCTGGATGCTTCATTCAGTGCTTCAAACTACCAAATCAATTTCCTTAATAACAGTAGTGAGGCAGAACTTTTTAAAATAGAGAAAATTAAAGAGACATGGGGAGGGAAAAAGCCCTTAAAAGCCCTTCAATCTCTTTGCTCTGACTTACATTCCTCACTGGTTGAAAGTCGAGACTTTTGATACAATTAAAAAGACACCCTGTAAAATAGCTATATTTTTGAGAACTATCTCAAGTAAGCTTGAAAACAGCTATGTTCATGTATGAAGGTTTCGTTTAAAAATCCATTAATATGTATAATTAATATATGTCAATATAATATTAAAGCAACTCATGAATGATGCTTAAGGCCAAAATATATATCTTTAAACCCTTCCGTGAGCTTTGACTTTTTTATATTATCAGTACAATTTTATCATCCAACAATCTGTCCAATGTACCTCATAAACCAATTTACAAACTCATTTATAAAGAACTGCCTTAAAATAAAGGAAAATAAGCCAGCTCATTTATTCTTAATCTTTCAAATAGGCTATAAATTACGTCCTCAGAAGAGCCTTTGAGCATTTGTGTTTATTCATTCCCACACTTTCTTCTTCCTCGAGTGTCTGTTCGCCTTTCATTAACAAGCCCTAAATTTGCTTCAGACTGACTTGTCCTAGATTCTTTTCTGTGCCATAAGTCAAGGTCCCAGCTGCAAATGAGGAGAAGCCTCAGCATGTCCACCTAGTGGCACGGCCCTCTGCTGAGGACTATGGGCCTACTCAGAACATGAAATTCATGTTAGATACATTGGAGCAGCTTGTAGTTTTAAGGAATTGGCCCGACTCATTTGTTCATTTATGTATGGTCAAACATATGTGCAGAGTAATTAGAATTAGCCCCTTACTGTCCCTTTGGTAGATATAGTGTCCCTACAGACACAGGCTGTTTTATTTTTTTCTCTGTTTAACATAAGAGCTTGAGAGGGACTTGTGATTTTCAAAATTCTTTTTAAAAAAAAAACAGCTTTTGTTTGTTTGTTTTGTTACTTTTTCCCCTTTTGCATTCTGTTTTTAATTGTGTTGCTTTTTGCTCTTTAGTTTCCTTCTTGCCACTTGGTGTGGGTTCATCTTTTTTGTGGCCTCTTGGAGTAGAAGCTTAGCCTGTTTGTTAATTAAAATGCTTTCTCTTCTAGAAGCATCCAATGTTGTGAATGTACATCTCCGAATTGCTTTCACTGCAGCCCCCAAGCTTCTAGACGATATTGTCCCCACCATTGAAAACATCTCCTCATTTCTTTGGCATCTTCCTCTTTGACACATCACGTGCTGAACAATGCACTACTCACTTCGGAAGCACAGTGCTTGAGATTTGCATCTGCCTTTCTGTGTCTGATCTCTAGCTTGATCTCACCATACTCAGAGAACACACTGTGGTTTCAGTTCTTTTCCGTTTGTAGAGACTCATTTTATGACTCAGAATCTGGCTACTTTAGCCAATATCCAGGTGTACTTGAAAGGGCTGTCTCTGTAGGGGGTGGACTGTCCTTTAAATGGGCATTAGCTATGCTTGCATGATGACACTGTGCTCGTCTATAATCCTTGCTGATTTTGCCTTTCGAACCAGACTCGGAGAAATGTTTTGAGTCAGATTCATGGAAGTGCAGCGTAGCCTTCACTTGCTATCCTTTGCTTTGGGCACTGAGCAAGAACTGATGAATATTGAGCTTCAGAGACATCAGTCATGAAAGGTGTTCCTAACCCCAAGTCTTTCTCATACACAGGTGCAAAACTTGGGGGGTTTTAGTCACCCAAATTCATGTTCACTAGAAAGAGCCACCTCAAAGAAAATTTAGTTGATTCTTTTGCTCTTATAGAGTGGACTGTTGGGATAAACTGGCGGTTTCCTTGGAGGCAGACAGCCATGAAGATCATCAGAGAGCATCTTTTATCCCTGGGGTTCAAGAACTGCACTTTCCTCCAGGCATTTACTTATTTGCTCTAAGCCCAAGAAGCACATTGCCTTCTCCTTCTACCTGCCTTTCACAAGGCCTCTATATGTCCCCAAGCCGCTCGTTGGCCTCAAATGTTCCCTCTCAGAGATCAGGTGGGGGCAAAGATGGGAGGAATTGTGAAGGGACACGTGAGAACTCTGGGTCCCTTGAACCACATCTTCCCATTCCTCCTCTCCCCTCCCTACACAGCAACTGGAGCACAAGTAGCTACTCCCAAGTAGGCTGGGAAGGGGATATGGGCAAAATGGAAAGCGGTCCAAGGTGGTGGTTCTTTATCACCAATTTTAGGCATTTGATAGAACGGTTTTGGTCATCCTTCCCAGAAAAAAATAATAATAACAAATGCCTTTAAGACAGGCTCATAGGCCGGGCGGTGGTGGCGCAAGCCTTTAATCCCAGCACTCGGGAGGCAGAGGCAGCTGGATCTCCGTGAGTTCAAGACCAGCCTGGTCTACAAGAGATAGTTCCAGCACAGGCTCCAAAGTCACAGAGAAACCCTGTCTCGAAAAACCAAAAAAAAAAAAAAAAAGGCTCGTAGTTATTCCTTCAGTTTTGGGGGTGTTTGAAACATTCAAAGGAGCACTCCTTGAGCCCCATTTTAAAATCATCTTGATTGGAAGTGACAACCCATGCAAAGCATCCCCTCTGTTTGCTTTACGGTTTGGTTTTGTTTTTGTTTTCTTTGTTGTTGGTTTGTTTTTTTTTTCAGAAAGGGTCTCACTCTGTAGCCAGTCTTGCATAGACCTCTCCATGTTTCCCCCTCAGTTCCCAGAGTGTTGAATTACAGGCACTTGCCTTTTGCAAAGAAAAAAAAATAACCAGGCAGTTAGGTCATGATGCTTGCTAGATCTATTCATAGTTGCTTAGCACTTGATTACCTCTTAGCTTTTTGTCTAAGTCCCTAGCAATTTGGATTCATTTTAAGGGTGTAAAAATCATTGCCTTTTCTGAGTATAATTATGTCCAGAAACAGAGTGTAATGTCTAGGTATCTTGTGTGATTGCAGTTTTATGGAAAATAAAATATAGATGGTGGTGCACGCCTTTAATCCCAGGACTCTGGAGGCAGAGGCAGGTGGATCTCTGTGAATTTGAGGCCAGCGTGGTCTACAGAGTGAGTTCCAGGACAGCCAGGGCTACACAGAGAAACCCTGTCTCAAAAAACCAAATATATATTTTACTTGGCCCTCCTGTTCCATCCAGTCTGTTATCCTGGTAAAGTGTGAAGGTATTTAGCATCATTCCTCAGACATATTACTTTTTTTGAAATAGGGTTTCTCCCTGCTTTGGAATTCATAAATGAACCCCCCCAAAAAATTAAGAAAAGCATACGTCTCCATTTCCTAGAGCTGGATAACAAGTGATACTGAGCCAAATTTGCATTCATCTCTTGACATGATTGGATCCAAAAGAATTCAGCAACTGTTAACCCAGACATGAGGCTGTTGCTAAGGCGCAGCCTCCAAACAGTGGTAGACAAATAATTCCGCTTCCCGGGGGTACAAGATACCTCTAAGATAATAGAAGAATCCATTTTCCTGAAGATATATTAGATACCGGGTCATATTCCTGCCTGGACAGTTCCATCACATGTGGGTTTCTGTGCTCTAACGCTTCTGAATGACTATCGTCACCTTGGGGGAGACAGCTGATTCCTGCGACACCTTGGAATGACTGAGACATATGCTCTGCTCCTTTGGGTCCCGGTTTCAGACCCTAGAACCAAAGGAAGAGATGCAATAGAATCTGTTTCCTAAAGTACAGTAAATGAAACCTTTTGAGGAGAAAAACAGCAATAAGGAACAAACCATACCCACCTGTACCCTAGTCAACTATGCAGTTTCTCTTCTTCAATTAAAAAAAATATTTATTTTGTCAGTCGTTAGGATCTTGCCATAGTCCCAACTCAAAGGGTACAATAAGACACTCAGAGATAAACCTCACTCCCTTGTCCGTTCCCACCCATCCGTTCTCCCCTCTGGATATTCTATTTCATTTTCTGTTTTATAACCTCCCTCTCCAAGTTTGGATTGGGATGTTTGCAGTGTTTGTGATCTCCTCCTGCAAACACAGAAGTGTTTGTTCTTCCCTTGGATCAAGGGGGTTGCAGAATAGGTCTTACCCCTCCAAAGCCCTGTTCTGCAAGGCTTGGCGAGTTCTTAGCATGTTTCGAAAAGCATTCTGATCCTATCTCACAGGAACTAATGCTTTCCACTCGGGGTCCTGGATGAGAGCCTCTTGTCACAGCCCCAAGGCAACTTCTTTGTTAGTTAGGAAAGCAACACTTCTGACCCAACTCAAACAGATGACGACAGCAGCTGTGGCGCATTGACAATTTGAGAGACTGGTTTACGGAAATGCTTTCAGTGTCAGGGGGGGAAATTTGATCTCAGTACAGTTGCTCTTCATGTATCCGATGCTTCAGTGTCTTGGGTATCAGAGTAGATCTTGGCTTCAATGCAAACTCTGTCCCTTGATCAATTCCCCTTAGTTCCCGGAGCCTCTGTTTCCTCCCCTGTTATGCAAAGATAACTACTTGCTATTAAGAATTGGATGCCAATGATGACCATCGCAAGGAACAAATGCCATTACCATCAGCCATACCTTTGACTGCTCCCCGTTTATACTGCCTTGTAACAAAAGTTCAGGGCACTTCTATTTACTTAATAGTCTAAATTGGGTGGAAAAATTAGAGCTGAGCTACAGGCTGATGATTGTGGACATATATCTGGGAGGCTTCAGCTGCATCATACTGCCTGGTACGCAGTAGTCCCAGGGTTCTGCACCATGATTCGGCTAGCCCCTGACATTTTACTAGGCACTGAAGCCTGGGTCTGGGGAGAAAGTCATATCCTTCATTTATGGATTTTCCTGCTCTCACTACTCTGGTCTGTTCCCAGCTTCTCTCTTATGATGGGCTCTTCTCTTGTACTTGTTCTCCTGCAGGCAATGAAGGCAAAAGTGCTCAAATAGCAGGACACATTACAGGGGCATCATTTAGAGATCAAAGAGGCATCATTTAGAGATCAAAGAGACCACATATAGGATTCCACTGACACAAACTGCAGGCAAGCACACAGTGAGAGAAGATAGATTAGTGCTTGCCAGGAAGGGGCAGAAATCGAGGGTGATTGCTAATGGGTACAATTTTCTTTGGAAGTGATGAAATGGTCCAAAATTATAGTGCTGATGGATGACTAGCCCTGTGAATAGACTAAAAAGGTGGGACCGTTATGAGATGTGGAGTGCATCTCGATGAAGCTATCGTTTTAAGAAACGGTCAAGCATGTTTCTTCATCCATGCATCTTCCGAAGCATGCACCGGCGCACACATGCACAGAGGGAAACACTGCAGGGGCTGTGTTTTCACCGAGGGACTGCTCACATTCTACACCAACAGCTTTCCAGTCTTCTAAATCTTCGTTTGCTAAGAGTAAAACACACTGGAAATGAGGCAAAGGAACGCGCGCGTGTGTGTGTGTGTGTGTGTGTGTGTGTGTGTGTGTGTGTGCACAATTTTTTCAGATGATTGGACTACAAGGTGGAAAAACCTACTAGAACAAAATGTAAGAGCCAAAGGCACCCCATGAAAGAGGCCAGTGCACAGAGTTCAGATAACCCAAAATTTTAGCACACTGCTGGCTAGCTTTGGCATTAGAAGAAAGAAACTGTGCTCATGCCATTTCTCACAGATTCTGAGCGTGGGCATTTTTTTTTTTTTTTTTGCTCAACATTTGCCAGACATTCAACTTACCTTCTCATTTTGAATGAGCTATCACGGGTACTCACAACGCATGGCCCCAGGACACATCTTCTCCCACGCTTTGGTGAATCAGTTCCTTTCACAGATGTATAAAGTTCAGTAATAATAAATGTTCATCATGTGCCCCCCACACACAGTCACCCTAAAAGAACCAGACAGTTTCTCAGGAAGTCTTCTCTCCCTCATTGTGAGATTGCTCCTAGGAGCAGGGTTTTATTGGATGCCGAAATACTCCAGGAAAAGGAAAATGTAGGCTAAGCATTGTCCAAATCCAGCTTCCTTTCTGCCCCGGGTTAGCTCTACTGCTGAGTCACACTGAGAGGCCTTGATAATCTTAGTGATGCAACTCCTTGTCATGTTTTCCAAGCTCCGTGACGTTTCCTGCACTTCCTGTGTGCTCTGTCCACATCAGAGCCTGTCTGCCCCACGGACTGAGAGAACTAACACAGGGTTGTATCCACAAAGCTGCTGAGTCCTAGGCATGGCCTTGTCACAGACGCAGCACGAAGCTTTCATTACATCAGCCTGCACCCTTCCCTTTCTGAAACATTGTCTTTTGTAAACTCGAGGAACGAATGTGGTCCTTTTGCTATCTAAGGTGTTTTCTAGTTTGGCCATCTTCGAGTTGATAGGAATGTACTTAATGGGATGCATTAACTTGGAAGAATGGATCTGGGAGGAGGAAAGGTAAATGTGGAGACCAAAGCTGAGAATCAGTCAGTAGGGATACTGCCACAGGCAAAGAAGAGAGGGGTCTGTACTGAGAAGTCATGCGCAATTCAACGTGAAGCTGATATAGGCTGACTTTTTGAAAGATGCCAGTGATTTGTAATTTGGGGAATGTTTATGGTTTCCCCAGTTAGGAAACAAACCAAGGGACTAGAGAGAGAGGTTGACAAAGTGCTTGCCACGTAAACACGAGGACTCGAGTTTATTCCTAGTACCCATGGATAAAGGTGGACACTGTAATCCAAACACTGGGGAGGCAGAGAAAAGTGGGTCCCAGGGGCCTCACTCGACAGTCGACCTAGTCAAGTTCCAGGTCAGTTAAAAATAAGGGGGTTTATTCTAAAGGCTGTCCTGTAGCGTTCATGTGTGTACATGTACACACACACATAATTTTTAATGAATTAAATCAGTTTCAAAAGATTTATATTTTTACTTTCTGTGTGTGGTGTTTTGCCTGCGTGAATAGCTGTGCACTGTGTGCATATGGTGCTCAGAGGAACCAGAAGAAAGCATCAAATTCCCTAGTACAGGAGTTACAGACACTTGTTTGCTACAAAATGGGTGCTGGACCTCAAACCCAGGCTCTCTAGAAGAGCAGCCAGTGCTCTTAGGCGCTGAGCCATCTCTTCAGCTCCATAAACGAATTATCTACAAAAGAAGTCAAACATGAAATTAAAAGGGGGAGCACAAGGGAGAAAAGAGGTGCTGGAGAAGAGGTGAGAAGGTAATCGAATAGCTGCCTCATGAAACTGGGAAACGGGAACAAGGAAGTGGAGGAAGGGTGAAGAAGAAGCCATAAAAGCATCAACAAAGAAAGAAAATAGAAAAAAAAGGGTCAACAAAAACAAATTCTGCTTCTAAATGCCTATACGGACCTCAATCTCCTGGACTCAAGCAAACCTATTGCTTCAACATCTTACGTAGCCACTACATGTGACTGAAATTATCCTTTTGTAAGCTGCTCCATAACAAAGGAAGGAGTTGTCTCTCACAGTTTGTGGAGGACATTGAAAGCACCTTTAATAATTTTGTCATGCTTCCCACAAAGACCATCTTTATTCTCCGGAGAGCATGCAAATTTCTGTGGCCAAGCCTCTTCAGTGCCAGGCTTTGCCAACCCTGTAAAGAAATGGGCAGCTCCTCTAGAGAGTACACACACATACACACATACACACACACGGGAGAAAGAAGTCAGTGTGGTCCAACCTGCTCCCTCTTCCACTGTAGCCCTAGCCCCAAAGCTGGCCACTGCAGACTTCCTAGCCTTCAAGCACAACATGTTCTTTCCATGACTGTGCCTTCACACACACTGGCTGTTCTCATGGCTTCTCATTGTCTCCCCGCCTCCATCAGATAAGCCCAATTCTGCCAAGATCCAAATCAAATTCTGTCACTATGTCTTATGAACATTCAACCCCCACAGGGTGGCCAGCAGAATGGATTTCTTTCATTTTCCCATGTTACCAAGGGCAACACTATAGCATAGCACAGCCTAGTCAATGGATGAGTGGCAGATCTCTGGCGAGCCTTATCTCTTCGACTATGCAACACACATTTACATCCTGTGTGAGGACATCTCACCAGCATAATAGAGTATTGTGGTTAGGGAGATGAAGTCAGGATCCAGACAATCTGGTTTCCAGTTCCCGCTTTGTCACTAACCGAAGGAACAGGGCCCTCGGACAGCATGAAAACTGTTACTCAGTCATCTCTGTAAAATGGAGACAACAATACTCATCTCAAAGGGCCGTATCAGAAATGAGGTGAGAATGCCGAGCTCACAGCAACTGCTCAATTCGTCAGTGATACCTTATATTATTGCCCAGAGCCTGGCATACAGAGCATGGGTAATTCTTTTTTGAATGAGCATTTGTCGGAGCCCACGGAAGTGGATTCATTCCACCTTGACTAAAAGTCAGAGAGTTCAGGCATAGTCTTGTTCCTTCAAGGTTACTGACAGGAGATTTAACTTAAGGTTTGGCTACTAACAGGATATCTTGACCCAGTGTGTGGTTTTAGGTGTTTTGAGTATTAAGATGGTAATCACTTTGTTTGTTCCGAGTATAATAATAATAATAATAATAATAATAATAATAATAAAGTCTTTTGCTTTCTTCCCTTTTCTGTATTGGGGTACTTAAAGATCTTAAGAAATAAATGTGGACACATTCAGTATTCACTGGATTGCCTTCCCGGTACTATCCTATGTTTCTGCATATCTTTAGTATTTCTGTTCCTCTTGTCTAATATTCCTAATCCTCACACCCCTACCCTGGAATGTACATGTAGTTGAGACTGGACCCCAGCAAGCATTTAAACACAGTAAGGCTTTAGGGACTCAAGTTACTGGGCAAGGTTAGTCAAGGAGCTGTTGCCCTTGCCCTCATCACAGCCTCTCATTGTATCCTTTTTTTTTTCCTTTTAGGATATGGTTCAAGCCATGTAATTTTTACATATATTGTTGATTTATTTGGAATGGGTGTTTCCCAATAAACTAAGTTCTCCAAGCGTGGTGATTTGAATGAGAAATGTCCCCCATAGTCTTGGGCATTTGAACACTTGGTTCCCAGTTGGTTGTACTGTTTGGGGAGGGTTGGGAAATATGGTCTTGCTGGAGGAACTATGTCACTGGGTGTAGGCTTTGCGAACTGGAGCTCTTACCCTCTTTGCTGATTGCTCTCTCTGCTTCGTGCTTGCAGCTCAAGATGAGAGTTATCTTGCTGCTCCAGTTGCCACACCTGCTGGAGCTGTCATGCGTTCCCTCTACCATGGACTCCAACTCCCTGGAACTGTAAGCCCATATCAACTCTTTCTTCCATCAGCTGCCTTGAGATTGGTGTTTTGTCATAGCAGCAGAGAAGTAACTAATATAGCAAGGTAAGAAACTATGCATGCTTTTGCCACACTCTCCAACCTGGACCAGTGCTAGGGAGGAGGGGCTCAAAAACAGTCAATTAACAAATGAGTGAGAGAAAATTCAAAAAGAAGGGTCCATGATTTTGGTGGCCTTGAAGGATATTCAAAATGGACTAGAAAGCCAGGAGTAAAGCCCAGTCACTTAGGAGAGTGGTTGAGGTGGAAAAGCCATGAGTCCAATGCCAGCCCGGGGTTACAGAGTGCAATCTCAAAAAATAATAGCCCACAACGTGTTGATTGAGGAAGTAGACCAAAAATTTTCTAAATAAGAAAAACCCTGGGTAATTCTAGTACCCATAAGACACTTAGTGACAGGTTGGAGAGGGAAGATAGTAGCCAGCAAGTAGATGCACTTGGTGAGAAGAGCAAGCGATTCTTTTAGCTCATCTTTCAGGAGAGTACTGAGAAGGCTTGTAGAGGCAGGCAGGGATTTCCCTTGAAAAACAGGTCACTTAGGAACCTATCCTGTTAGTTGTAACCTATGTTTGTACTATTATTAATAATGTGCAAATAGTCCTAGAAAGGTATATATTAGTATTCAAGAATAATTGTGTAGTAAGTGGCGCAACCAGGTTGCATCCTGCTTCCCGGCTCCCAGCCGCCCACTAGCTTAGACCTGAAATAAATACACACAAACTATATTCATTTAAACTCTGCCTGGTCCATTAATTTTAGCCTCTTATTGGCTAACTCTCACATTTTAAACTAACCCATTTCTAATAGTCTGTATGCCACCACGAGGTAGTCGTCTTACCAGGAAAGATTTAGCATGTCTGACTCTCTCGACTCCATGGCGGCTCTCCCTTACTCAGCCTTCTCTCTCCCAGAATTCCATTCTGTCCTCCCTGCCTATCTAAGATTTTGCCCTATCAAAAGGCCAAGGCAGTTTCTTTATTAACGAATGAAAGCAACCCAAATACAGAAGGACCCTCCTACACCATTTCCCCTTTTTTCTGTTTAAACAAAAAAGAAAGGCTTTCATTTTAACATAGTAA
>JAQHUG010000357.1:158014-173054 GCA_028555095.1 Dicrostonyx torquatus
TACAAACTTGACTATCATTGATGATTATTCATTAACAACTTATATTTCCTAATTATATATTACATTTTTAAATGAACTACACAATCACAATACCTTAATCAAGATCAGAAATACACATACATATAACAAAATTGGCCTTAAATTTATATCAACAAACCAAGATTCATACCAATGCAAATTAATTATATCTATATCATCAATGGTGTAGGAGGTCCGTCTGTATTTGGGTTGCTTTTATTCGTTAATAAAGAAACTGCCTTGGCCTTTTGATAGGGCAAAATCTTAGATAGGCAGGGAGGACAGAATGGATTTCTGGGAGAGAGAAGGCTGAGTAAGGGAGAGCCTCCATGGAGTCGAGAGAGTCAGACATGCTAAATCTTTCCCGGTAAGACCACTAACTCATGGTGACATACAGACTATTAGAAATGGGTTAGTTTAAGATGTGAGAGTTAGCCAATAAGAGGCTAAAACTAATGGACCAGGCAGAGTTTAAGTGACTACAGTTTGTGTGTAATCATTTCAGGAGTTAAGATAGCTTGGCACTAAGAATGCGGCCTGCGCTGGGAACACAGCCACCCCTCCTGCAACATAATTGAGTGTAAACTAATTGCTGTTTGCCTTACAGAAAATTCTGAAAAAAGGGAAAGGGACCATTCCAATGGGCTGCTAAAAAAAGAAAATAGTGCCCTTGAGATCATTAAACGTATGTCAAGGAGAAGGTGATGATAAGTCTTACTCATCTCTAGTGTTCCTGAACCTGAACTCCAAACTATTTAGAGCTGGCATCGTTGTAGAATGTATCTTCTTTATGAAAGGACATGCTGTAAGTATAGATGGTGTGGTAAGGGGAGGATTTTTGGGTCACTGTTTACATTTCTTTGCAGGTTTACTTAGCTTTTATGTGATTTCTTTTGTCACTTGAGTAATATATGTTTTAACTGCCTTATTTGCCTGGGTGCTGGAATTATGGGCATGCACTACCATACCCAATTTGTCTTTACCATTTTTTGCATTGAGTTCAGGGAATGATTTCCCCTTTCAATACTGCTTGTTACTTAGTGATGTCCAAAAGGCTTAAGTTTTATGTAGGTATTGCCAATCAATTTCTTCATTCATGGTTTCTTTGAAACACTTTCCAAGGCAAAAATCAGGTGGATAATCTTCCTTTAAAAACATAATGTTTTATGCATGTAAACTTTATTTCTATGTATTGTATGATTATTTTCTAAATTGAAAATCATTTTATCAATATTTATTGAATAATCCCTCTCATAGTTTTGCCATCTTCCTTGTACCTTATGCTTTCATGCTTGTGTTCACAGTCACAGTCATGTTTATTTCTAGGCTACCTGTTCTCTTCCATTAGTCTGAAGCACTGTTCAAAAGTCTTTTAAAGTTGTTTCACAGCACATTTGAATGGCAAGACTCTTCTTTTCCAGCCTTTTCTTAGTTATTTGTCAATTTGTTTCTCCAGACAACTAGCATTATTCTTTTTGCTAGGTAGCTACCTTCTCACAGGACCTAATTCACTCTTCACTTTTGGGGGTTAATTCCCCAAATTTGACATGAGATAAGCTTGTTTTAATTTTTTTTATTTTATGTGTATAGGTGTATTGCCTGGATGTATGTTTGTGCACCACTGGTATGCCTGCTTCCCCAAAGAGCCTAGAAGAGGAAATCAGATCTCCTGGAACTGGCATTTATGTTAGTCATGAGTAGGCATGTGAATGCTGGGAATTGAACCGGGGTCTTCTGGTAGATTAGTCAGTTCTCTTAGTCGCTGAGTCATCTCTCCAGTCCCCAAAGACAACATCTTTATAAAGAGCTCCTGGCTTCATAATAAGCCAATTTCCTGTGCCTTCACACCATTACTAGCTTGTAAAGAGTATATAAAGAGGGAAACTATTTTTGGCATGTTGTCTGACAAAATGAAATGGAAAGGTATAATTTACCATACAAACCATGTTCCGTGTCTATTTTTCCCCATCTTCAGAGTAGAGTTACTTTCTAAGATGATATCATTATTTTTATCTATATTTTTGACATTAACATCATGAAATTACATTTTGAATATGCTTTCAATTTTGTCTCTGTGAAAGTGACTAATTGCTTAACCACTCTGATCTTCACTTTCCTCAGATGAAAGATGGCAATAATGACCTCACTCTTCAAAATGCCTGGCTCTGAATCATGATCACAGTAGGTAATCAGTAAATGAAAGCTGTATCATAGTTCAGGGAAGCAAAATTGCTACAGCCAGATTTCTTGACGTTAAATCTTTATTTAGTTGTCTTTCATTTTTACTTACTTGGTTTGTTCATTCGTTCTTTTGTTGTTTGTTTGTTTCCTGCTTGCTTGGCTTTTAATAAAGGTCTTGTTATGCAGCCCCAAACACCAAATTCTCAGAATAAAAAATACAAATGGCTAACAAATATTTTTGAAAAGTGCTCGCCATTCTTAGCCCCTAGAAATGCAAATTCAAACTGCTTTGAGATCATTTTACCCAAATCAGAATGGATAAGATCAGAACAACAAATAAAAACCAATGCTGGCGTGGATATGGGGAAAGGGGAATGCTTCTTCACTGTTGGCTGGAGTACATACTGGTAGAGTTACCATGGAAATCAGTGTGGAGGATCATCAAAAACCTAGAAATAGATCTACTACATGATGCATAAGTACCACTCCTGGGCATATACCCAATGAATAGTATATCCTACCATAGACATACCTGCTCATCCGTATTCATTGTTGCTCTATTCACAATAGTCAGGAAATGGAAACAACCTAGATGTCCATCAACTGGTGGTTGAATAATGAAGATATGAGCATATACATAATGCAATTCTATTCAGCTGTAAAGGACAGTGAAATTATGACATTTTCAGGTAAATGGATGGAAGTGGAAAACATTATTATACTGTCAACATAACTCAGAAAGGCAAATGGTACATGTTCTCACTCATATGTGGCTTAGTGTCAAATCTTTAGATGAACACTAGAAAGACACCATAGATGGGAAGAAGAAGAAGGATCTTATGAAGTGGAAGCATTCTTTTTAAAATAGGATTTCTCCTCTAGTGCCCATGGCCTTATCAGTCACAGGTAGTTGCCTAAGTTTGCAGTACACAGCAGGTATGAATTCTCTCCTCTTGAATGGGTGTTATGGCCAATTAGACTGCTGTTGGCTACCCCCAGGATATAAGCACACTGTTGCACATTTTAGTATACCTTGCTATTCTGGTCATTGTTGTGGTTTGTAGGTTTTACTGTTAGAACTTCTGATTGTTTTTCTCCTTTGGCAGCTTAGATAGCTCCTTTTGGTACTATGAAAGTTAGTCCTTAATGAGGAGGCTTCCAGGCCAGTTTCACCTTGATTACCTCCATGTTCTGTGTCCAAAATGAGTGGTCTTTAGCAAGAGGGTGTTACCTTCAATTTCTGGGAGGCAACCAAGTGTAAATGTAAGTTTCTGTCTCGCCCAGTCCCGCAGCCATTCAGTCCCAAAGAAACACACAAAGGCTTATATTAATTATAAACTGCTTGAGCTATTGCACGGGCTTATTACTAACTACCTCTTACAACTTAAGTTAACCCATAATTCTTATCTATGTTTAGCCACATGGCTTGGTACCTTTTCTCATTTAGGCATTCTCATCTTTCTTCCTCTGCATCTGGCTGGTCACTATGTCTCTGTCTTTCCTCTTCCCAGAATTCTCTTAGTTTGGTCACCCTACCTGTACTTCCTGCCTGGCTACTGGCCAATCAGCATTTTATTAACCCAATATGAGTGACAAATCTTTACAGTGTAAAAGAGCATTATCCAACAGCAACCAAGGGCAATGGCAATAGCCTATTGTTTGGGGAGTCACTTGGGCTCACATGACCAGCAACTCAAAAGGTTTCCCAAGACTAGCATTGGGAATTTTTTTGTTACACAATCTATGGCTTTGAGGGGAGGAGCACTGTGTGTGTGTGTGTGTGTGTGTGTGTGTGTGTGTGTGTGTGTGTGTGTGAGAGAGAGAGAGAGAGAGAGAGAGAGAGAGAGAGAGAGAGAGATGTTCCTGCATGTGCAAATAGATGTGCAGTGTGTATATGGAGGACAGGGGTCAGTGTCAGGATGTCTTCCTCCATCTCTCATTATCTTAATTTTTGAGGCTGTCTCTCACTGAACCTGGAATTCACTAAGATAGTTAGACTGGATGGCCAGCAAATCTCCAGGATCTTCCTAGCTCAGCCTCCCAGTAATAGGACATTAGGCACCCCTGATTTTTCATGTGAGTTCCTGGCACCTGAATCTAATTGCTGATGCCTCTGTCAAGCATTTTGAGTGTTCCATCTCTCCAATCCCAAGCCCTGATTGGTTATGGCTCTGTAAGCTACTGAAATACATTTTTCAGCAAAGCCAAGAGTGTGGCTTCAATAAGCCTACTAAAAAACATGTATAGGTATTAAACATGCACAGATTTTGTTCTTGTAATTCTCCTAAAAATACACTATAATAAATATTTAGTATACATAGACTTTGTTACAGAGTTAGTTATTATTTATAAAATAAAACAGAAAATAAACATAACTATGCAGAATAAATCAAGGTAGACACATATAATGCTATCTTTTGAAGTCATTAAAATTATGTTTATGAATAATTTTAGTTACCCAGAAAATGCTATCAAAGAAATGTTCAGAGCTAAAAGGCAGGATAGATAATTACATGTATAACTTACTCGTATAATCTTGGGCTATTTGCCCAACTCTCTACCTTGGTTTACTCATTTGCAGGATGATGTAACAGTAAAGATAATTTAGTATTGGAACTTGCAATAGTGCCATATACACATCACATATATTAATTGGCATGTGCATGTGTGTATTACATATATCAATTGGAGAGTGTGTGCACACATACTTGTGTGTGTGTGTGTGTGTGTGTGTGTGTGTGCTCCTGTGAGTGCATGTTGTGCACTAGAGAGAAAGAGGGAAAGAAATGGCGGTGACCTACCTCAATGTCACCACACCTCATCACTGATGCCAGGGCTCTTAGGAGGCAGTTTCTGACCACGGTGGTGGATCAGCTTCTCTGAAGTGCAGCTCTGGTATTCTGCTCTGGACATCATTGCTCACCTTCCTGACTGGGGACAGAAGCGACTGTGGGACCATTTAGTGACAGAGTCCTAAGGATCATTCCTGCATCCAGAGGCCATAACTATTTTTCCAGCCCTACCACTGATACCGATTTCTATTTAATGATTGGTTTCTTACAGTACATGGCATCTAACTCAGGTCCTTGCACATGGCACTAGTTTTTTGTACAATAGTTAAGTCTCTATGCTACATCCTTTTCTCCTTGAAATAACCAAACAGTTTGTTTCTTACCACTAAGGACTAATGTTAACCTCCAAGCAAGGCAGACACCTGTAGGAGCAACCTTCTCCACTGACTCAGATTCTTGGTTCTTTCTTTGACTTTTCAGTTAAAATTTGATGATACAAGTTGAGCCTACCCACAGGCATTCCTATGTGAACAACATGGGGTCCATTTCATTGAATAAGCATACCCCATCCACATCTGCCATCTTTCCTTCTTAAATAATGACCTTCTGAGCATGCTATATGTTAATGTCAAGATTCCCAAATAAAAACCCCATTTTCATTTCTTCAGAGAGAATATTGTGGAAATGACTCCATACTCTCCTTACCCACTGTAGGTAATAAATATTTCTCTACCCTTTGATTTCATGACTATGCTGGTTTGAGCTTTGCACTCACCAAAATGTGAACCTGTTGCCTTTAGTTTCAATATCAGGAATGAAAAAAACATTTTGTTTGCTATATGTAAAATCTTGATGCTTATTGTGCTTAAGTGTAAGTGAATGTATTTAGGATTTGGAGCCCAGTAGTAAGAACAGGGTAAAACATTCAAATAACTGACTCATACATATATGAATAATGTGCTAAGCCACAGAGACAAATGCAATTGCCTGAGGTAACAACCAGAACAGATGTTGCCCCATGAGATGCACCTGAGCCACTCCAACATTTCACAGGCAGAAAAAGAAGTGGACACTGTGAAGATGGTCAAGGAAGAATAGCCAGGGAGAAAAGAGAGAACGATATCAGAATGTGGGTACCAGAAATCAAGGAAGGAGAGCACCTCAAGGTGGCATGCTCAAATCTTGCCAAATGATCTTGAAAGACAAAGTTAAATTAATGTCCTGGTGATTGAAACATAAAGAAGAATGGTGGAGAGGCAAAAGAGTCTTCCTGCAGAATGAGGATGAGAGAATGAACTGCAACCTTAAACTATTAGATAGCAGAATCCACTTTTGAATTACAGTCAAATATTTTCAAGTGAGCCTGTCTTACTTAGGATTTCTATTGCTGTGAAAAGATGCCATGACCATGGAAACTCTTATTAAGGAAAATGTTTAATTGGGGTGGCTTATTTACAGTTTCAGAGGATCAGCCCATTATCATCATGGTGGAACATGGTGTCACATAGGCAGACGTGGTGGTGGAGGAATAGCTGAGAGTCCTACATCTTGCAGGCAACAGGAAGTTGACGCAGACACTGGGCATTCATTATCCTGAGCATAGGAAATGTTCAAAGCCCACCCCCTCAGGGACACATTTTCTCCAACAAGGCCACGCCTACTCCAACAAAACCACACCTCCTAATAGTGCCACTCCCTATGAGATTATGAGATTACATTCAAACTATCACAGAGCCCCTCTCTCATTCCTTATCCCTAGGTTGTGGCTGATCTGCCTGGGTAGTTGCTGATCTACATCATAGAAATTTCTACTGTAAATAATATGTATATTATCCCAAAGTGTTTTCTATTTTAATATTATATTTCTAATTTAATTTTCATTGTTCATTGTTAATACATATAAAGAGAATTGATGCTTATATCAATTTTGCATTGATAATACATTCATAAGTATTTATGTAGTGTAGCTTGTTTATACAAATTCACTGGCTTGTATACATATGTGGTCATGCCATCTGCTACTAAAAAGTTTTCTTTTCTTTCCAATTTTGTTTTAAGGGTTTTATTTTGATAGTTTTCAGAGTTATTGCATTTAGGGCCTTTTGTGTATGTTTTACTATTTCCTTGTTTTAAATGGTTATAAGATTTGCTGCAGTTAGGATCTTTTCATGTAAATTTTTCTTCTCTCTCTTTAGAATTTACTTTTATGTTTATGAATGTTTTGCCTACATGTATTTCTTTTTTCTTTTTTATTTTTTTGGTTTTTCGACGCAGGGTTTCTCTGTGGCTTTGGAGCCTGCACTGGAACTAGCTCTTATAGACCAGGCTGGTCTCGAACTCACAGAGATCCGCCTGCCTCTGCCTCCCGAGTGCTGGGATTAAAGGCGTGCGCCACCACCGCCCGGCGCCTACATGTATTTCTATGTACCACGTGTATCCCTGATGCCCATGAAGGCCAGAAAGGGCATTAGATCCTTTGGGACTGGAGTTAGAGATAATTGTGAGCTGCCATGTGGGTGCTGGAAATTGAAGCCAAGACATCTGGAAGAGCAATCAGTGCTCTTAACTGCTGAGACATGACTCCAGCCCCTTTCAATTTTTTAAATTAATTCTTTGAGAATATCAAAAATATGTATTTTGATCATAATATTAGCTTCATTCCCAGCTGCTTCCAGGTCCACCCCCTTTCAATATATACTCAACTTTATGTACTTATAATTATTAGTAGTAATCTAAACCCATTAAGTACAAAATTGTGTCACCTGTATATTCTTGGATTGTGACCTTCCCCTGGAGCAGAATCAACTTACTGGGGCGGGGGGGGTTGTCACACTTTTTATTTTTTTATTTTTTCATTTTTTAAGACAGTGTTTCTCTGTGTAACTGTCCTGGCTGTCCTGGAACTTGCTCTGTAGACCAGGCTGGCCTTGAACTCACAGAGATCCACCTGCCTCTGCTTCCTGAGTGTTGGGATTAAAGGTGTGTGCCACCACCACTGCCTGGCAAGGGGGTCACACTCTTTTTGTTTTGTTTTGTTTTTTGAGATGGGATTTCTCTGTGTAACAACCCTGGTTGTCCTGGAACTCACTTTGTAGAGCAGGCTGGCCTGAGGGGGTTATACTCTTAAAGAAAATTCTTTCTATCTTTTTGAGGACCCTCCACACTGATTTCCATAGTGGCTGCACCGGTTTGCACACCCCCACTAGCAGTGAATGTTCCCCTTGCTCCACATCTGTACCAGCATATATCATCAGTGTTTGTTTTTGTTTTTTTTTATATTAACACATCCTGAGTGGAAAAAGATGAAATCCTAAGTCATTTTACTTTGCAGTTCCCTGGTAACTCAGGATGTTGAATGTAGATGTATTAGGTCGGCACAATAAATAACCAAGCCAGCTCAATAGGAACGGTATTTTTAATGAATGAAAAGAGGGGGAACTCATGCTACAAGGGTAGGAGGTCTGAAGTCCTATCTGTCCAGCAGACACCACATGGAGAGAGAGTGCACACCTGTGTTCTCTCGAATTTCTAACTTGGGTTCAAGTGGCCATACCCCAACTTGATGTGACTGGTTAATAGCCTTATCCCATCAGTTGAACTTTAAAAAAAATGTTTCTCAGCTATTTATGTTTTGTCTTTTGTGAACTGTATAGTTCCAGATAGCTTTTTTAAAAATTAAAGTTGTTTTTAAAAGTTCATATATGTAACCCAGGTGGTCGTAGTGCACACCTTTCATCCCAGCACTCAGGAAGCAGAGGCAGGCAGATCTTTTGAGTTTGAGGCCAGCCTGGTCTACAGAGTGAGTGAGTTCCAGGCCAGCCAGAGCTACATAGTGAAAAAAATAAACAAAATAAAAAAATAAACTATCCAGTTCATACATGTGGACTGTATTTACATCCTTTCCGTATTTCCATTTCTTCCAAACCCTCCCATTCCAACTCTCACTCCCTCGAATTTTTAATTGAGTTAACTGTTTTCTTGATGTTTAGTGTTTTGTTTTGTACATGCTAGATCCTAACACTCTTTCAGCGGTACAGCTGGAACGGATTTTTCCCATCCATAGGCTTGCATTGTCACTGGAGTCCTTTGCTGTAGAGAAGTAGATTAGTTACATGAGATTACGCTCATTAATTGTTGGTTTTAATTCCTGTGCCATTAGAGAAAGCCCTGTTCAGAAAGTCATTTTCTGTACCAATGAGTCCTCCTTTATTAGATTCAGGTATTAGACATTTTTGAGATCCTTTATTCATCTGTGCAGGGTAAGCAATCAGCAATAAAGTAAGCAATAAGCATTTTATTAAGTCACCTATTCCTGAGCTATTTATACCTGGCTCGTTCTCCTCGACTATAGAAGATGCTCACTGGAGCAGATGTTATGGAGCACAAACCTCTCTACTTGCTTCATTCTATCTTCTTCAGGTAGCTATCCAGTCTGACCATTTAGTGACCACATTGTCTTTTCTCCAAAGTGTATTGTGGCTATAGGAGTGTGGGCTTGTATGTGGGTACTCAATTCTATTAAACTGATCAAGGTGTCTAATTTGAAATCTAGGCTGGAAATTCTTCCCACAGTTTTGGTTCTTTTTGGTGCTGTTCAGGATTGTTTTGGCTAGCCTAGATCTTTTGTGTTTCCACAAAAGATTTAAGGACTTTTTTCAATTTCTATAAAGAGTTGTGTTGAATCTCCCCCAACCATGTTGGCATGTCACGGGTATTGTCTTTATGTCAGTCTTGCTCTGGCAACCATATTGCTGAAAGCTCCTGGGCACATCCTCCCTGTCACTCCTTGGGGAGCTCAACCTAGCAGGAGCTCTACAGCAGAGGAAAATGGTGGAGAATGAACTGGGTGCTTTGGTGATCCTGCCACATAAAAAAAAAAGGATGGAATATTTCTCCTCTCTTTACTCCAAGTGTTTCCGGTTGGTGGGTGTATTAGTAGTCAGCAGTCTCTTGTCATTATAACAAAACACCTAAAATAGGCATATTAGAAAGAAAAGATATTTGATCAAAGTTCAGAGCCTGAAGAGCTTGAATTAGGCATTCACTCTGTTCTGATGAGGACCCTCTTGGCTACATCACATGATGGCAGGAGTGTGTGTGTGTGTGTGTGTGTGTGTGTGTGTGTGCAATCTCTCCCTCTTCTCATGGAGCCATCGGGTTTCAATTATCTGAGCCCCAACTCAATGACCTTACCTTATTTTTTTCTAAACATGATGGGCAGATTAAGTTTCTATCCTCTTAATACCTTAAAATGGGAATTAAATTTCAACAACTCAACCCTTAGGAGATACTGAAATTGTTTACAATACATAACAGTGATATTGTGGCATCATTTATATGTATATATTACAGAGGCACAGTGTCTGTCTGTCTTTCTATCTCTGTGTGCATGCGTGTGTGCTGTCCTTGTGTGCATGTGTGCAAGTGGAAACTCACAGAAGCACTAGGAACTGAGAAATTTGTCTTTGACACCATACAGCCTGCTACTTCTTTGATGCTCCCTCTCATTTTAAGTCATCTATTCCTGGACAATTTGTGCCTGGCTCTTTCCCCTAGACTACAGAAGATGCCCACTGTGTGCCCTATGGAGCAGAAATCTCTCTACTTGCTTCACTACTTACCCATTCTATTTTGGATGGTAACGGCTATGAATGGGTTAACATGATTCAAAAAGGCCCAGTATTGCTTTAGCAAACCGCTGTGTTTCCTAGGCAACACAATGCCTGCATTTCTCCTGTTTGTTCTTGTTCATGAACGTCCCTATGGAGGGAATGGTGAAAATATTAACATTGGCCACCACTCAAGCGCTCGCTCTTCCCTTCCCCCTCCTCCTGCACTTGACCTTTGTCTCCTACTGCATGGAAAATGTTGAGGCAGCGAAGTGTGAATTCTGTAAACCATAGGGGTCTCTCCTTCATTAGAGGATGATCTATAATCCTTTGTTTCATCTCTTGATTTCATTCTCTCCTGTCACATCTTACACCACAGAGCTGAACATTACCTCCACCTTTCCCTGTGTATTCCATCTCCAAGCTTCTAGAAGCCATGTCCCTGTGGCCTAAATCTATTACAGCTTTCAGCAAAACAAAAATCAAGCCACAAAATATATCTTCCCTCTCAGCTCCACCCACTGCACCTCCTTTAGTTAAGTAGGTTCATTTATGCTGCTATAACAGAAAACCACAGACGGGAAGATGTATAAATGACTGAAATTCTGGAGGCTGAGAAATCCAAGACAGAAAGGGCCTGAGTCATCCCACTGCAGAAGGGCATCGTGGAGACTGTTTTGAAAAGGAATCCATTCGTGTGGTAGCATTAGCCCATTAGTGAGAGCGGCACCCATGAGGCCTAGTTACTTCTCGCTAAACCTCACCTCCCATCATCATTACATTAGGGATTAAGTTTGGGGCACACATTCAAACCAATGTATTATGAAATAGTATCTTCTGGACATGGCAGGGCAGTCACGCTCATGAACTCCCAGCTGCTGTGGCTTCCTTCCATATCAAGCCAGTCAGTACTCCAGCATAGATATGGGAGATTGTCCCAAGACTCCACCCTGAACTAAGGAGTTTGTTAGCAAGCAAGGGCTTCTGAGAGAAGGCAAGTCAGTGGTTTTTGTTTTGTTTCTGTTTTCTCAGTGGCATGGCCAAAAGCAGACGGCCAGTGCTCCGGTGGAAAACCCTACAGCATGGAGTTCTAATTGGACTCAGTGGGCTATTTCTAAAAAGATTAGAAGACATGATGTTCTGAGGAAGATGTGGGGGATCTGGAAGGAATGGGAGATAATGATCTAAAGGCATCATATTCCTGTAGGAACTTACCAAAGAATGTCTAATGATAGCAAGATTTCTTTCTTTAAAAAATGATAGTACCAGACTTCCCCACCGTATGCCTCAGATGAAGATCTCAACTCTTACATTTCACTCACTCCTGAGGTCCCTCAGCTTTTGACCTTCCTGGGTCATGCAAATTTGACGCTGACACAAGTAACCTGGGCTTCTCAACCACCTAGAACAACCTCTTCAGGGTTATCTTTCTTGCTTCATTTACACACCAGCACAAGCCTCTCCCTCTCTGTTCCTGTTAAACCACATATCCTGGAGATGGCTCTTGCAGAAGCCCTGGGGTTTGAGTTCCAGCACCCATGTGCTGACTTACATGTAAGGATCCGACACCCTCTTCTAACATCCTTAGGCACTGCATATATAAGATACACAGACAAACATGAAGGCTAAACATCCATACACATAAAATAAAATAAAATCAATCCTTAAGACAAGATGCCATATTGGCCCTTCTGTTCTGTCTACAACCCACTAGCAACCTAGAAATGCCTGATAATGTGGATAAATAATGCAATTATGATACAGTATATGCTGCAATTCACAAAGAAATAAACCTCTCTTTTGGAGATGCTAATCTTGTTTTCTTTTGTTTTCCATTACTAACAGTCCTGAGTACAAAAAAAAAAGACAAAAAACATTTGAGTAGCTACTTAATTATACTAGTAACCAAACAAAAGAAATGCAAGAAAAGACACTGGGGATAAGTGAGATCCCGTAGGTGTGCCTGGGAAAGGAAGCAACTGCTAATCACCTTGCCATTGCCATACGTTAATATAACAGCAGGTCCTCCATCTTCCACCGTCGTTTAATTCCGCTGAGACAGGATTCTGCTGTGTTGTAGCCCAGGCTAGCCATAAATAATTCTTCGGCCTCAGCTTCCCAAAGGCTGAAATTATAGGTGTGGCCCAGCTCCATGTTTAAGACATGTTAGAAATACAGGTTTTCTGAAAAGATCCTGTTTACATGTTTATGTAAAGATATGCTACCTCCAAAAATGCAACACTGGTGTCGTATTTGAAGAAGAAATTACTTGAGAACTGTAAGTTCAGAAAAGATTTTTTGACCACTTGCTTTCCTTCATGTTGCAAGCCATAAGTACTCTTTGAGGATGTTGTGTATAGTGGTATACACCGGTGATCCCAGCACTCAGAAGGCAGAGGCAGGAGAATGGCGGCAAGTTCAAAATCAATTTGGCTGCATACAGAGTTCAAGGCCACCCCAGGCTAGGATAAAACTCTATCACAAAAAAAAGCAGGGAGTTCAAAAGCTTAGCAGTTAAGAGCGCTAGCTGCTCTTCCAGATGTCCCAAGTTCAAGTTCTAGCACCCACATGGTGTCTAACAACAGCTTGTAAACCCACTTCCTGGGATCTGATACTGTCTTCTGCTGCAGGCACCACACATGCAAGCCATGCATGGACAGAAATGCAGGCAAAACACCCATGCACATAAAATAAAATAATGTTTAAAAGCAAAAAAGACCAAAATCAAATCTTTGCAGAATGATGTCCTTCCTATATAATGGCTAGAAAATAGCCTTGATTACAAGAGACTGGTCCCTGGGGGTGCAATAATTCAGAATGATTTTTTTAAGTAACCCTTATCTTTCATGTCCCATCTATCTGCAGCAACAACCCCAGAATTTACTATCCTAGCCCAGAGATCCATTTGTCCTGCCATTTTGTCACCTTTTTATTCCATTTATTCTTTTTGGTGTGAAAATACAGTCTTTGGGTATCACACTCATGATGGTTCTCATGTACAATTCCCTGAGCCAGAACTGACCTGAATGGCCCCTCCCTGAAGACTACCTTTCGTGGCACCAAAAAGCATCATTCAAGCTTTCAAAGGAGGGAGGCAACCAACTCTGCTACCCCACTACAATGCCTATGAAGCGCATTAATGAGCAGCGGGCCAGGATAACGCTAAGGGTGCAGTCGTGGCACACATACCTTGGCAGTAACCAACAGCTCTCTAATTGGACTTAAGATGCACTCAACAAGAAGGATATTGGAAACCTTTAACTGCTCAGTGTTAATGAAATTGTGGTTAGCAGAGAAGAATCTACAACTAATTTACTAAACAGCACAATCCCTAACCACAATCTAAGCACTCATCCTTTTACCCACAGATAAGCACAGTCTTCTCCCCTCACCAAGGGAACTTCTCTTTACCACACTGTATCAAAATGCAGAGTTATGGATCCCAGTCCCAAAGGATGTATCTACAAAACACTCCTGCAGGGAACATTTCAGAAGAGGAGGCAGAAAAATTGCAAGAGCCAGATGATCGGGTGGGTCTTTTGCTGAGAGTATGTCTCCTAGTAACACCAGAAGCGGCACCCATAAAGTCTTTCTAACATGAACCTAAATGTGAGCTGAACAAAAATGGCACCAATGAACATGACAAACTGGATGGGTAAAACCCCATAAGGCCTCAACCTGACACAGAGAACTATAGGCAATGGAGTAAAGCTAGGAACAGGAGAAGTGATCCTCCCCAGGGAAAAGCACATCAATTAGTTGTCCAGTGCTAAACGGTCAGCCCTAAAAACATACACACAAGTAATAATGTACATACAAGTGGAGTGAGCAGCTTATATATAGGAATATGTATGTATAATAGGAATATATATGTCTATAAAACACATTCAATAACAATTAGTGACTAAACAGCCGATTTTGAAGTAGAGGGTAGACATATGAGAGGGTTGGGAGAAAGGAAAGGGAAGGAAGAAATATAGTAAAATTATAATCTTAAAAATAGGGCCAGGTGGGGCTGGAGAGATGGCTCAGCAGTTAAGAGCATTGACTGATCTTCCAGAGGACTAGGGTTCAATTCCCAGCACCCACATGGCAGCTCACAACTGTCTGAAAATCCAGATCTAGGGGATCTGACACCTTCACACCAATGCACATAAAATAAAGTTAAACAAACCATTAAAAAATATTCTTAAAAAAATAGGGCTAGGCAGTGGTGGCACACACCTTTAATCTCAGCCCTCGGGAGGCAGTGGCAGGCAGATCTCTGTGAGTTCAAGGACAGCCTGGTCTACAAGAGCTAGTTCCAGGACAGTTAGGGCTGTTACACAGAGAAACCCTGTCAAACAAAACAAAACAAAAAAGAAAGGAAGGAAGGAAGGAAGGAAGGAAGGAAGGAAGGAAGGAAGAAAGAAAGAAAGAAAGAAAGAAAGAAAGAAAGAA
>JAQHUG010000357.1:179424-216146 GCA_028555095.1 Dicrostonyx torquatus
AAACAAAAAAATAGAAATGGGTTAATCAAGATGTGAGAGCCAATAAGAGGCTAGAACTAATGGGCCAGGCAGTAATTTAATTAATACAATTTCTGTGTGGCTATTTGGGGGTTAAGCTAGCCAGGCAGACAGGATGAAAAGCAGGCCCTCTCTCCTTCAACAAGCTACATAGTAAGCTTTGGAACTCTGTCCCAAAACGAATGAATGAATGAGTGAGTGAATAGAGAAAAGAGATGAAGACTAGAAGGGAATATTTCAAGAGTAGAAAGTGAGGGTGTGACCTGTGATGGAATCTGAAGAAAAGCATTCCAGGCAATAGGAGTCGTAAGTAGGGTCTCTGACTTAAACTACATCTAGTTGTTTAATGGGTATGGGGAAGGCCACTGTAGCTGGTGCACAAGCATCAGGGAAGGCAGTGGTAAGTGAAGGCCTAAAGCTCTACAGGTAATAGTGGTGGGATGGAGCATATTCTCCTGAGCCGTGCATGATATTGCTAGGACTTCTTGCTATGAGATGAATAAACATTTGGGGATGTTTAGGTAGTTTCCATGTTTTCTGTATCATATATTATGCCTTGTGATTTTTTTTCCCACATCAATCTATGTCTAGATTTGTGAGCATGTCCCTAGGGAAAATCTCTAGAAGTTACTGTCTTTATATAATGTTAGGAATGAGTGGAGGTATTTGTTGCATAGTGCCAAGGGCTTTCTAGAAACACCTATAAACATCTGAGCACCTACTAAGTATCAGACATAGTCTATAGAAAAGGTTGAAATAGGTTAGGGAACAAAACCAATCTTGCATTCTAGCCAATTTCCTTCTTGCTGGCATGTGTCAGAATACTTGTCATGCCTATATGCCTGCCAACTCTAAGTATTTTGGGTTTTTAAAAACTCCAAGGGGAGAAAAGAGAATGCACCAATAATTTGAAGATGAAAACTGATACACTGCTCCTTTGAATTTATTTAGCACTGTGGTTGAATTATTTCTTATGTGTTTCCTAAGTAATCAGCCACTTGTCCCAGCTTTCTTGAAAAGCCCTTCTAGAACCACTGAAGATGACTTAAAGGAGGCAGTTTGAAATCACATGTATCTTGTATCTGGTTCATAGGATCTAGGTCTTGCTTTCCAGCCAAACGCACATACAATAGAAGTCTGATGACATGAGGAGGGTTTTAAAGTAACAAGCATCCTTGATTTTGTCCAGATTGCTTGAGAACTGCCACCCTGGATGAAAACTCCCCATCTGGCACTGATTCAAAAGCCAGAAAAGCTGGGCACTTTGAACAATCTTAGTGTCCCCATGTTACCAGTTGCCCACTTCATTTAGCATTAAATCAAAGTATGTATATTTTTAGACTGTACCACTTGAGGTTCTAGGGTACAGATTTTCTACCCTCCACATAAAGCAAAATTTCGTTGGTGGCTCTGGAAAGATGGCTCCAAAGTTAAGAGCACTTGCTGTTCCTCCTGATGACCCCAGTTCAGTTCCCAACATGCAAGTGATGGCTCACATCCATCTGTACCACCAGTTCCAGGGGTTCCAATGCTATCTACTGGTCTCTGTCGGTACCAGGCATGCATGAGGAACACGTATATAAATGTGGGCAAAACTCCCATACACATAAAATAAACTAAATATTTCCTTTTAAATTTAAAAACTTCCTTACCTTAATCCATTCCCCTTCCAGAAGGACATTGATCTGAATATCGAATCTCTAGCCCTCCGTAAATTTCTACACCTTTAATGGTAGTGACCTTGGAGGAAGGAGAATGAAGAATGAGGAGAGGTGACTTAATTTTCTTCTACGGCTTTCCATAATTTGAACTTTTGCAGTCTTGTTTTGCCGCCCAAGCTAGTCTTGAACTCAGATCCTCCTGTTTGTAAATAAAGACTGCTGGGATTAAAGGTATGTGCCACCAAGATTGGTCCATAATTTCTACCCTCAAACAAATATAAATTCAAAAAATTCTAGCAGGAGTTGTCTGGGGCACCTAATCTCTTCCTTTTTTTCTTTTAAAACATGGTATTTGTATTAGAAAAGAGTAGATCAATATTTTGTTATTTGAAATTGCTTCCAATATGGTAAAATAAAATTTGTGTGTGAGTGCTTTGGGTTTTTTTTTTTTTTTTTTTTACTGTGTACATTTAGGTACTTCTTAATTTTGTCTTAGTCAACATGTATAAGCATTTTTCTTTCTTTCTTTTTAAAAATAAACCATTTTTCCCAGTGCTTAATGTGACACGTGCAGCTGGATGTGGTGGTGTGGCACTACAGAGGCAGAGGCAGCAGATTTCTGAGTTCGAGGCCAGTCTGGTCTACAGAGTGAGCTCCAGGATAGTCAGGGCTACACATAGAAAAGCCTGTCTTTCCGGGCAGTGGTGGCACACACCTTTAATCCCAGCACTCAGGAGGCAGAGGCAGGTGGATCTCTGTGAGTTCGAGACCAGCCTGGTCTATAGAGCTAGTTCCAGTACAGGCTCCAAAGCCACAGAGAAACCCTGTCTCGAAAAACCAAAAAAAAAAAAAAAAGAAGAAGAAAGAAAGAAAGAAAAGCCTGTCTTGAATAACAAAAAAGGAAGGAAGGAAGGAAGGAAGGAAGGAAGGAAGGAAGGAAGGAAGGAAGGAAACCAGGAAGAGAGGGAGGAAGGTAACATGTGCAGCTTGTGAAAAATTAAGAATACCCTTATGTTTGTTTTCAGGCTTCCCTTTATGCATTTTAAGGATATCATAAAATTCACAATGTATATAGTTTTGCAAGCTATTTTCTCTCCTAAGACTGAAACATGAATATTTTCCCATAATGTGGTGATGTTCATATGGTCCAGCTATGAGTTTTTTCACAATACAAAGTGAATTAATTGGCCACTTTATTTGAACTTGGACATTTGAGTTGTTTCCAGAGTTTCAATATTAAAAATGAATGTGTGATGAGTATCTTCCTAATGAAATCTTTGCTATCATTCTAAACAGAGTGGATTCCTAGAAATTGGATTACTAGGACAAAAAATTGTATTTCTAGAAGCAGGTTTGACAAATAGAAAACATTTATGGATAACAAAAGTTTAAGCCAATGTCTACTCTGTCATTGATGTATGGGAGTATCCCCACTTTCTTACTAAAATGTTATCCTTTTCTGCCCTGTACAACCCTCCTATAAAAAGGTGGGAGGTACCAGTGTTATCTCCATGTTTGTTTTAATTACTAAATTTTTCATGTGCTCCTTCCCCATGGATATGCTTTCATTTTGACTAGAGAATTTAACTACATATTTTCTTTTCTTTGTATGTCATATGTATGCACGTGTGGTATGTGTACAAGTGTGTACATATATGGGGTGCATTTGTATGGATGCCAGAGGTTGAAGTGTAGTGTCTTCCTCAATTGCTTCCCACCTTAAATATTGAGACAAAGGACAGTCTAGCTAACTTGTCTCCTACTCCCCAGCCCTGGGACTGAAGGCCAGTTGCCAAACCTCCCCATCCTGGCTCTTACATGGGTGCTAAGAATTGGAAATCTGCTCCTCACACTTGCATGCCAAGTGTTTTGCCCACTAAGGCATTTCCTCAGTCCCTTAAAGATTTTATCAATTAAAATGAGCACTTAAAGATAGAAATTTTTGCCATATTAGCTTCAAATAAAAATATTTTTCACAGGTTTGAGGGTTTTTTTTATGTCTTTGCTGCTCATGGTTCTTTTTAAAAAGGGATAATTGGATTCTAACCATAGCTGAGTGCTCTCAGTTTGAGCTTATTTCATGATGATTAAGTTGAAGAGTTTTGACAAAAGATCTGGAGGGGCCGGTTCAGCTAATCCTAAATTTAGCTCTGAGGAAAAAAATGTGTGGGCTGGATATAAAGATTGTTTCCTTCATTGCACTTTAAGAGGATGGGGCGGGGTGCAGAAGGGATTAAAGCAGTCTTTGCCAAAAATATTCAGAATTTAGCCAATTCTCTGCACAAATCTCTTGCACGGTGGTGGCGGTGGCGGTAACTATGTACAAGCAAACAAGACTTTATGGAAAAGTACTGCTCTGGCCGGCAGATGTGTGCATGGCTTGGTTTTAATTATCTTCTCTTTCTTCTGTTACCCTTTCCCAGGGTAACAATAGAAAGGGCAGTCAGATTAGTTCTTCGATGAGTAGGGACGACCCTTGTTCCACAGAGGCCTGCTCCCATGCATCCTGTTAGCACAGCAGAGGCCTAGGTGTCTAGGTACCTGGCATTTGTCAGGTGTTATGCTCAGAGTTACTATGGCTGCCTCCGACAGACTTCAAATACAAGAATGCGGCCAAGCAATAAAACTCTGAACATTGTTCTGGTATTTTTATAAGGAAAAAAGGCTCATCAAGAGAATGCCATTTGCTGATGCTGTGTGACTAAGCACAATCGATGACTGCAAAAAGGGGGGGGGGGTAAGAGCAAACGCAAAATCTGGCGATCTTAGTCCCAGATTGTGAAGAGTTGACAGGTCTGTGACTGTCAGCCCCACAGCTTTTAGGCAAGAACTGGAGGACCATCCCCAAATGGACAGTCTCAAGTGAAAACGAGAGGTGTGTAAGGTGGAAAAGGAGTTGAAGGCATGATTTTTTTCAGACAGCTAAAACGACTTCCTGGCCCTGAGGGTATTGCCAGGGGAGGGTTATGAGGGACTTTAAAATGGGAGAGAAGCAAGAAGCAAGAGAAACGCGTCCCCATTTTAACCGATGTCATTTGTAAGAAGTGGGCCTTAGAAGCCTTAGAGGCAAGGCTCCTCTAGAGGGTCGGCTGGAAGCTACCCACGTTACCTAGGCGACTGCACTGTGTGGTGGTGAGCTGCTCCGAGGGAGCCGTGGAACTGAGGCAGGGGCCCAGCAGCTACAACTGAGAAGTGGGCTGGGCTTTGTGGTCTGGCCCTGGAGGGGGGGGGGGAGGAGAGAAGCCAAGACCCTGAGGCTATCTTGGGAGCCTAAGCCATAGCCAAGCCTACCAGTGCAGGACAGGAGGGCTGGGTGCTTAGGTGGCTAGGAAGGGCGTGGCTTGAGGCCCCGCCTCCTCGAGGCCCCGCCCCTCACGAGGCTTTTCTTCCTCCGCCACTGAACGCCACCAGCCACTGTTCGGCTGAGAGGGAGAAGAAACCAGACTGTTCCGGAGCTCTGCCTAGCCCGACCCAACCTTTGCTCCAGAGATCATGGCTGCCGAGGATGTGGTGGCGACTGGCGCCGACCCGAGCGAGCTGGAGGGCGGCGGGCTGCTGCACGAGATCTTCACGTCGCCGCTCAACCTGCTGTTGCTTGGCCTCTGCATCTTCCTGCTCTACAAGATCGTACGCGGGGACCAGCCCGGAGCCGGTGGCGACAATGACGACGACGAGCCGCCCCCGCTGCCCCGCCTCAAGCGGCGCGACTTCACCCCTGCCGAGCTGAGGCGTTTCGATGGCGTCCAGGACCCGCGCATTCTTATGGCCATCAATGGCAAGGTGTTCGACGTGACCAAAGGCCGCAAGTTCTACGGGCCGGGTAGGAAGACGGGGGGGGGGGGTAAGAGGAGGCGGAGACAAAAGAGGGGACCCGGGCATGGAGCGGGGCAGGGGAGAGGTGAAGGGAGGTGGGACGCCCTGGAGGGAAGGCGGGCGGCTCCCCGAGCGGACCAGGGCCTCGAGGCTCTGGCGGGGTGGGGGGTGCTCGAGGAGGCTGAGGCTTGGAAGCTGCGGGTGGGAGGGACAGCGAGGCTCGAAGGCCCGGGATGTTGGGGAAGTTTTCGAAGGTAGCGGGCTTTGGCGGGTGGTGGTGGGGGGAGGGGTCCTGAAAAGAGGAGGAGGCTTCGGACTTGAGAAAAAGAAATGAAGGTGTCTCCAGAGAGACCCAGACTCTTGAGAAGACATGGAGACTGATGACGCCGGAGGAGCCATGGTGGAATGTAAGGGTGTGGAGAGAGAGAGAAAGTGGAGAAGGGGATTAGTGTCAGGTAGAAGCATTGTTCCTGGCAGAGAATGGTGTGTGTGTGTGTGTGTGTGTGTGTGTGTGTGTGTGTGTGTGTGTGTGTGTGTGTGTACTGTGTGCATGCGCGGTGAGTGCGTGTTTGGTGTGCACCGTTTGTCTGGTGGGGGGGCGCTTGGAATGTGACATGTATTTGGTATGTGTGTGTGCGCGTGCTGTGTTGGGTGGACTGAGATGCTGGAAGATGAACAAGCAAACTAGCTCGATGGAGAGAAGGAGACTAGTTAAGGATGCATTAAGAGCAGAATGTGGTGGGCCTTAGGAACGTGGCAAGCTGATCAGAAACACCATATTTAGTGTATAGTGGGGTGGAGGGACTGGGAGGCAGAAAAAAAATCTTTCTTTAAATAAAAATAAATGAAACCAGGGTTGGGAGGGAGAAGTAGGAGGGTACTGAGAAACAATAGGGTAAGGCTGTAAAGCCCCAATGGGTGGGTGGGTGAGGGGGATGTCAGGAAAAGCTGACCAGAGGGAAAACAAGGGCTGGACGCCTACTGAAGTGTTGCAAAGGATCCTAGAGATGAGTTTTTTTCCAAACCGAATTGCCTGTCAGAATCACCTGATGCTGGTGAAAAAAACCAGATCCCTGACCAGCCATGGCCACACTTACATCTGAGGGGAGGGGTGCCAAAAATCTCCATTTTAATACTCTCCTGTAAGCAAAATTGAGAATCAGCCAGGTTAGAAAAGCCCTGCTTTCTAGAACATTTGAAGAGGAAGAACACTCCAATATGGAGTCCTCTAAGCCCTGGGAACTCAGGGGGTGTGTTCACATGTTCATTGGTCTGAGAAAGAGAAGAATAGCCAGCACTAATCCAAACCAGACATACCCACTCCTTAGTCTCCAGAGTCCAGCCAATCAAAATCACATGGGCCCAAGGTTCTCCATGAACCCTCACCCTTCATTTTTGCTTTCAGACATTTTAGAAAATGTATTTCCTGTGGGCATGTAACTGCAAAATGATATGAACACTACATACTATTTGTTACTACGGTAGTGCCTTATCAATAAACAATAATGTAAATACCTGTAATTATTGAGCTAAACCATAAAGTAGTCAGAACAAATGCATGGGGCATCGCCCTGTGGTCGTAGTTTGCCAAGTCATCACAAGGAGCCTCAGCTCTCTCAGAGAGCACAGCTGGGAGTCAAGCGGCCTCCATTCTAAACCAGGTAGGTTGGAGTTTGCAGAGTCATCGTGAGGAACTTCGATGTGTGCACAGGAATAACGACAACTAGGAATCCACCTGCATTCTACATTGTAGAATGTCACTGACCAGCTCTGTGACCTGGTACAATGCATTGTCTCAGGGCCTGTTTTCCCTTGGGGAAAAAAAGCAAGCACAACCCAGTGTGGGGTTTTCCAGTCCCAGTCTCCATTATTGACAGGTTCAGGAAGAGTGATGAGATATAGCACAGTGGAAGTAAAAATTATTCATTTGAGTGCCTGGTACTATGGGCACAGCACTGTTGTAGGTGCTAGGAAGCAGCACACATCTCTGCTCACCGAGCATCTACTTAATGTGCTTTGTGGTGAACAAAATGTATTCTTCAAAGACTTTGAATATTTGCCTTAGATCTTGGTTAAGTATGCATGTCCAGTCCAGGGACCATAATTCCTAAAATGGTGGAGTCCAAACCAAAATAATTTGTTTTCAAGCACTAGGTGCTACTATTTCCCTTAACAGTACACATTTGCGAAACACATGGGAAGTTAATTTTTTTAACCTTCTCTAGTGGCAGCATGTAATGGTAACTAAAACCAGCCCGTATTTTAGACTCTTAACTGCATTTACAAGTTGTCCATAAGGGCTTGAGGTCTATCTCAGCAGTAGAGTGCTTGCCTAGAATATGCAAAGCCCCAATCCCTCCTACCCAAAAATAGATAATAAAATTTATCTAATATGTAAGAAAAACATTGGGTCAATTAAGGTTTCAGATGACCACACTGTAATGAAATACAATTAATTCTCCTAATTGGTATAAAGATTTTAATGTCAGAGTTACTTACTATCCAGCCTACTTTTGAAAAAAACAAGGCATTGTTTAAAGTATACTAAATTCTTTTCATTCACTTGTGCAATATTTAAATAAGTCTAAACAATCACTTTAGGTAAATACAAAATGATCCACTGCTGTCAGACAAAAGCTTCGTATGATGTTATACATAAGAGCATTTTTTAGGTTTTATAGGATTTAGAGACACTGATGACAGCCTTTTTTTTTTCAATGAAAGTTTTAGTGTTTATACTTAAAAACAGTACCAAAACTGGTCTTCTTTGTTTTTTGTTCTTATTTTTGACAGTGAAGCTTATATAGCATGTGGATAGATTTTTTGAACCACTGATAATTTGTAAAATTATTTCTCCCGCAGATGCCTCAGGGTTTGAGTCTTGCAATCAAAGATCATTTAAAATATATCCGAATACATTGACAAGGAAATGTTTTCTTTACACTTTAGTGGCTAAGAAACTCTCTTGGCTCAAACACCTAGAATTAGAGCCAACCTGTAGATTCAAAGTCCTCCAGCTGAATTCTGACTCATTGATTGTATACTCATTCCAAGGTCACCCTCAAAAGAATCACTTGTGCTTATATTAGCTATGTGCAGGTCATAGGAGATTTCAAATGCTACACATTTTTATTTAATTTTCCTTATGGAAGTGACAGTAAATCTTTCAGTGTCCCTTATATAATGATCAAAGTGTCAGTATACATGGAGCTTAAGAATGGAGTTTGAAAATTCAAAGGACGCATTCAGTGCAAAGAACAATGATGCCATCTTCTCTATTTGAGCCACACAGAAATGTATTACCTTGTAAAGAATCTATCTTTGGTTTTGTTTTGTTTTTAAAGAGGGACCATATGGGGTCTTTGCCGGAAGAGATGCATCCAGGGGCCTTGCCACATTTTGCCTGGATAAAGAAGCACTGAAGGATGAGTATGATGACCTTTCTGACCTCACTGCTTCCCAGCAGGAGACCCTGAGTGACTGGGAATCTCAGTTCACTTGTAAGCATTTATTTATATTTTGCCTGGATCAAATTTCCACCAGTAATGCAGATTCATGATCAAACAATAATTATTACTAAGCATCCTGAAACTTGAGTGCATTTTGATAGGCTCCTAAATTTTTGCATTGATCAAGTTTGTGGCATGGAGTAATGGTAGCAGTGCTGAGTCATTTGCTATGATGACACACCAATTTTTAGCCTGTCCTCTACAGAAGCTTGGGCTTCTGATTTTGATGTGTAAGTTTTTGCCTAAAGGTATTAAGATTCCATACTGAGTGTGTAGGGGAAAGGACAATGGCCCTCTTGCCTCCAGGAAGAGAGATTTTCACAAGCCCTCTCTTGTAACACTTAACTGTTTAAGAGCAGCCCACAGCTCTGTTTAAGAATGGGAGACTTGTATTCTTCCAAACAGCTTCTCATTGAATCTAATTTAGCCTAAGTATAAATTAGGCCTCATCTATAAATGCTGCTTATAATCTACCCAGCAACAATGGTGCCTGCATTGTTGTTAAAGAAAAAGGGAACACTTGTTTCAGGCTTATGCTGTGTATGGGAGGGGTTAAAGTCTTTAGAATTAAGGTGGAAATAAGGGGTTAAATTCAAATCATGAGGATGCAGGGATTTGCTTCAGTCGAACCTAAGTTCCAAGGGTTAAATTATCACTTTAAGATTACTTCAGTGCCACAGATTTGAACTATACTGATCTTTGTCAGATTTTTATGGAATGTATGTGGAGACTGTGACAGCCACTGTTGGAGGAAGATGATTTTCCATGGAGGGGAAGCTTTTTATTTACTTATCTCCACAATCAGTTAACTAGTCCGTGCTCTTTTTGTTCTGTCCAACCATATTTTTCAGAATAACCTGAGAGAGTTCTTGGTTAATAATTAGCCAGATGTGACACTACCTTTTGAGTTTGGATCTCAGACAGATCTAGTATAGCTTTCAAGTCAGGACACAAATCTTTGGACTTTGAAAACAGCCCAGCTGCCTAACATTGTCACTAACTTTTGCAGCCCAGATGCCTTTGTCATCATGAAATTAATGACTTATAATTTAGAATCCACAAAGCTCTATGTTCTAGAGCTTTCTAGCATCCGTGGGAAATGGGTGATATTTTTATTTGCCCACCACCCCTTTCACCTAGGACTAACCCCCCCTGTTGTGACACCTGAGCTACACTCAAAATCATTGTGGATTCCCCTTAAGCAGATTTCCCGGGTGCCGCCACCACCACCCCCTTATGCTACCTTCAAAGAGGGAAGTTTCAGTTGTTCCCAATGGTACAGAAGCAGCTTTAGTTACCTGTTTAGGCGGGTTGTTTACTCCTCTCATCCCTCCCCATTTCAGAAAGGAAATTTGCGTTCACTCTGGATTCACTTGGTTATAATGGAGCATGCTGATTCTGACTTCACACCTAAATCCCAGTCATTTGGTTCATAAACTGTCTAATGGATGTTCCCAGGGATTTTTTGAAGCTATCTCATACCCTTCCCTTTAATTCCTAAGGATCTTACTTTTTGCCCTGGTTCCTTCACATCTGCCTCTGCATACCAGCCTCCTGGTCACCCTGTTCAACTGCTCTTACTGAAATCCGCCCTTCATATCTTGGTGATAGCGTTGCCAGAGTGCTGTTTTGCTGTGTCATTCTTTTTCTTATAAACTTTCAGTACCTTTGCCACGAATAGGTGAAGTTCAGATTTCTCGAGCTGGCTTTTCAGGTCTTTCATAATAGCCCACATGCTGATCAGCCAGACTTAGCTCCTCCTATTTCCAAATGCCAATTCTACTCCTGACAACATGTTCTTACTGGCTTTCCAGATATGCTCAGTCTTGCCTGTGTACTTTTGAATGTGTTTTCATTTTTCTGGAAACAACTCTCACTCATAGTCCACCCATACATTTTCCAAAGCATATCTTTCTTCCATGAAGTGCTCTCCAGCCCCCTAATTCATAGTGAGGTCATACTATAAACACTCCCTACAGAGTGCTCGGTTCACTGGCATTGCTTGTTGCTTTAGAGTTCTCTAATTTGAACAAAACTCTTAATTCCATTTTTGGCAAGGAGTATGATATAATCCTCTTATATCCTTCAAGAAACCTAACACGTTGCTGAGTGTACTGTTTGGACCTCTCATTTAAAATTAAATGTAGTGGGTTTTTTTGTGAAATATGAGAATGACCATTTTATGTTTTCTTCTCTGCCCCTCCAGTCAAGTATCATCATGTGGGCAAATTGCTGAAGGAAGGGGAGGAACCTACTGTGTACTCAGATGATGAAGAACCAAAAGATGAGAATGCTCGGAAGAATGATTAAAGCATTCAGTGGAAGCATATCTATTTTTGTATTTTGCAAAATCATTTGTAACATTCCAGTCTGTCTTTAAAACATGGTGATTTCAATATTTAGAAAAGTTTTGAACTTGCTGTAAATTTTTTTAATTACCATCACTAGTGACACTGACAAAATTGTCTTAGAATGCATGATGTTTGTGTCACACATCCAGAAAAGTGAGCTGCGGTGCTGTCATGCAAATGTTAATGCTGTTTTTCTTCTGTCTGTAGTTAGAACAAGCGGAAATGCAATTTGATTTTTCTGAGAGAGTTCAAAGACTTGGGTGTTTCCACGAACTGGTCAGAATGGTAAATGTACTGGGAATGAAGAAGCATCAACTTCTAGTCACACTGGTCTCTGAAAACAAGCCCATTTTATTCAGTTGACTTAACTGCATGATTTCTGTTTTATCTACCTCTAAAGCAAATCTGCAGTGTTCCAAAGGCTATGGTATTGATTTAAGAGAGAAGTTCGGGAACAAAATGAAAATTCAATGTTGGGCTTAATAGGCACAAATACATTTCCTGTGTTTCTGGACAGATTTAACTGTCCTTGTCCTCATGTGGACACTCTCAACATATACAGTAACTTTCTCACACACACAGTAATTGACAGTTGGGGCTAAAACAGCATCTGACATTCAAAGTAAAGCTTTGAAAAACAACCCTAAACACATGAAGATCATGGGTCTGGCTTTCCAGTCTTGTTGCTTGTAGCAGGCAATGGTTATGTGGTTATTTGACCAAATGTGAAATTTGAGTGGAACATGAGGGCAGGAACAGGTGTGTGCTTTTCAAAAAGCCTCCACCGTCATCTCTGAAGAATGAGAAAACACTACATGGCATTAGCTGAGTGATTATTAAAGGAAAATACATTCCTAAGGTAACAGTTAAATCCGTGTTGTTACAAAACCGTAGTGACTTCGAAAGTAGTGGTCAAGTGTCTAGGATTGGATAATACTCTTTGGTTAATACTAAACCTAGCTTAAGTAGACTCTACAGTTGTATAAATTTGTAAAAGTATTATATGAGCAACTAGTGAGGTTTCAGACTCTTGTAATTGTAGTTAAATAGTCAGTGTATTTTCTTGTGAGCTGTGTTTAATGGTTTTACCTCAAATCAGAAACAAAATGAAGTGTTTGGGTCAGTTAATAAAAAGGCTTTACCCAGTATAGTGTGGCTCGCTTGTTTTAATATTTCTAACCCTAAGATGGGGGATGGGGTAGTGGTATGAGGTGGCTATCTTCTGGGCATGACATGGCTGTTGCATCCAGGAATTCTCAGCAGCTGTGGTTACTTGTTCACCAGCCAAAATTCAAGCACCAACTGAAGAGGAGCTCATAATCCCACCCCATTTGAGGGGTTCATAATCCCGCCCCATCTGAGGGGTTCATAATCCCGCCCCATCTGAGGAGTTCATAATCCCACCCCATCTGAGGGGTTCATAATCCCGCCCCATCTGAGGGGTTCATAATCCCGCCCCATCTGAGGNCCCCATCTGAGGGGTTCATAATCCCGCCCCATCTGAGGGGTTCATAATCCCGCCCCATCTGAGGAGTTCATAATCCCGCCCCATCTGAGGAGTTCATAATCCCACCCCATCTGAGGGGTTCATAATCCCGCCCCATCTGAGGAGTTCATAATCCCACCCCATCTGAGGGGCTATTGTAGTTGATGACAAATAAGGTGGGATTTTCTTTGAAGGTGTGGCCACTAGTAAAGTATTCATTCTCTAGTACCTGGTACTCACACACATACGGGCAGCACTAATTTAGATGTAGTCAAATATTTGTTTAAAGACTAGGGGACATGTTTGGAAGGGTCCAGAAGAGTTAAAGTTTAGATATGGTCATAACACATTGTAATCATGTGTAAAATTCTCGAAAAGATAAATTTTAATAGTTACATCAGATATAGTCATTTGACTTTAAGCTTAAAATTGAGTTTAACTTTTGGGTGTTAGACTTCTATGTGTACTAAAAAGAACCGTGTAATTCCAGCACTAGAAGACTGAGGCAGGAAGACTGAACATTACTGAGACTTGTCAAATTCTGCCTCTGAGTCAGCTTTCTAAACTGAAGTTCAGAACAATGTTATTAAGAACTATTACTACTGAAGGCACTGGGGTTATCAAGTGTTAAGGAAGTTTGTGGCGGGAGTATTTGACTTTTATTTTCCTAAAATAAAAATTTATTAAAATAATTATAATTTATTAAAATAATTATTATTACTTAAAATATTTTTATTATTTGAGAATTCCATACATGCCCTGTGTTTTGATCATGTCCACACACACCCCCACTTTACCCCTAACCCTCCCAGACTCACTCTGATCCCTTCCCTACAATAGGGCCTCTTTTTTTCATAAACAAGTTCAATTTATGCTGCCCATAGGCGAGAAGCCATTAACTAGCCTGTGGTCAGCATACCTGGGGACATGGGTTGCCTGTTTATTATTCAGAACAAGCATCCATACAGTCCTTAATGTTTTAGAAAGAGCTTATGAAACCCAGCAAGGAACATTAACAGCCCTAAAGTGCCCAGAGTTAAAGGTACAGTCTATACCTTCATTATATAATACTTTGAAGCAGTTTGCTCTTTTATGTACAAAAACAGTTAACTCTTGAACGATCAAAGACAAATTATGGGCCTAAGCTTCTTGGACTAAACTCCCCATTCCACATATATTTATTTTTGGACATTCATAAGTTTTAAGTTTCACACACAGCTGAAGGAATAAGATGAAATTCCACAGAGTCAGTTTTGCTACCATTTAACAGCACTGATAAAACATACTGTGCCAATCATGGTGGCATACACTTATAATCCCAGCACTTGGGAGGCTGAAGCAGAAGGATGAGAAGTTCAAAACCAGCCTGGGCAACAAGTGAGATCCTACCTTGAAAAGATGGGTGGTGGGGGAGGGTAGTGGGAGAGTGGGGGGGACTGGGATAAGGGGAGAAAGTGTAAATTTTTGAATGAAAAAAATAAAAGGAAAAAAAATAAAAAAAGAAAAGATGTATTATGTGTTTATCTTAAAACAGGACATCTATACTAACCACAATCACCATCACCACTAAGGTTCTGGGGTCATCACTTAGGAGGCAGAAAGAAGAGTCAGAGGACGTAGAAGAATGCTGTGACATGCTACCTTCTGGACACGTCATGGCTATCACTCTCCCTTCACTCAAGCAGCTGTGGTTACCTGGCCAAGGTCAAGACAGTCAAAATCCCAGTATAGATGGTATATAAGATCTCCAGGCCCCACCCTATACTGAGGATCTATTAGCAGTGGACAGTTGCTTGGGGAGGCGAGTCATTCTTTGATGGTGTGACCTCTGGTAAGTTTCCCATGCTCCAGTGGATGGCCCATGCACATATGCACAGCACTAACTAGACTTAGTGGGTTATCAAAAAAATAAATAAAAAGACATTCAATTGGCAGGGAGTATATTAGGGAAGAAAACTAGGGGAGATGGAAGAGAGAAGTGGGGGGTTCAGATTAGAACATAGTTCATTGTACACCTGTATGAAATTTTCAAAACTAAGCTTAGATGTACCTAGAGAAGGGTAATTTCGAGTCTAAGTATGATTTAAGTTCATCCCAAATGAGAAACAAACTGGCTTTTGGTTCTAAGAAGTCTGGCAGAGTCAGCTCCTATCAAAAAGGAGTAGAATGAAAATACTGGAATGGTTTGCAAATGTTAGGGTGTGTATTGGTCTAGGTAGCACAATGATCAGTAAATAGTCACTATTGTCACTATTGACAATTTTATTTTTTAAAATATTAATATTAAAAATGCATCATTTCTCTAACAATGCAAATAAGCAAAAGAGCAACATTTGTGCAACATATCATACTACAGATAGAAACTTCCCCCCAAAGTGGAATCAATCACCATTTATTTTAAAATCAACACATTAAACAGTTTTGCCACAAAAACACATGGATTTGGTTGTGTTTTCAAATTACCTAGGTTACATGGCTTTCTACCTGAGAGATTCATACAAATGAACAAAGCACATTTACAGACTTTCCCTTACCAGATTAGCAGCACATACAAGGAAAGCATATGAAAACCCCTATTTAACTTAAACAACTCAGGCCCTTATTTGAAAAGACAAGAAAAAATATATATGAGAAAATACTTTTCACAACTTATATAACAATATCAAAAAGAAAAGTAGTTGTAACAGTTTGTTCCATTACATTCTTTTCTAAGTCACCGAGTGACAAGCACAAAGTAAGCTATTACATTTCTTGTAAGGCCTATACCAAAAAGGGGTTGACGCAAACCTACAATGCATTACCACAGGCAGATACAGAACTCCAGAGTTCGGCAAAAGCTCTATTTTTACTTGTAGGCCCCAGGAGAGCATCAACAAACAAATCAAACAGGACAAAAGTGCTGCATCAAAATGACTTAGCACCACACCTAGGACAGAACAAACTGCACATGCTGCTCAACTCTGCGATCTGATTCTTATCTTTGTTACTGAGCAAAGATGCCTAAAATCTCTCAAGAAAAATTATCAAACGAGAGAAGAAATTGAGTAGGTTTTGTTTGTTTAAAAACAGTCAGCTGCTTTCTATTACACACCCATGAAGAAAATGTGTTGGGGGGAGCGGTTGGCCGATTTTTCTTGGAGGAGAATAATATGTTGCCAGAAAACTGTCTGACAAAATTTAAGTTGTTAGTAATTTTGAAGGCTACTTTGGGAAACAGTACTTTGACCATGAATAGTCATTGCTACTCCTCAAAAACAAAACGAAACAAAACAAAACAAAAAAAAAAAAGGCACTCTCAATCTGTGAGAAATCTTTTGGACTGGACAAGTCAAACCTAGCTTTAACAGTAAAACCAAGCACTGGCTTCAAAGTGAGACTGAACGTGAGAGACAGCACACTATTCACCTGGTTTTATATTAGTAATACATGTGGATCTGTTACATTCCTTTCTCAACTTTTAAGCGGTTGAACAGATCTCTCTTCAAATCGGAATATGCAGACCGATCAATGAAACAACCTGCGTCTTTTACTTCAGGTAAATCATAAAATTTTGTAACCATTCCAGACACTGTGTTGCTCAAGAGGCAGTGGATGGGCACACAATGTGAGACACGATAGTAACCCCATTCACTGGCACTCTGCCCGCCTCCGCTAGCAGATGCCTTCCTGCTGAATGTCCACTTGAGACTGAAATGAATTGCTGCCCTTCAATGGTTCTGTGGATTCCAAACAACTATTCCTGTTGCAGGCAGTCTCTAATTCACTAGTCAATTGCCAGGTCAGGTAGAGCATTGTTGGGAAAATGAAGGTCAACTAACTGCCCTGAGGTCCTGAATCCAAAGTAAGGCAGAAAGAGTTGGCCAGGCTTTCTACAGAACACACACTGCACTAAGGGGAATCTACAAATATCTCAATTTAAAAACATATTTAAGAATTCCAAAATGAGTCAGTGAAAAAGATCAATTGCTTATTTCACATCGTTTACGAATTCTGCACACGTACAGTTCTTCCACAGCTAGAAAACTATGGACTTCTCTTTTAATTCTTCCTAACCCCATGGCATTGTTAAGGGCAGAGGAGGCACTTGCTACTATTTTTTATAAAAGTCAGTTTGGGGATATTCAGTGACTTTTTACAAACTGATGTCACCCAACCCTGAGTGAAAGAGTTACATAGCCTGAAGTAGAATACTGTCACAATTTTTCTTCCCAAGTGCCATTATTGATGCTCCAGGATTTTTTGATATTTCCTTTTGCAAATCCCCCTGATTTTATAAATTCAATCCTGGTACTTTGCCTTTGTATGGAAAGCTATGGGGTTCATAAAACAAGAAAAATTCTAACAGTCCCATCTATTTAACCATCAAAGGGCAATCAGCTACTTTTAGATTCTTCTTCTTGGAGAACTGTGAATATATTCATTTCCTTCTGGTGGGTATCCAGGAAACTCTAAAGCCATGAAATCTATTATATAGGTTCTAGCCTCTGGATCTCTCCTTTATCTAGAATTACTGTGAAGTAAAACTCAGGAAAGTTTGTTACCATACATACTGCTTCTGACCAAATCTAAGAACACATAAAAAGATGCTTCTTTGTCCACCACTGTCCTCTTTGAAGACAGATGATGCATGAAGTTCTGACAGCAAAAGAGCTATAGAAGGCTAAGTCGGCCTTCTTAATGCTAGTCTGTTCCTTTACTGGCACCAAATTAAAGCTTCAAATAAAATCTGTCCTTGGATCATGAAGTTTTGCAATGACATTGCTTCACCAAGCTTCAGAACCTACAGGTCTTCCATTCCCAAAGCTTGTGGCATTTCAATTCACACTTGAAACTTTGGCAAGAGGAACAAGTATGTGCACTTGACCCTCTTCTAGTTCTTGTTCTGGGGTTGCTAACAACATAGCTATATTTGGTTTGAAGTTTTTGTTTGCGTCAGTTGTTCCTTGTAAATAAGGGTGTTCCTGATCATGAGTGGCCATCAGAACATTTTAAAATACAAAGAGCCAGAGTAGCTGTCTCCTAGGTAGCCTCCATACTCAATGTGCTCCTGGTTGTCATCATGACCGACATAATAATGCCCAGCATCAAGCATGTAATCTTCAGAACTGTCATATCTTTTAAACCTTCTTATATCCTGGTTATATTCTGACTTCCAAGAATTTTGTCTTTTTCTGGAGAAGTATCCCAAATAGAAAGCTCTAGCATGCTTTGGTGGCATTAAGGGCATATGAAGAGGTCTATATTTCACATTCTGGCCAAACATACTGCCAGTAACTCTCCTCCTCTTTCTTGTGATGCTCTCTAATTCATCACTGGAACTGGACTCGTAGTAGTAGCCATCATCAAACACGGGTTTGGGGTCTATTTTTTCTCTAGTTTTCCTTGTGTTCTTGTAAACTCGAATGGAATCACATTCACCCTCAAGCCATGAATATGGCAGTTCATACTTGGACTTTTTACCTGGTGCCCTGACTTTGTGCCTACAGTGCTTTTCCTCTCTGTCTTGTTTCCACTCTGAATTCAAGGCCTGCTGATTTGACCTAGTTTTCTGCTGGTAAGTCATGATTTTGTCAGGGTTGAGAGACCTTCGTTCAGGGGAGCTATCATAGACAGCCTCGGATCTTTCTTCTTCCTCTTCGTTTACACTAAGGGCTTCACTGAAGCACTCAGAATCACTACTGATTTCCTCCAAGAGGTCTGCCAATGGCAAACCTATGTCTGCTGACCTTAACGATGAAGAAACGGGACTTTTTCTTGCATGGTGAGAATCTTTGACTCTGTGGTTGTGAATCCTTTCCATAGGATAGCTTTCTTCATCATTTGGGGACAGGTGATCTTCAGTTTCACTTGCTATGTCATTGCAATGATTTTTTAATTTCTTAGAAAATTCTTTGGCATAATTGGTCTTCCCTGTCTTTTCTGGCTCGGTCTCAGGATCCTTCATAAACACCTTTGGCCAGCCCCCGTCTTGAGCCTGGTCTTTCCCTTTCAGGCTCTCCTCTTCACTCAGCCTGCTCGAGTGGCACCTATGCTTTCTCAAATTGATCTGAAATCCATCTCCCTTAGCATAGACGTCTCTCTGCCACTGACCTGTACTTGTTAGGTGACTCGCTTCAAGGCAGAATCGGGCATATTCTGGAGTCTGATAATAGTTTAATAGATAGTCAATAAATTCATCTGTCTCATAGATCTTCTGTTTCCTGCCACGGTTTATCACAACTTGTCTAGAAGAATATGACTCATTAGAACTTCCGTAGTTGTAGTCTTCTTTTTCAAGGAACTGGTCTGGATTTGCTGTACTCTGCAAGGAATTCTGGTCAGAGACCAAACTGTAATCATACCCATCAGACAGCACTTTTCTAGCTTCCTTTTTTCTGGTTGAATATCTTACTTGTTTCACTCCAGGGCTATGTGAAGATGTCTGTAACTGGGCCTTAGTTCTTTTCTTCACTTTTTGTTTTTGTTTACTGGCAGACTTGGGAACCTGATAACTTGGCATTTCTTCCTGCAGAGTGCTTAATTCTTCTTCTTCTTCTGGAGGTTTCAATGCAGTCCCTGGGGTGTGTTGCACTTCAGGCTTTGGAACATCAATCTCCTGAGGGTTATACTGCGTGGATCCCTTTAAAGAAAAAACATTTAATGATCTCTCATGAAAACCCAAAGAGGGCCAGCAAGATGGCTCAGCAGGTAAAGGTGCCTGCTTGCTAAGGCTGCCGACCTGAGTTCCAACCCAGGAACCCACGTGTGAGAGGGGAGAGAACTCTCTGAAGATGTCCTCTGACCTACACACACACACACACACACACACACACACACACACACACACACACACACACTGTGGCATGCTGCCCCTCCCTGCTCACATACAAAATAAGTAAATAAACATAAACAAAACACAAAGAGATTGAAATCTTCCAAAAATTGAGCTGGTGTTGCTCTGAAGAAACCCAGACTAGGTCCAAATTAGGAACACTATTGTTCTGAGGAAATAGTAGTACATTAAATGCCTTGACCTAATATGAAATGTTTTTACTAAACCTGTGACCATTCTTATGGCATGGCATTTAAAGTACACTGCTTTTTATGTGATCAAAAATTGACAAGTCTACTGTTTTACAATAGGTGCTAGAGAAACAAAGAAGAATAAGGAATGCTCTGTTGCCCTCACAGAAAACCCTAGCACAAGAAAAGACACATGGGTGAGACATGTCCAACAAGGTTAACAGAACTAACAAATGCCCCTCCATTTTGTATTGCAGTCTTTTCCCTATGGATTGCAAGTTGAGGATGTCTCAGAGTTGAGTCACCTGGCCTGCCTCACGAAGATGGAAGATGGGGAACCAGAGATACAGCTCAGTGGTACAACACTTGCCTCTTACAAAGAAAAGAAGAGCAAAACACCAACTAGACAATATAGCTGTGCCCACAGATTTGCCTGTGGTCAAGTCCGATGATATCTGCTCTGCAGAGCTGAGGAGTAGGGGAACAAAGATGCCTGCAAAGATCCCCAGGAAGGTTTGCTGCATGGTCCCCTTGATGTCTGTCACATGTCAGGGCACAGCGCCCCACTATCAATTTGTAATCAGTGTAAGTATTAAAGGGTTCCAGAATTAGGTTCCATACCCATTTAAAGAGGTGGATTCTATAAAAAGAGTCCCACTTGGACATCATTAAGGTAAACTAAAATCCAATCTAGCTGGGCTTGCTATCAATAATCCCAACGTGGGATTATTCTTTCCTGATCCTGCTTTCACCAAGTTTAGCTATCTATATAGTAACAAGCCAGAGATCAACATGGCAAATATGACATGAAGTTCACTCGAAAGCACAGCGGCAGCTGTCATCCTTCCTATTTAAAAACATTGCATGTGGACTGCTACATGGATACTTCCAAAACATCACTGGCTTCCAGTCCAAGATAGCTGCAATTCTGGCTAGCCCTGTGAGCCCATAAAGGGAGAGAAAGATCTTAGAGAAGCAAAAATCTGTGAAGAAGATAACTAATCTGTGAGTTAAAAAATTCCTTACCAGATAGTTCAGGACAAGGCTAACATGAGCCTGACAAGGCTCAAGGTTCTTCTCCCTTTTCATCCAAACCTGTTACAGATGGATGGACGGATAAAGTTAATAGAAGCCTACAGATCTAATGCCCACACCACACCCGCCCTTCGGTTCCCCTGGCATTTCCCCGTCATATCCACTAGGAACTTGGAAAAGAAGATGAAGTAGCTTAAGTGTTCTGAATACCATCCTGAAGTTCAGAAACATGAAGTGAGGGCAGAGCTAAGACAGGACTGTTTTAGAAATTCGTGATTGAGCTTATATGAGAGCAATTGATTTTAAGGAAACCCCTATGAATGCCACAAGTCTGCCACACAGTTCATTTTAGTGGGACAGTACTTAAAGTCAAAGGTCATGGCTCAGAAAAACCAGTAGCTACCAACACTGAAGAGAATAATTGGGAAACAGCCTTACCGCAATTTTCTTCAGGAGTACTCGGAGCAAACGAAGGGCCTCAACCCGCCGCTGAGCCAGCAAGTACTTCCTCTCCTCCCACTCCTCCGAAGAGTCCAGCTCCTGATGAGTCTCAGCCTTGGCTTTCACCTTCTCCTTCCTTTGCCGGTGTCTGTCTCTTTCTTTCAGAACTCGCCTCCTGCCCCTGGCCTTCTTTCTCTTCTCTTGGGCTTTCTTTACTTCATCTTTTCTTTTTCTGGACAACAATTAAGATTCATCATTTGAGCAATAATTATTAGCCACTGGGTCTCACTTCCATTCCCCCCACCCAGAAGAACTAATCATTTAGGCTTCCAGAAACCTATGACTGGTAACCTCAGCACCTAGAATTGACAGTTCATGGTAAAATAATAAAAGCCAGAGGCTGGGGAGATAGCTCAATCAGTAATGTGACTGCCTTGTATATACAAGGACCTGAGTTAGCACAGTGGGCACACCTTTAATCCCAGAGCTGGGGAAGTACAGGCAAGTAGATCCCTTGGATGCACTGACCAGATAGTCTAACATATTGGGCAAGTTACAGGTCAGCAAAAATCCTTTCTCAAAGAAACAGATGGACAGCATCAGAGGAATGACACCTGAGGTCCTCTGGCCTACACACACATGCACACACACACACACATATGCATGCACACATGTGCATGTATACATGCTTCTGTACAAGCACATATATACAAAAGAAATAAAACATTTGCCCCCTAAAATCCACAAAACATCAAGGGAAAAACAGAATATTTTGGCAAAATACAAATGTATAAAGGACACCTTTTGGACAAGGAAGGAAGGAAGTGGGGAGGGGTCAGGCAGAGAGGGAGGGAAGGAGGGAGGAAGGAAGGGAAAGGAAAAAGAGCTTTGGCACTTTTATGTAATTCCATGAAGGATAACAGGCAAAAAAAATGAACAATGCATCCTATTCTGAAGGCAGAAAAGGGGGATATGGTCTGAAATCACAAAACTAGGACAGCAGAAAACCTCAGAAAAAACGTGTATGAAACCAATCCACCCAGTTCCCTGGCATGGGAGGGTTACCTGGAGTCTCAAACACAGTAAGCCCTGATAAAACAGGCATGGTAGTCACAGCCACAAGAGAAGGCAACAGTTCTCATGAGCCTTAAGTCCAGGTGGAGGATTGAGTGTAACAGGGATTCCTCCTGAAAGTCCCTACCTTGGAAGGTCGTGAGTGGCAGCCTACCATTTACAATTAACATGCCATGCTGAGAAGTTCACGCAGGACAAGGCTCAGACTGGGAAGAACAAAGTCGTGGGTGGGCCCTACCCTTTGTGGCAATGCAAAAAGGGAAAACCCCTAAAGTGAATGTAGATCCAATTAATAACTGGCCTTGACAGGTTTGGATTCAACCCCTGCTTGTACAGTATGAAGATAGGAGAGTTCAACTTTGATATAAGAGCACCCAGAAAGAAGCTACTCCAATAGGTCACCATTATTTATTTATTCGGTTAGTGTGTATGGATGTTTTGGCGGCATGCATGTGTGTCCCTGGTGCCCTTGAAGGCCAGAAGAGGGTGTCATCATCCCTGGGAATGGAGTTACAGACAGTTACGACCTAACGCATGGGTCCTGGGAATTAAACCCAGAACATCTGGAACAACAGCCAGTGCTCTAAACCACTGAGCCATCTCTCCAGTCTCCTCATTTTAAAGTTAACTTTTTGACATCTTTACTCTAAGATTTTACATATACATTTCTTCTCAAAGAAAAGAGAGCCTATAGAAGAAAAGCTTTTCCAGGCATGTACCAAAGAAGTAACATAACAGAATATATAAAGAACTTTACAAAAATTAACCATCAAAAATCAAATTATCCAGCTAATATGTGAACAAACGAATGAATAGACAATTCCCAAAAGGAGGATAAATGGAAAACAGATATATGAAACAACATCTAATAGCCATCCTCATGCAAATCCAAACCAAACTAAGAAGGGGATAAAGAGATGGCTCCGCAGATAAGAGGACTGGCTGCTCTAGCAACGAATCCAGGTTCAGTTCCCCACACCCACGTGACAGCTCACAAGGGTCTGTAACTGTAGCTCAAGAGGCCCTGATGTCCTTTTCGGCCTCCACAGCTACTACATACACACATAGTAGATATACACACATGTAGTCAAACACACACATAAAAGATTTTAAATGCATCTTAAAACTACACTAAGATGCTATTTCATCTCCATCAGAATGGGTGTTATACAGCAAACAAATAACAGATGCTAGAGGGGATAGAGGGACTAAAGGAACCCTAAACTTAAAGTGAGACTCTCAGGAAACTGTGGGAAGAAACCAGGATTTAGCCAAAGAACAAACTCTAAAGGAGACCTGTGGTCTGGTATTTGAGAAAGAATAAGCATCTTGAAGCGACTGAAGCTCTGGCCAAATTTCCTGGGTGTGACAATCAAAAACATGAGAGACATGTAGAATGGTGTCCTTGATATTTTTAAAAATGGTACAATTGACATAAAACAGAAGGGGCCAGAAGGTTAACAAATGGGTTATCAGAGCCCTACAAAGCTGGTATCTGTCTTTTCTTAGCAGAGTCTGGCAATGGTCTAGCCAGGCAAATATTCAGCTAGTCTTGAGCTCCAAGATGGGTAACTAATGCTAAGATTGAAGAGAGAAAACGGAAGTGCCTCAAATTCACAGTAAGAATTCTGGTCAACAAGAAACATGGTTCCAACAAATTCATTATTCTGGGTTACTTTGACTCTTGATCATTTTAAAGAAAGAAAGCTTTCCCAGAACTATGGTTTTTTATTTTAAATTGGTAGGTTAGATAATATTAGTAAAGTAATAAAATTTCTAACTCAATAGGTTTAGGATTATCACTAGAAACTTTCAGATCCTGACTACAGCCCACAAGTGGGATGCTTGCCTAGTGAAGTACAAGGCCCTGAGTTCAAATCCCAATCTGAAGTTCCTCATTCTCTATTAAAATCTCTTTCCCCCCAACTTCTTAATCTGGCTAGTCTCCCTCATTACTTGTTCTTGCTTCCGGGCACGCCTTTCCAGTTTCTTCTTTTCATCGACTCTATCATCTGCACTTTCTAAGACTGTCTGTGATGAAGTTGTCCACTTGTGCCAAAATCTGCCCTCACCTCCATGCTATCTAACGAATCTATTCGCCCAAATTAATCCAAAAATCTAAAGGAAAAAACCTCTTCATTGTTAAAAATCAGTCTACTTACCTTTCAGCTACTTCCTCTTCTCTCTTCTTTTCTTTTTTTCTCTCTTCCTCAAGCTCTTGCAATTTTAGCCTTTCCTGATTTCTCCTCTGGATAGCTCCTTCACTGAAATGCTGGGTTGTATCAAACATAACCTGCTCCAAAAACAGATGAAAGATTTCTTAGAAAGTCTTGTCACTGGACTGGATGGATCCCAGATGAGAGAGGGGAAGCTGAGATGGCACACAGCAATTCAAAACCAAAGAACTCAATATGCCCTTTGAAGCCCAGCCACGCTGTACTGCTGCTCATGGGCCAAGAGCTGAACAATAGTATTTGGAGGCACTAGGATGTTCTTTGGCAAACCTCTGAAAGAGTACATCAAATTACCATTGTAATTTTATTTAATTAAACTTAACTGTATAGCAATATTTTTGGTTATTTTTAATTTAATGTCTGACAATGTCATACACAGTTGTACTGTATTGTGAACATTGTCACCTCCTTGCCCTCTCTTATTACCCTCCCACTTCAACAAATACCACCCCCTTCCCAACTAGTCCCCTCCTACTTTCATGTCTTAAATTTTTTATGTAGCAACTTACTTCACATATGACCATGGGCAGCATCACAGGGCAGTCTAGGGACAGGTCAGAAATATATTACCTCTAGTAAACCCAAAACATCAACTGGATCGATTTGCTGTTGTAGTTTTTAAGTCAGCAGAGATAAAAACAATGAGAATGGCAAGGAATGGGGTAGGCAAGAAAGAGACAAGAAAACTAACCTACTGAGATCAGATTATCAAACTATATTTCATATCTTGAAATATAATAAGTGGGATAAATAGATATGCTTATATACTAGCACAGAAGCAGATGCTATGTTAGCTCATCAATATATAGGTCTCTAGTTTGATGTCCACCACGAATAATAAAATAATAAAGAGAAGGAGAACTAGTCATTGAAACGTACACAAGGGGACTGGAGATGCAGCCCAGTGATAGAGTACTTGCTTGGCATTAGCAAAATCCTGGGTTGTATCCCCAGTATTGCAAAAAATAAATAAGTAAATATACATGAAAATAATATACTCACAGCCATGGTTCCTTATAACACAAGTGACTACACACACACACACACACACACACACACACACACACAGGCACTAGAAACTGAGAGTGCAAACTCATGCCAAAGACTGGTTTAGAGAAGAATTTAGCTGCGTCTTTTCCATTGCTGGGTTAGGACTTCCCGGTGATAATCGCTGTGCCTCCTACAGATAGCTATTCGGGTCAGCATGTGCTCATGCCTGTGCTGCTGGTGCAATCCGGCTAGTATACAACCAACCTGGAAATGCAGAGTTCTTGTTTGAGTGCCCCAGCTGGTCCAGGGACTGAGTTTATTGGTTCCATGGGATGTATGGATCAGGCCATAGTCCTTGCTCCCAGCGGATGGTTCACAATAAACCTGCTGGAAACCTGCTGACCTAAAAGACGTTGTACTTCTGCCTAGGCCAAGTGATGCAAGGCTTCTGCTGCGGCTCCGAGCAGCTGGATGTTGCCACAGCTAATTTTTCCAGGACCAATTTCCAGTTTATCTGGTCCACTGACACTTATTATTGTTTCTCTGGTGTTGGAAATGGAGATGCCCATAAGATGGTGGTGAATACAAGAATGGAACCCATAGCGCATGAATGTGACAAAGTCCATAGAAACACATATCGGGCATCCCTTCAAAGAAGACTTTTAGGAGGAAATCCTCAATGTGGCCATTGTTGCCTACCTCAGCCCAGAAAAGAACTTTGAGATTGAAGAAACAACTAAATGACTAGATTTACCAGAATATTTACAACTCAAACACGAACATTTCTTCCAGGTTTCTAAAAATAAAATCATGAATGGTCATGGATGAAAAATGACCTTATTTCTTCATGCACTGCTTCCTAGTATTTCGCTGTTCATAAACTATGTAGTCTCATCTTGATAGTATTTTAAAAGGCAAGCATTTTTCTATGGCTGTGAATTAAATAATATCATGTAGTTACTCTATTGTGCTTTAGTTGCTAAGTCTAACGCATCCTACTACAGTACTAAAATCCCGTTTCAAATTAAGATGCTTTTAATGCAGTAAGTTGATTAAAATGAATCACTAGAAATACAGTAAGTGCATTATAATGAAAAGAAGATGATGTTTACAAAAAGCGAGTCAATGATTTGAGACAAGAACCAAAATTATGATGGTGAAATACCAGCATGGATGTACTTGTATAGCGTACGCTGCAAAACAGAGGGAGCTTGGAAAGGAAACACATTAACAGGTGCTTGATAATTCACTCTAAGCCTAAGAAGGAAAACCAAGACTCGGAAGTTTTGCTATCCTTATGCATTGGCACATAACTACAGGCAAGAGGACTTTTGTGAATTCTGTTTGAGTGATTTCCCTTGTGAGGGCAGTTCACTGCACTGTCTCCGTGTCTGTGTGGTGCGTCCTCAATTCCAAGTGGCCTAGATTCCCTGCCTATCAGAGGGTTTTGTTTGTTTGCTAAAGACAGGTGTTTTTCTGTTCTGCAGATCTTGTTTTGTGTTTTGTAACACATCTTTCTCCTTTTCAAAACAGTAGATATTCTTTTCCTTCAATACTGTTCTTCTCTTTGGCTCTTTCTAGCTTGAAAAGATTGTCAGTTTTTCCCATTAGGAATAGCCTGCAATTGTACATTTAAGAGAATACATCTATACTGTTCTGTTCTATCACAGTACGAATCGTGATTAAGTGTGGACCTGCGCTGCACTCATGTGGGTCTGTAGGATTTAAATGAGCACACAGGCCAGGTGTGGTGACGCGTGCCTGAAAACTCCGCATTCAGGAGACTGTAGCAGGAGGGCTGAAAGCTTGAAGCTAGACTTGAGCTGCACCAGTGTGAGTTTCAGGCCTGCTCGTCCCAAAACAAATTAAATAAATGCATAAGTGAAAACAGCCATCCATTTATGTGTACCAGTTTATTAATGCAAATTAGTTCTTTATCCTCTTGAAATACTAATAACCAATTAAACACTGAAACAATTAGAAAGTTGTTTATTTTAATATGATTATATGTTCCAGCATCCCTAAACTATCCTAGCTGTATATTTCCAATATAGTTTAATACTAGACTAGAGAGTTTTTTGTAGCTTGAGATATAAAATACCTTGTGGTTTTGCTCCTACTAACTATTACATTTAGCCAATTGGGTTCTTTGGCTACACAAATAGGCAGAAATCTTGGGATATTTAGGAGCCACATCAGATAGTTCCCTATATTCTGGTTCATTTCAGCAACAGATTTTTATGGTGAAGAGGCAGAATGGAAGGGTATAAAAGGTAATTTTAAAGATACCACATTATATCATTTCTAAGATGCACAAATAAAATATAATTATTGATGAAAGTAAGCACTTATAAAATCTGTAGAAGAACATTATAACTCAGAGAACAAAAATGAAGTCATGGAGAAATCTTGGTGCATTTATATACATAATATATACATAAACACAATAAAAACTTTGACTATGTATATATATGTACATGTTTGGTTTTGTATCTATGTATTTTAAATATAAAAGAAGTAGAAAAAGCAATAAACTACATTATCATAAGTTCACACACCAAAAAGTTTAGCAATCCACCCAAATTTCTCCATGGAGCCTAGGGCTTTGTGAATGCTAGGGAAGCATCCAGCAGCCCACTTCCATCCCCAGCACCAGCTAGTGTTCTCTGGGAGACTTGAGTCTCACAGAATCCAAGCTGCTTATGAATTCCTGATCCCCTATTTCCATATCATAAGTGCCGAGATAAAAGTCACATGCTTCCATATCTAGCTGAAAATAAAGTGTTTAGTGCTATAAATTCCTTATCTAAAAGAAGGCTCAGTTATTAGTGGCTTTGTGTGACAAATTTAAAAGTCAACCCAGAATGGATAAAGCAGCTTTATGTTTGTTCCTAACTATGTTGTCATTTAGTGTGTGACACTTTTGTTTTTTTTATGTGCATGAGTATTTTGCTTGCATCTATTTCTGTGCACCACCTATATTCCTGGTAATCACAGAGGCCAGAAGAGAGCTTCAGAGCCCCTGGAACTATATTACAGATGCTTGTGAACCAGCATGTGGATCCTGGGGACCAAACCTGGGTCCTGGATCCTCTGCAAGAGCATCCAGCGCTTTTAATTATGGGGAGGCATCTCTCCAGCTCCAGTTTTTATGATATTTTTGGTACCTTATATTTTGCTAAATAGCTATTGCTTTCTAAATAAAAATAGTATATTATTTAGGTGTTAGCTAATTGTGCATATTTTTAAAGTTTTTATATTGTACTTATATATTATAAAAAATTATAGTAGTTCCATTTTGATAGGTCAAAATGTTTCCAGACCTTGAAATAAATCTTGATGAATGCAAATAAATTAGGAAGATGACCAAAACAATCCCAGACATCAATGAAGTTACATGCCTAGACAGACAGGCTGGTTTTGAAAGCAAAGCACACAGACCTTCAGGAGTTTGATTCAAGGGAATGAGGGAGAGAACTGCTCTCCTTGCGCTTTCAGACTTCAGGACTCCCTCTCACAGCAACTGGTCAAGTATAATACTCATATGAAACAGTTCCGTGGGAGGCATGACCAATCCTTTACTGCCCTCCCAAAGCTTGGGCAGAGACCCAGGTGATAAGAACCATCACTGTAAACCCCAGCAGGTGAGCTACCTGATTTCAGAAGATTGGGTCTTCACATTAAGACTGGTTTTCCTCCTAAACAGACATGTATAAATGATAGCATGCATCTGTGCAGCAATGATTGTTCAGACCCTAGTGGAATCTAAAAGACATGTAATTTAGATGCTTCTTCCCAGCTCAGGCTCAGGATCACTTGAACAATGGAAACTGAAGTCTGGATCCTTCTTACCTTTATGTTGCATGCCAGAGCCTTGCCGTCGTCTCCTTTAAGCATGAGCTTCATGCCTCGAAGGGATTCCATGGCTTTTATAAAGTCAGTTGACTCCTGGTACTGGATAAAGGCCTCAAATGTTTGCAAGCCAAAGTTAAAACCCCCAAAGCTCCCACCTGTCATGACTTCTCTGTAGGGGTCGAGCATGGGGATATCCACATTCTTGATCTTCCCAAAACTCTCAAAGACTACGCGAAGGATCTCTTCACAGGGCTTCTCTCCACTGGAACCCTTAGGTGCGAACCACTTACAGGGCAAGCCTTCAAAATAGATGGAATCTGGGCTCTTAGCATGGTCTTGTTCTTCAGCTCCCGCAATTACCGAGGCCTCTTTCTCTTTGGGGAAGTGTTCCCACTCTCCCTGGGCATCTGTAGCCACTACTTTTAAGTCCGTTTTCAAACCATTTAGCTTGATGATCTTCCCATGTAACTTTGCTTTCAGGATCTGAACCAAACTTCGGGTTTCAGCCTCACCCTCAAATCGGATGAAGTCTTTTGTACTCTTGGAGAGTCGCACTGTGGTGAACTGGTCGGGGCAAATCAAACTTTTGAGTTGGTCAAGAACTTCCCAGTTAGAGAAGGGCCTCACGGATTCTATACATTCTGGGAGCAATACGTTGATCATTAATTTTGCTATAGGCTTGAGGTAGAGGTGCTGAGCAGCACAGAGCTCTGTTGCCTCAGAGTTATCATAAACCACTGTGACTGTCATGGTGTCCTCACACCACCTTAGAGGACAAAAGAGAAAAATTTAATACAGATGAAGCGAAACAGATTTGGACTGTGAAAAGGTGTTAGTATTCTTAGACTTAGAGAAAACTGACAGAGGGAAATAGACTATGAGTAGAACTGAAATAGTATCTTATAGCTCTTGAATCTAATAAGCCATTACAGATGGAAGGTTAACCAAAACAGGCAATTGCATGCCTATAGGGCAGCAACAAACAAGCTGAATTAGAGATGTAAAACATGGTGCAAATCCAAGTATGGTGGCTCACAGTTGCAACCCCCCAGTACTCGGGAAACAGAGGCACCACCTTGACCTAAATAATTCCAGATCAGCCTGAACTACAGAATGAGACCCTATCTTAACTACCTCCTTCCCCCAACAACAGCAACAACAAAAACTATGTGTTTACATTAGCACCAAATCCTGGAAATTCTTAGGTAGAAATCTAACAAAAACATGCATAGGATCTTACAAAAGAAACTACAAAACTCGGATGAAAAATATCCAAGAACTAAGAATGTGCAGTAAACCAGTAAGAAGGCTCAGTATGCCAGTTCTTTCCAACTAGATCTGTATATTAAACATAATCCCAATAGAAATCTCAACAAGTGATTTTCTGGATTAAATATAAATTCGAAGGCCAGCACATGGTAGTGTGTTGTGCCTTTAATCCCAGCACTTAAGAGGCAAAGGCAGACAGATCTCTGTGAGTTCAATGACAGCCTGGTTCACACAGAGGGTTCTAGGCCAGCTAGAGGTGCATAATAAGACCCTACCTCAAAAAATTTCAATAAATTTATGAAGTTTATATGGAAATACAAGAACCTAAAATAACTAACTCAGTATTGAAGGATAGGAGGGCAATGTCCAAGCGCCACCGACTTCAAAAGTTATATAATACCACAGCCATTAGGATAAAATGGCCCTCAGAGGAAAGATAAATATATTTAGGGAACAGGACAGAAAACTCAGAAATAAATTGACAAGGTGGATGTATGAAGAAATAATCTTTTCAATGAATAATGCTGGAACAATAGACATTCAAACACTGAAGTATGTCCCAAACTGGGCTGGAAAGAGGGTTCAGATGTTAAGAATACACACTGCTCTTACAGAGGACCCAGGTTTGGTTTCCAGCACCCAGTTCAGTTGGCTAAAAATGGCCTGTAACTCCAACTCCAGGGGATATGACATCCTCTCTGACCTTCAGAAGCAATTGGACTCCTGTATACATATCTCCACACATGTATATACATAATAACAAAAAATTCAAATGTGTCTGCCGAACAGGTTTAGGGATGTAACTGAGAGATGGAGCATTTTCCTACCATGTATATGGCCCTAAATTTTATCTCAACACCAGCAGAAAAATAGACAAAATACCTTAACAGACATCTCCCCCAAAATTATACTGATGACAAAAAGAATTTTAAATAGTGACTCACATAGATTAATTTCAAAGTCTAGTTTATATTCTTCTAAATAGCATTAAAGGAAATAAATTTCTAGATTCTTTTGTAGAGATCATTTTTGTGGTGCTGGGGAATCAACCCAATTTCTCGCACATGCTAGACTCTACCACTGAACTACATCCCAGCCCCTGACTTCGATATTCAGAAATCATTAACATAATTTAATCAAATCCAGAATGCTATGGGGAAAAATGAATGACTATTAAGAACAATCTAATTTTCCCAAGAAGGCCTATTGACAATGAATATTTAAAATTTTATTACTTTTATGTGCATGGGTGTTTGCCTGCATGTATGTCTATCCACCATGTGTGTGCAGTGCTTATGGATCCCAGGAGAGAGTTAGATCCCCCAGAACTGTGGTTACAAACAGTTGTGAGCCATCGTGTAGGTCCAGGGAATCAAACCTGGGTCCTCTGGAAGAACAGCCAATCCTCTTAACTGGAATCATTTCTCCAACTCTGCCAATCACTTTTTTCTTTAAAATTTTACATATTAGCCCCAGTTCTCCCTCCTTTCCCTTCTCCCATTCCCCACCTTACTCCATCCACTTCTCAAAGGAGGTGAGGCAGGACCAAGCCTCTCCCCTCTGTATTAAGGCTAAGCAAGGTATCCTACTATAGGGAATAGGCTCCAAAAAGTCAGTTCATGTACCCAGGGTATGTCCTGGTTCCACTGCCAGGGACCCCCCAACAGATCAAGCAACATAACTGCCATCCACATTCAGAGGGCTTAGTTTGGTCCCATGCAGGATCCCCAGCTGTCAGTCCAGAGCCCATGAGCTCCCACTGGCCATCACTTTTTATATGGCCTCTAAAAATCTCAGATAAAGCAATTAAGCAAGAGAAAGAGATACATATCCAGTAGGAAAGGAGGAAGTCAAATCTCCCATTTGCAGATAACATTACTTTACATATAGAAATGCCTAAAGATTCTACCAAACTCTACCAAAAATATGTTAGAACTGATAGACAAGTTACAGAATACAAAATCATATACAGAAGTTAGTACTGGGGGCTGGAGAGATGGCTCAGCAATTCAGCACACTGGCTGCTCTTGTAGAGGACCAGGAGTTTGGTTTTCAGCACTCAGAATGGTACCACCTGCAACTCCAGAAACAGGGATTCTTGTGTACTTTTTTGGTCTCCACAAACACCAGGCATGCACATGGTGCACAGACAGACATGCATACAAAACATTCTCACACATAAAATAAAAATAAATAAATCTCTTTATTTATAATTCTTGAGATAAGGGCTCACTATGTAGGTCAGACTGGCCTACATTATGCAGACCAGACTGGCCTTGAACTCCTTGAACTGACGGAAATCCACCTGCCCCTGCCTCCTGAGTTCTGGGATTGAAGATGTGTACCAATACATCTAGCTTACATTTCTATACAACAATGAACTAACTGAAAAAGAAATAAAAAAGATGATGCCATTTGCAATACCTGTAGAAAAACCTAGAAATCAATTGAACCACAAAGGTTAAAGAACCCTACAATAAAATCTATAAAACACTGATAAAAAAAAAAGAAATTGAAACACACACACACACACATACACACACAGTGGGTGGGGGAAAGAGACACAGGGACAGAGAACAGACAACAACAGCCTGGAATGATGCCTCATGATCCTGGGCTGGAAGAATCCATACTGTGACATAGATATACTATTCAATGCAATCTATTGATTCAGTGCAACATCTATCAAAATACTAGAGACATCCATCACAGAAACAAGAGAAAACACTCTTAAAAGAACTTATATGGACTCCAAAAAAGCCTGAACTGCCAAAGTAATTCTGAGCAAGAGCTAACACAACAAGGCTGGGGGGCATAATAATATCTGACTTCAAAACATGCCATATGAAAATGCTGTGGCCAAAACATCACAGTACTAGCATGAAGTTAGACAGACTGGCTAGAGCTAGGAAATATTTTTGCTAATTAAGCCAGGAATGCAGTGGCAAATATTGCAGGACCTTACACAAGGAAGCTAACTACTTGTTTTTCATAGAAACTGAGAGGAGGATAGTAGTTAGCACAGGATGAGAAGAACGGAGAAAAAAACTGGAGACTCCGGTTAGTGTGCATACAGAACAGTTGGCTAGGCAAGGTAATTGCTACTGTCCAACAAAACAGGAGGGTAATTAGAGATAAGAAAAATAATTGTATATTTCAAAATACCCAGTAGGTCAGGTTTTAAAACTTCTCCACCCAAAGACATGATGCATGTCTGAGGAGATGGAGATATCATCAATACTCTGATGTGATCATTATGCATTGCATACATATACTGCAATGTCAATTTATGTACCACAAATATATATAATTATTTTTGAGTTTTAAAACTACATGCCAATTAAAATTTTTAACTTTTAAATGGCCCCCTTTCAAACTGTCACAACTCAGAGTCTCCAATCCCAGTTTTCCTGTGACAGCTAAAATAAAAACAGTTGTTCCTATGCCTTCTCCAGTTAGTTTAGATAGTTCCTTAGATACTAAAATTAAATGCATGTGGATATTTCATCTTAAATTACTTTCCAGAATTAGCGGGCTAATTTTCAATTACTGTCAAGGACCTGGTGCATACCAAGCAGCCAGATATTTGCATATATCATAGTTTCAGTGCTATAGCAACGCCTTGGGCAATTAGTGTAACACCTGGCACATAGCTGCAAACAATCAAGTCCAATGTGGCACCTGTTCATTAAGGGATGGGGGAAAAAAGAGAGGGAGAAAGAGGCAGAGACCCACAAAGAGAAACAGAGGCAGGGAAACAGAGAGAGACACAAAGAACACATACAGAGAGAGAGAAAGAGAGATATCAAAAGTTGGGTGCACAGAGACAATTGGAGGATCTTGGAGGAGTTAGGGGAGGGCAAACATAATCAAAATATATTGCACGGAAGAATTTTTAATTAAAAATAAGGAAAAATAAACAAGGAGGGGGAAGAGAACAAGGGGAAGATGGAATAAAAAATAAGTAAGGGAGAAAGAATGGAGGGAGGAATACTTGCTGATAAGATGGAGTACCAATGATAGCTTTTATAGGAAAAATGCTGCAAAATAACTCATAGTATTCTCATAAAAGCAATATAATAAACTCATAAAATAGTGTAAAAAGGTATGTATGCCTACAAACACACACACACATAAAGTCTGAAAAGATATTCTGCCTAGGAAAGGGCCACAAGAAATTAATACAATAACAGTCCCCTCCCATACCAATGCAGTCCTCTATGTGCCGTTACTAGCATCTGACTCCATCACTGAAGGTTATGTGAGTCATGATGAAGCCTGGGAGATTAATGTAGGATTCTAAGAAAAAAGGCTCATTCAGCAACTGTAGTGCTAGCTATATCAGAGGTTTCAGAGGTCATTTTTGAAAACTGCTTTATTGATTTCGGTTAGGAATGTGGCACAGTGGGAGAGCACGCAGGCAGCCCTGGGTTCCATCCCCAGTACCATGAACACATAAAAACTGCTTTATTGAGACATGATTGATCTGTAATAACCCACTTTTAACATAACCTAACAAATGTCAACAGTGCACATTTTAGCAAGTTTTGACACATGTATACACACCCACAGAAAAACTATCACCATGATCAAGATAGTGGAAACAACCATTATTTTCACAAATTGTCTCGTGCCTTTTAGTAACCCTCCTTCTGTCTTCAGCAATCATTCATCTACCTGCAAAGCATTTAGTTCACAACCTATTTAATTTGCAAAATAACAAAAATAGATATTTCTTTTAAAAATACTTATATATTAAGAAGCTAGCAGGTGCTTTCCTCTAAATCAGAGTACTTTCTCAGGTCCAAGGCCAATGTGCCAATCCTTATTTAATTAAACCTGTTAGAGAATTCTACTTTATTCTTGAAAATTGGTCTAAATATATTTTAATTTTCTCCCTGCATACTCTCCATTTTTTAATTATCTCTAGGTGTGTGTGTGTGTGTGTGTGTGTGTGTGTGCGTGCGTGCGCGCGCGCATGCGTGCGTGTTTAGACAGAGTTTCTCTGTGTAGCTGTCTGTTCTGGAACTCACCCTGTAGACTAGGCTGGCCTTGAACTCAGAGATCTGCCTGTGTTTGCCTCCTGAGTGCTGAGATCAAACGTCAGAAAGCATCTATCTTAATGTTCTTTATTTTTAACCCCGTTTAAATCAAATAAACATATCAAAGCATTATATATAGACACACAAACACACACACTCACACACACACACATATGTGATTCTGAATATTATAGGATTAACCCACCACTTCCCAACTGCATTTAAGTCGGCTCAGTAAGATTAGAAACTATAGCTGGGAGAGAACTTATTACTGTTTGCTAAACTGCCTCCTAAGTTCTTATCTTTATGCCCATAGATTAGTTCACTTCTCAACCTCAGCAGAGAAGCTTCTTGTTGCAGTAGGTGGGTATTAATGCAGAGACCTACAAGTAGTTAACATGCAGGGAAGAGAATGGTGTGCTCAGCTCTAAAGGGTATATATGTATTATGCACTCTTCTCCCACGACTCAGGGACCATCATAGAGAAGGAGTGGAAAGATTGTAAGAGCTAAACATCATGGATAGCTGCAGTGAAATAATTTTCTGAACACGACAGCTCCACTGCATACATGAAGTCACAGCCATCGTGACAGCACACACAAAATCTGCATAAGATCAAGCCCGACAAAAATCCCAGTTTGGAGTGCAGAGGTGGTCAGTTGGCAAGCCATCATTAGCTCTGTTAGCTGAGGAGCTAATAGCAACTGAGAGCTGCTAGGAGATGAGGAGTCCGTTTCCTTAAAGGCCATGGCCCCTGAGAGGCTACTCATGCTCCAGCAGATGGTCCACACACACACCAACAGCTCTAAGCAGACTCAGTTGGGAAGGAATATTGGTGGGAGCCTTTGAGGAAGGAATCAGAGGGGAAAGGAATGGGGTGAATTTGATGATTTACTTTTTTGTTTTGTTTTGTTTTGTTTTTTCAAGACAGGGTTTCTCTGT
>JAQHUG010000357.1:225484-242441 GCA_028555095.1 Dicrostonyx torquatus
GGTGGGGTAGTGAGGGAGTGGGAGGGCCGGGAACAAGGGGAGTAAATGTAAATTTTTCTTTTAACAATAAAAAAATAACAAAAAAATTGTTTCTTCAAAATACACTATGACAAAGGTCAGGAATAATTGTATACAGCTACATTACCTACTGTCAAATTGCTCTCCTGGAACATCAAGCCAAAGAATGAGGCCATCAACAGAATTACCATGCTGATTCCTTTCCAGCCCTGCTCACACTGGATCATTATCATTTTAGGTATGAGGCCTGTGCTAGTATATTTGGCACCCCGAAGCCCCTTTAATTTGCATTTAATTTTATGTGGGCTGAAGCTCTGCCAACCTGAGATTCATATTCAACTGCCTATTCATTGTCTCTGGTGGAATTTTTTCCTTGGTATCTCAGCCAAACAAGCGCACCCGAACTCTTAATTCCCATCCTCAAACCTGCCCTCCACTTCACACTAGCTACTTCCCACCCAGTAATTATCACTTTCCTGAGTATAGGCACCTCCACCCAGGGAATCGGGCTAAAAACCTGCGAGTTCCCCTCCCTTCCTCTGCACTCCAGTCCCTTCACCACTAATACATATTCCAAACCCATTTCCCCATTGCTACTACTTCCTAGGTCTAATGCCTCATCATCCTAACCTGAATCATGTTGACAACTTCCTAACTAGCCTTTCTGTTTCCATCCCTAGATGCGTGCCGACGTGATTTAAAATAAAAATTTTTGCATATTTTTGGAGACAGGCATGCACTCTGTAGTCCAGACTGGCCTAAAGTTCAAAATGTAACCCAGGCTGACCTCAAACTCATGGCAATCCTCCTGCTCACAGTAATGTGTCTTGTGTATGTGCCACCAGGCCTGACTTAAAACACCCCTAAGCCAAACCATGTCAGATATCTGCTCAAAACCCTCCAGTGGCTTTAAAGGAAATCTCAACTTCTCACCTTTGCAATATGGCCTCAGCCTGCTTCCTTCAATTCATTTCACTTCCTTGTCCCCTCCTGAATTCTCCATCTTAGTTCTACTGGCCTCTTTACTGGACACAAGTTCATTAACTATAACACTTAGGGCTTCTGCACTGTGCCTCTTCTATAGAACATGTTTGCCCCAACCGAGATCTGTTCATGCCTGACTCCTTTTTGGGGGGAGGGGGATTTGACTCACAAGTCTAGTCTCCTCAGAGATGCTATCCCTGAACAACCAAAAGAGCACTGATCTCGCAACATCAGTGCCACCCAATCATAATGTGTATTCATCAACTTGGGTTTGTAGCTCCTTTCCTTCCTTCCCTCAACTGTAAGTTTCGTGAGAGCAAGAAGTGCATGTCTGCTTCCCCAGTATCACCTCAGAGCCTGGGACAATTAGAAGACAGGAGATACTCAATAAGGCCAAAGCTAAGTTAAACAGAAACTTTGCCCGACAAGTCCTTTTCAAAGGTATTACTTCTGTATTTAGAATGTGGATACCAGTATCTCGAAGCCACGGGTACAATGTTAATGTGAGCTAGCATGCCCTTTTAGACTAGACCTGTTACCACTAATGGACACTGAGAGTAACTGAGGTGTACCTACCAATCACCTACTCAGACACAGCAGGGACTGTAGTGATGAGTCGTCGTAATGAGTTCACACTCAAAGTCCTGACTCTTAAAAAGAGAGAGAAATTAGGACAAATGACTGGAATCTGATGCAGAAAATGCCAGAAGAGGACTAGAACACTTCGTGCCACTGAATAGCAAGGATACTATTAACATTTGTTCATATGAAATGAATGTCAGACTCGAGAATATGCTTTGTAGGTTTTTAATGTGCCACAATTGCTCCCTTCAAGAGGAATGCTATGTGCATAAGAACAATTTTAGATTGCTGGGCAGTGGTGGCGCACACCTTTAATCCCAGCACTCGGGAGGCAGAGGCAGGCGGATCTCTTTGAGTTCGAGACCAGCCTGGTCTACAACAGCTAGTTCCAGGACATGCTCCAAAGCCACAGAGAAACACTGTCTCAAAAAAAAAAAAAACAAAAACAAAAACAAAAAATAGGTGCACCACTATGCATGGCTCTTAAAAAATATTTTTTTAAAAAAATCTAATACATTTTTTTTAAAAAGAACAATTTTAGTTGTCATAACAATTGTCCTAGGGAGGAGCATCATCACTTTTGGTACGCAGAAGACCACTAATGCTAAATGCCCTGCAGTTCCTGGGCAGACTGGCATAATGTTGTCTAGTGCCAACACAGAAGCGGCTTATACCTTTCTAGAACATAGAGTGCTTCAGGGCTAGCAAGACAGTTCAGTGGGTAAAGCATACAAGTAGCAACCGCACAAATGTGAGGATATGAGTTCAGATGCTCATAATTCATGTTTCTCTGGACAAGTGCCATGTGTCTATAGCCCCAATGTTCCTCTGGAGAGATGGGGCATAGAGGCCAGAGACTCCTCAGAAGCTCAAGGAGCAGTTAGTCCGACAAATGCAATAGGAAACAGCATGAGACTCTGTCTTAAAACAAGGAAGAAGTGAAGAACTGACATCCAAGGTTGCCTTTTGACTGCCACACATGTGTTGCAGCATGCATGTACTCTCCTCTCACACATACATCATACAAATATATACACAGAAGATTTAAATCTTTCCAAGCTCTAGATTAATAACGTTACCATGTTGTTCTTTAAACTACTTCTTGATTTTTGAGGTTATAATATAATTACAACATTCCCCCTTCCCTTTCCTCCCTCTAAACTAGCATGCTATTTTTAATTGTTTTTCTCCTGTTTTTACCCTGAACTGTTTTTTTTATAACATTTTGACCCAGATCCTATATTCATTCAGTATGCAACAGAAAGAAAACCGGAGTCTAAGAAAAGAATAGAAAATAAAGACTCAACAGAATGTATCATAATATAACCAGGCCTGAGGAAAAGAAGCTGCCCATGGATGATGCTCATCTCCTAACAACGATGTCTGCAGCATCCCTGCATGCTACGATATGTTCATTTCACATAGACAGTGCTGTGGGAGGTCGGCTGACAATTTCCTGATTACATGGTAAGGCAAGAAGATAATCTTCAATTGGAATCTTCCTAGGTGGGGCTTGTTTCCCTTGGGCAGGACTCCAGGGACTACAGGGCTACCAGGAATGAAATGCAGAGACCAGACAAAACATCACTCAGCTCCCCACAGCTATAGGAGTCCAATCTGGAAAGCTCTGACTTTTGTGGGTGAAACAACCCAGACCTTCTAGAATTTAAGATAAGCTAAAGCTCTTGATTTCTACTGAGATCTGCAGCTTTTCAATGTGGACCTTCCCAGATTTAATTGGTTTTTCAAGCAGTATAGGCTAGTGGTCATAGTTGCCCACACACACCCTTAATCCCAACACTTACAAGGCAGAGGCAGGTTGATCTCTGTGAGTTCAAGCCCAGCCTGAACTACAAGTTAATGCCCTGTATCAAAAATGAAACAAAACAAAAATCAAGTAGTATAAGTTAGAGCCTAGTCATTAAGGCAAAAATCTGTTTTTTTTAAAGAATTCTATAATTATAATTAAAGTAAGATTGTTTTTCCATCCTGAAAAACAAAAGTTCCTTTCTCTGGAAAGAGCAGGGGTACTTACTAGGACAATAAATGCATAGCTAGCCTCAGCAGAACGGTGCTTCAATTCTGCTTCAATATTTTTCTCTCTCTCTCTCTCTCTCTCTCTCTCTCTCTCTCTCTCTCTCTCTCTCTCTCTCTCTCTCTCTCCCCAACACCACCATTTTGTATTGCCTGATCTTCAAATCCACATTCCCTAAGCTCCAATTTTTCTAATGCTGGAGATGACACACGAAGCCAGTAAAAGGCTACACTTTACCTGAATGTGTGATAGCAAAAATTAGACAAAAGGGGCACACTCCAGGTGTGATCTTGGGGTCCACCTACTGCAGAAGAGGGTCTCTGCATGTCCTATCCTCTACCTTATGATTCCTCATCAAGTCAGTCCCATGCATCCTCTCATGCGTGTAGCAGCTGGCATTCCCTGGGCACCGGTGCCTGGAGGCTTATTCCACTGTTCTGTGTACTTCACAAGAACTGAAGTAAGAAATACTTTCATGTAAGTTACCCCATGCTTGAAGTTACTCCATTCTTTTGAGAGGACACATTCCACACACAGGAATTAAAAAAAACAAAAACAACAACAAAAACAGAGCACAGAAAAATGTTTAAAATTTCTTCTTTTAAAAGAACCGAATTTGAGAGATCACAACTACATTTTCACAAATGAAAAAGTCATCCCTACCAATTATACTGCACAACCTTACATGCTTTCAACAGTATGAGGTTTCAAAATCAGGGCTGAGGCAGGAGGAACACCGGGCAAAATGGGTACCATCTTTGAGACCCTGTGGCAAATAATAAGGCCTGGGTGGCCCCCATGCTGGATTCCAGGGGTCCAATCAACACAAGTCACCCCTTAGAGTTAGTGCTCAGGGAGTAATTGGCTTCAAAGAAAATCACAACAGGCAGCCGATAAATGTAAAGAAAGCACCAGTCCCAGTGACCAACACACTCAGGCATACCAGTACCCACAGCATGAGTGTCCCCTGACCCTCCTGCCCAACGACCCAAGCTCAAGACTGCACTCCAAAGGCTTTGAGGGTGACCCTGCTTTCTTGATCTAATTAGAAGCAGTTTAATTCCACCCATATTAGGAACCTCAAGCTAAGATTCAAGCCCCCGAAGCCAAGACCCTACTCGTCAATAGAGGGCAGAGGAGATGGGCCCTTGCTAGTGTTTAACTAGATGATGAATATCACGGGAATGGGTTGAGAACCAGAGCTCTTGGCTCAGGCATCCATCAGGGAGGACATCCTTCGGCTTTCCTTAAGCAATCTAGTGCACCCTAAGGGAAAGCTTCCAGTGACCTCCGCTGCAGCAATGAACGGCCATAGCGCCCCCTAGTGCGACACCGAGACCTGAGCGAGCAGCTTTTCCCCAAGGGGGAAAAGCCCAGGGGCGTCTCTAGAAAACCAGACTCCAGCTAGTTAGTGCAGGCCTGGCTACCGGGTCATCTCAGAAGTCCCTCCCCAGTGCTCATTCAGAGTTCCGCGCGACCCAGCTTGCCAGGCACCCACGACTCCGGTAGGCCAGGGCGGTCGGCCAACCGGGACGCAGAAGGACGCGGCCAAGTCGAGAAGCAGAGCTGGGGATATTTACCGGGCGCCTGGGCAGCCGCTCTACCTCCGCGCTCGGCTCCGCTAGGATAGCAGAACCGCCACAGCTCCTGTAGCGGCCTCCCTCCAGCTGCCGCAGTGTCAACCATCAATGCTCCCGGTAGCTCTCTGGGACTGCTGCGGGCGAGGCCAGCTGTTGAATGGCTCAGGTCGCCACACCGAGGCGTCCTCGCTGCATCTGAACCGGCGACGCAAGTGCGCGCACCCCTGCCCACGCCCCGTGAGCTTCCTGGTGGATGCTTCCTGGATCCTGGCGGGGGGCTGCCGGGGTGTGGGCTCACACGCCTACCAGCTCGCTCCCCTCGGTGGGCTCTTGCTCGGAACCTCTCCTCGTGAGCTCCGCCCCCTTCGCTGCCATCCCTCAACTTGCCTGCAGAACCAATAGCAACCACCGACTAGATCCGCCCCTTGGATTTCCCCAGGGCCAATCGCCTTCTCCTAAGCAAACATTCAAGTAACCCCGCCCCTCCGGGGCAGCAAAGCTGGGACAGAAGTTAATACCTTTGCGCGGATCTGACCAGCACAAGGTTTTGTGTAGGTTTACTCACCACCCTCCATGACGGGATTTAGAGACTGTAACCACCACCACATCAGATCCCTGGCACAGTTGTAAAAGCTGGGATGTGGCAAGGTAAACCCGTGAGCCCTTCGCTGGGGAAATAGGGATAGGGCAGGAGGTGGAGATAGGTGGCTTCCTGGACCTTGCTGGCCAGCCAGTGTAGCCAATTGGTGACTTTCAGGTTCAGCGAGAGATTTTGGCTCACAAAATAAGGTGCAAAGCAATGAGGAAGACACCCAACACTGACCTCTGGCCTTCACACATTTGCACACGTACACACAATTTGAGAGAGAGAGAGAGAGAGAGAGAGAGAGAGAGAGAGAGAGAGAGAGAGAGAGAGAGAGAGAGAGAGAGAGAGAGAGAGAGAGAGAACGAGAACAGTCTGGAGAGAGTGTTACCCACCATCATAGCTGAGAATCAGCCACTCACTTGACCAGATCTTCCACATCCAAAAGTCAGCAAGGACCTGAAAGAACACGCGCTGGTTGTGTGTTTGTCTTCTTCTTGTTGCCCATTGTCCAAGTACAAGTACAGGAGTCCAGTCCTTATAAGCTGGGAAACTTCCATGGACCAGTCACCAAGACTCAGTCTGTGACTTTGTGATGGCCAGTTGAGTCTCTGGCCTTCTGGCTTAAGGATAAACAATGGCAGCCTTGCCTGTCCTCCGTGGTGATCTAACAATTTGAAGACTTTTCTCCTGGCCCACTATTCCAGGCTCTGTTGTTCCCAGGCACAAATTAAGGGTCTTCTCTGAATGTAAGCCAATTGCTGTAAATCTTTGGAGAGCAGACACCACGAGCTGATGTGCCCGCCCTCCTTAGCCCCATGCGCAGAGAAGGCCAGAGTGGTCACAACCCTTGCCTAGAGGGTCTTTCTTTGAGTTCTCCAAGTTGGCATTCACAAGTCACAAAGCTGACACTTAGTAGATTTCCTGTCAGCTCCTTCCCTGAAGGAGGTTCTCACTGCTGCAGCTGTTACCAGACTGTTTTCTGCTTGATTACCTGGTTTGTGTGGGTGGGTGGGTGAGGGGGGGTGATGTTAATTTTACACTCTTCTGTCGAGACTCCTGCTGCTCATTCTGTCCTAAATAAATCTTCACCTCTGCTTGATGTTCAGACCCCCATCCTCTCCACACAATTACCACAGAGCCCCTGAACTAGCTGATTTGCCTGTTGTGTGCTTTTGGCTAGGAAGGCTCCCAACACCTCCTTTCCTTGTCTGTTTCACCTATGACTCTAAAATATTATAGGGTCCCCCACTGCATACCAACTTAAAGGCGCACTATAATGCAATCCTAATTACTCAGACGAAATGCAATCCTAGTGGTGTGTGATTTCTGATTGGTCTTAATAATAAAAACTCAGAGTCAGCTATCAGGAGGTGAAAGCTGAAGGATCAGAGAAGCAGAGAAGCCAGCCACTAAACAGTTCATACCTCTTCCAATGCTCAGGCCGAAGGAGGGATCCTGTCTCTACGAATCCTCACTGACTGCTGTCTTTACAAAACCTCAGACTGCATGCTCATACTGAATCCTCAGACTGCATCTCAGCTCCTGTCTCCTCCTGCCTCATATTCTTCTCTCTGCCCAGTCATATCACTCCTGTCTCCAACTCCCTAGTGCTGGGGTTAAAGGGATGTAATCCTAAATTCTGGGATTGCCTTTGTGTGAGCTTTTTCTCTTTTAGACAGATTCAATCTTGTGTAGCCCAGGGTGGCCTTGAACTCACAGAGATTGTCTGCCTCTGTCTCCTTATTGCTGGGATTAAAGGTGTGTGCCACCACTGCCTGGCCTCTATGGCTAACTAGTGACTTAGCTCTGCACTCTGATCTTCATATAAACTTTATTTGTTAGATGATAAGCAAAGTATCAGGTGGTGGTGGCGCACGCCTTAATCCCAGCACTCAGGAGAAAGAGGCTGGCAGATCACTGTGCATTCAAGGCCAGCCTGGTATACAGAGCGAGTTCCAGGACAGGCTCCAAGGCTACAGAGAGAAACTCTGTTTCTCAAAAAAACAAAACAAACAAACAAACCAGAATATCACTACAGCCCACCACAGTTGCTAATGTTTTCCCTCTCTCCTCTTGCCCCCACTTCTCTGAGGTTCCAACCCACTGCACTGCAAGCCTGGGTAACCTGGCCTCATGTGCCCAATCTCATCCCTACCCATTCCACTGCCATCTCAGAACACTGTATACTTCAGCTAAACCAAAATTTCTGTTGTGTCTCCAGTGAGCTCTATTCTCTCTCATGTCTTTTATACAAAATCTAGATGAACTTGATCCCCATCCTCCTCTGCCTGACCTACAACTCACAGATCTAACGTTTTATTCACTTGGCAAATATGTCATGTACATTCACCATGTGTCAAATACTCAGGGGTATAAAATGTGTAAGATTAAAATAACATGTAAGATTTAGAGTTGAAGCCGGGCGGTGGTGGCGCACGCCTTTAATCCCAGCACTCGGGAAGCAGAGGCAGGCGGATCTCTGTGAGTTCGAGACCAGCCTGGTCTACAAGAGCTAGTTCCAGCGCAGGCTCCAAAGCTACAGAGAAACCCTCTCTCTCTAAAAAAAAAAAAAAAAAAAAAAGATTTAGAGTTGAATATCCCCATGTGTTAAGCATGTAGTACATTTTGGGCATAGCTTTTCTAATAACATACAAATACAAATGTGTAAGAGTGGGTGCTTTCACCGGGAGCTCCTGAGTAGGCTGTGAGCAATAATCCTGCTTCCTTAGCATTGGCAAGCAGACATCAAGGCTGCTGATTGGCTTTGGTTGTTGGGGACTGGAAATTAAACTCAGGACTTCACATATGCCCGCCAACCACCCAGCAACACACACACACACACACACACACACACACACACACACACACAGAGCCCAGTTCCTTTGAACTTCAGATATGACAAAATGGATGAAAGGTTGAGTAAAACGAAACAACTTGTCTCTCCCTTGTTGAATGTCACTGAATATTTAAAATCATCTCACTAAGTTTGACAATTCAAAGGTTAGATAGAGATTATGGCCTCTTTCTTTTATAATCAATTTAAATTTTAAAACTCAACTTATTTAAAGGCTGTGTGTTGCTTTTTTCCTCTTTTTGTGTATCATATCAAATAAGAAATTGATAGCATGCTGTAGCTGTTAATAGTCCAAGTAAGAAGCACATGAACAGGAGTGTATGTCGACAAAATGAACCAATTGCAACCTTGAAATTACAGAGCTTTGCTATTAAATATGATTTTAAAATTAATTTTATCAAAACTTAGATGCTCGAACTACCACTATGTGGTAGATTTTCATGTTCCTTACAAAGTTCTTAGTTCTTTGGCCACTAAAAGCATGCTTTGTTGTTACTGTTAAAACACAGCTGAGTTCACCACATCTGGGGTAGTTTGTGGGCTGCCCCAGATGCTATGGATATCATCAAAATGAATAAATATTAGGTTTGAAAAGGAGAAATCTTTTTGATAAGAGAAATGACAGCTCATCCACAGTGATGATAATCCACAGGTTGTAAGGAAACCTCATAAGGGTTGGGGCAGGGTTCTGTTCTTGTCTTTGCAGGAAAATACTCATCTGCAAAATATTGAGAGACCTTGGTATCGAGATGCCTAAAGGAAAAAAGATCCAGAAAGAATCACCAAGCAAACAGAAATCTGACTTATGAGGACAGGTTATCTGCAGGGTAAAAATTTCATTACCTGAACATGTGTATATCTCTACTTAAAAATTAAAGCTGGCTTTGGAGTTGGACAATGGCTATCCTTCTCTAAATCCAAGCATGTTGTTACTTGAAAAATTCAGAGTTTCTATCTCATGTCAGGAACCATCTGATATGGGACAGAAAGAAGAAAGAATTTAGGAAAAATTTTACTTCTCTCCATACCTTTTTCTTGTCTCTATCGTACCTTTCGTTGAATATATATCTATATGAATAATGTTTAAGTTTTCCACAATGAATAATAAATTTTCCTGCAGTAATCTTTTAATTTTCCAGGAAGAAGCAGGGGCCCCACAACAATGATCCTACCTGGTTGATATGATGTCATGAAAGTGCTACTTTAAGATCAGTTTTGGGGACCAGCTGCTCAAAATGATTCCAATTTGGTTAGCTGAAATGGTGCACCTTCTTACAATGTTCTGGCCAGAACTTCAGATAAGAACTTCAGAAAACCCCTATATACTACTAAAAGACAATTTGCAATTATACCAGACAGTAATCTTGAAACTTAACCATCATTTTAGTTTTACAGGATCCCATAGAAAGAACATTGCCCCCATGACAGCTGGAAGTAATTCTAGAAGATGACATCTCCTCTCCCAACAAAGTTTATCCTCAGGGTTAGGGACATCAATTAGGGGTTGATTATAACTGGTATAGGGTTAGGGTGGAAATTATGTAGGCTCAGGGATCTCTTTGAAGGAAAATGGAAATTGAAAGGGATAATAGGTAGATTAGTGTGAGCTTACTTACACTAATACTAATAGTAATAGAGTGAATACTTCTGAGCTATTATTTATAGACAATTTACATTAGTATAGATTCTTGTATATTGAAACAAATTCGAATTATATTTGTTATATATGTTCCTATTTCTGTTTACAATATTTGTACACCTATGCAAAGTTATTTTGTCATATTGTATAGATGCATGCTTCTACCCCTGCTTAAGATATTTTGTATATTGATACAGTTTTAGGATGTCTTTATCATATTGCACTATACATTTCTACCTCTGATCAAGATACTTATACATTGCTTACATTTTGAGGTCATTGTCCTCATTTGTTGCACAGTTGTTTAAAGATTGTTTAATATTCTAATATGAGGCCTTCCTTTTTTTATAAAGGAAAACATTTAATTGAGTGGCTTACAGTTCAGAGGTTAGACTAATCAGGTTCTTTACATACATAGAGATTTTATTTTGCATAGATAGGTAATCTTCAAACACTTCAAAGAACTATAGAATATGGCATTTAAATAACTTAGGGTTTTATTGATTTGAGACACGATTGCTTCTGGCAGAACTGATCTATTCCCAAAACAATGTTGAGCATTGAAGACACTCCACTTGGAGCTTGTTTTCGTCTTGGCAAAACTGGCCTTTAGGCAAAGAACTGCCCATGCCTTGACCACTGACAAAATGCATGGTGGCCAGACTGGACAAGCAGAATACAAGAAAAAAGCCTGCCAAACCTTGCCAAGATAGGGTAAGATGGTTTTGAAAATTTTCCTGCCTCTGAAAATGATCTGTCGGTTACTCTAGGCCTTAGCTAAAATTGGTTGCTCCAACATTGCAAATAAGACTTTGTGTGATTTCCCAGGTAGCCAGTTGTCTCTGTCATTTATTGAATATTTTGGAAGTTGCTTGATTGCACTTCCTGTTTACTCAAGTAACATCATTTCCCTTCTCAGTTCTTCGATAGGGTTGAAGACTAGATAGTCATGGTTACTTTTCTCTCATGACTTAGCCACGCCATTTCTAATACAAGACTCCTTAGCATAGGGTAATTAATAAAACATTTAGCATATGTTCCTTGTTTGATATTGTTTATGCTGGTTGTAATTCTAATTTTTATATTTGATATTTGTTCTTATTGTATATAATTTTGAATTAGACTTAGAACTCTCTTATTTAGACAAAAGAGGGAGGTGCTGTGGGAACTCCTTCAGCCAATAGTCTTTAAGATACTAGCCCACTTGGACATGGTCTCTTGTACTATAAACGTAGATGGAAAGCTTGCACAGACTCTCTTCCAACTGCTAGATTCAGTTCCTGTTGCCCGCTTGTACAGAGGACTGTGATCTGTGAGTCTATCCCTAAATAAAGAACCCTTTATAATTCTCAATTCTGAGCTAGTATGGGACTACTTTATAGCATCCATCTACATTCCTCTATCCATTCTTTTCTTCTTCATAGGTCAGAATGTCTGTTTCCCAAATTCAAATCCCACTTATAAGAATCACATAGTAACATTAGCTAATTATTAACATTTGCATAAAGAAGGGAACAAGGCTTTATGGGAAATTTTTCAAGGTACTTGTACTGAACCACAGTTTTCAAGGTGTTTTCACTTCTTTTAGCATATTTTATCTACATAATAACCTAGATAAATATCTTGCTTTTCATTTTACATGGGAAAAAGCTACCATTCTTTAGGGTTTTTGAACTATTGTTCTGTCATTAACCTTAGGAAATGTGGCCATGCTATTCTAGGATTCAATGTCTCACTTCAGATCTGATCCAAAAATACAACTCCTTTGCTTTACTGACCTAAGAAGCTTCTAAACAAACTTGAATTAAAGAATGCTTTGGCAAACTATCTGATCATCTCCAGATAATAGTAATCAAAATAAATTATATTTAGCTATCTATTGAGCATCCCCTGCTTATTCTGTGTAGCAATGAGGACAGATAAGAAATAAGAGTCTAAGCGGCTGGTGAGATGGTTCAGTGGGTAAAAATGCCTGTGCCCTCAAGCCTGAATACCTGAGTCCCATCACAGGACTCACATGGTGGAAGGACAGACTGACTTCCACAAGTTGTCATTTGACTTACACACAAAAAAAAAAAGTTAAAAAAAGACCCCGTGCCCTAAAGTCTTCATTTGGAAGGAATATCAGTAGGTCAATGCTATTTTATATAAGTGGCCAAGTGATAGGCACTTCCTCCTCCACATTCATTCATTTACTAAGAAGGTTGTAGGAGCCTTAAGATGCAGCTAAATAAACACAACATATCTGCTTAATCTTACTAAGAAAATACAGGCTTTATGCTGAATATAAAAGAAATCCATGATACCAGGTGAGAAGTGATTTTCAAACTGGTTAGACCAGAAACTGAAAGCTAGTTCCTAAAATAATAACCCTACTTAATAGTCTGTTCTTTTGAGAGTGATTAAAAACATGTTTAATTATAGTGGAATCAGTTCTGGCTTATACACATTTAATCACTTTGCAATAAATGGCTCTAAAGTCAGAACAAATAACACTAACCTACTTCACTGAGTTTTTACAAGAATTGCTTAATTAATATTAAAGATTTCACAAGTCTTCTACAACAATAGCTTTAGAAACCTAGAGACTCAAGTTTTAGCCAGGTTCTGCCTACAGTGGCTGTGTAACCTACAGTGATTCTTTTAACTTCTCTGGGCTCAGTTTCTCTAATTTTAAAGTGAGGGAGAATTGGGTCTTTACTTTTGAGTCTAGCATTCTAATACTCTGGAACTCACCATCATCGTATAGTTTTCAGCAGCTGAAAACTGCAAGAATCTTTTCTAGTGCCCCAAGCTTGGATACCTGAAATTTTTTCCAAAATGTCTTGTCATCTCTAGACACAGTCAGTTGAACATGCTGACCTCAGCAAAACTGTCAAATTGAGAACGGAGTACAAATGACAAGTTGGGTGTGGTGGTAACACTCAGGAGGCTGAGACAAGAGGATCAAGGGTTTGATCCCAGTTTGAGCTACACAGCAAGAAGAGTCTCAAAAAGATACTAACACTATTCTCATCCCATCCCTCAAAAAATTACAGAGAATAGAACACAGTTTCATGATGATACAAAGAGAAGGGAAAGAGTGGCGTCTAGACTTCCATTCATCACCAGGTAAACAGAAGGCACTGCTTATCATTGCAGGTCCACACTTCCTCCTTCCCATCCATATTTTCTGTGCTTTTGTTTCCCAGGGATATCATTCATATGTCTCTTCCCTAAAATGGATCAAAGATCCTCACTACCAGCTAAAGAAACACTATGACTATTTATAAGAGGACTGGAAAGGGGATTTTTTTTAAAGAAAATTACATTATATTGGGTAGAAAGAAATATGCAATTTAAAGAAAGGTAAAAATACAATATACCAAAAATGGGATGGAGAAGCCGGGTGGTGGTGGCACACGCCTTTAATCCCAGCACTCAGGAGGCAGAGGCAGGCGGATCTCTGTGAGTTCGAGACCAGCCTGGTCTACAAGAGCTAGTTCCAGCGCAGGCTCCAAAGCCACAGAGAAACCCTGTCTCGAAAAACCAAAAAAAAAAAAAATGGGATGACTATAGACCAAAATGTCAATAGTGATGGTGTCTAGGTAGTAGATTGCCCCCTTTCACTTTAGTATTTTAAATACTTTAATGGAAACTAGTGGTGAGCACCTGTGGTTCCAGTTACTCAAGAAGCTGAGATAGGAGAATCAAGTGAGGAGAGGGATTTGAGGCCAGCCTGAGCAAAACCAAAATATTCTGTCACCAATAAGCAGATAAGTAAAACAAAAGGTAATGGGCATGTTTTAATAATCAGAACACACACACACACACACATATATATATATATATGATGTTTATATTGATATATCTTTATTTAAAATACTAAATAAATGTGTATTTGTATTTATGAAAATGAAGTAGAGTGGTCCCCAAACATCAATGACTATTGCCACTGCTTCTGGTTACACTCCAGAACATGACAATAAGGCCCTATTGCTGAAGACATCACATACCTGAGTCATAAAACATGGAGAAATCAAGGCAGTGCAGACCTGGAAGCTTCATCCCTACTGGTGAGCTTTTATAGTGCTAAAGGTGCTATGCAAGCAACTGCAGGAGAAAAGTAATTATCAGTTAGATCCAGCTGTGAGCCCTTCAAGCTATACTAAAGGATGGCCTGGCAATGCATGCCCACTGGTGCAATAATGGCATGAGCATCATGGAAGAAACCAACCACTATAAATCCAATCTAATTGGGTTTTTAAGTCCTACTTCACAAGATAAAATACACACTTAGCACCATTATTGAACCAAGTAATTAAGGAGCAGAGTATAAAAAAGAGACTGCAGAATGTTCAGTCCTAAAGGAACTATGTATATAACACCCCCCACACACACACACACCAAGGTTCAGGAATCCTTGCAGAAGAGAGGCAGAAAGAGTGTAAGAGCCAGAGGTGGTGGATGACTCCAGGGAAATAGTGTCTCCTGGACACAGCTAGGGCAGTGGCACATTTGATCTTACAGCATTTGCAACAGCATGTTCAAAACCTTTACAATCCCAAACCAGACCAAATTCCAGCATAGAGAGGGGAAGTCAGGTATATAACGCATCCCCAGCTGTGGAGGTATTAACAATTCTTAGCTACTGGGAGAGAGAAACAGATTTCTCTAAGAGTATAGCCCCTGGTAAATCAACAATACTCCAGTAGAAGATTATGCATCCAAGAAAATTAATTGATCTGGAAAGATTTTTTTAAGGGACACAAAGTTCTATAGGTATGGAAGGGGTTTATATGGGAAGAATTGGGGAAGAGGTAAACATAAAAATATGATCAAAATACATAGTACAAAACTCTCAAAGAACTAGTTTTTTAAAGATGGCCTCCAGTAATCTCTGTTTCCTACTATTTGTCCATTTGTGTAATCACCTCCTTCTTAGTGTGAGCAGAATCTATTGACCCAATTTCAGCTATAGAATGCAGGAAAGTCATGTGGGCCATTCCTTTTAAAATTAGATTGTAAGACAATTGACCTTTATCTAATTAGTCTCTCTCCTTCTTCTACTCTTTCTACTCTTTCTTCCTCTTGTTCTTCCCTCTCTACATTCCCTCACTTCCTCATTCCCTTCGCCACCCATATGTAAAGATCTGCATTGGGCTTCTAGCCAATAGCCATTGAGGAACTGAGGTCTTCAATCAATAGCTCTTAAGGAAAGAAATCTTACAGACACCTACAGAAACACATTTTTAAAAAGAGTCTCCCTCAGTTGAACTTTCAGACTATAACTTCATGAGACCCTTTGAGAAACTGTACACAGGTTCTTCATACACATAAGCGCACGCACACACATACACACACACACACACAGGTGAGATATGTCTTGTTTAAAGATGCCAAATTTTGAGATATAAATAACTAGTGCAGCAGCCAATCTTCCATCTCCATTACCACTTTACCCTGCTTGAAATCTCCAATTCTGTATAGCAACTGCTCCCGTACATGGATTCCCTCCACAGCCTACTCAGACAACATCACCACTCCCACATATGGATGCCCTCCCCATCCCACTTAGGCTCTGAGAACCCAGGCCATGGGCTGTCTGTGCCAGTCTCCTCACTAGACAGTCACTCCACGGGGATGCCTTCATCCACCAGCTTGACTCTAACTCCTCTTGGCAGCACCCTCAACAGAAACACCCTTCTCTCTGCTTGGTCTCTGACATTCTAATCCAGCTGCCTCTTCCTGCTCCCACCACCCTCCACTGCAGGTGTCCCTCACATAATCGCTTTAGGACTGAATTGCTCAAGAAAGAATGGGGCATTGATAGGGTGTGTATGCTTTGAGTTTTGATATATGTGATATGTAAGACTCTCTGAGGACCTTAACATCTGTTTACACTAGTGACTCTCACCCTCCCATTGTCTTCTCTCTAGGGAACTGATGGGTTTTCCTTTCTAATATTGTTCCTAGGTCTATTCCAAAGGAAATGTCATACCTTTCTAAAACATACCTTCTGAGCTTTATTAATTATATCTAAATAAGGAACATTCCCTCCCTTAAAATGCAAATATCTTACATATTCACTGATAGTCATAGAGTTTATATTCTTGGTCTGGAAGTTGTAATACAGAGAAGTATAAAAAGGAAAGGGGTGGGGTCTGGAGAGATGGCTGGGCAGTTAAGAGCACTGGCTGCTCTTCCAGAGGACCCAAATTCATTTCCCATCATCTGTATGGGAGCTCACAACTGTCTGTAAATCCAGTTCCAGGGTATCCAACACCCTCACACAGACATACATGCAGGCAAAATACCAATGCACACTAAATAAAATAAAAATAAAAACTTTTATTAAAGGGAAAAGGGGGTATTTGTTCAGGAACGAGCATCATCAATGTGCTATCTATCATACAGCTTGTGATGAATGTTTTAATTGTGCAACTACAGGAACTCTTTTCAAAAAAAAGTTCCCTGAAGAATTTTGTTGGGATTTTGATGGGGATTGCATTGAACCTATATATTGCCTTTGGTAGAATTGCCATTTTTACTATATTGATCCTACCGAACCAGGAGCATGGGAGATCCTTCCATTTTCTGGTATCCTCTTCAATTTCTTTCTTCAGAGACTTAAAGTTCTTGTCAAATAGTTCTTTTACTTCCTTGGTTAGTGTTACCCCAAGATACTTTATGCTATTTG
>JAQHUG010000357.1:253080-264589 GCA_028555095.1 Dicrostonyx torquatus
TCTCATGTTCTCATTTCGGGCATAAGCAAGCAACCAGCAGCTGAGCGGGCCGGCAGCTGGGGGCTTGGGAGCCAGGCGCTGGGGAACACAACCCGCACACCTCTCCCCTCTAATTACAACAAATACCCAAGGATGAGAATCCAGAGCAGATTACAGAGGATTGTGGATTGTAGAAATTTAAATACAGTAGTGCCTCCAACCCATACCACCATAGCTAATATTTCTCTTTTGTGGGGGTAACTGATACAAGTTTCATTCTTTTTAAATTCTCAAATACTCTTTGCCTTTCAATATTAAGAGGAGGGAGAGAATAACTAGAGGAAACAGGATGGTAGAGATGGGGGAAGGACAGAGAAGAACAAAGAAAGAGATACCTTGATTGAGGGAGCCATTATGGGGCTAGAAAAAAATCTAGCACTAGAGAAATTCGCAGGAATCCACAAGGATGACCCCAGCTAAGGCCCTAAGCAATAGATGAGAGGGTGCCTGAACTGGCCTTGCCCTGTATTCATATTGATGACTATCTTAAATATCACCATAGAACCTTCATCCAGCAACTGATGGAAGCAGAGGCAGAGAACCACAGTGGAGCACTGGGCTGAGCTCCTGAAGTCCAGTTGAAGAGAGTGAGAAGTGAGAATATGAGCAAAGAAGTCAAGACCATGATGGGGACACCCGCTGAAACAGCTTACCTGAGCTAATGGGAGCCTTCCAACTCCAGTCTGACAGTGAAGGAATCAGCATAGGACCAAACTAGGCCCTCTGAATGCGGGTGACAGTTGTATGGCTGAGGCAGACTGTGGGGTCACTGGCAGTGGCACCAGGATTTGCCCCTACTGCTTGTACTGGCTTTTTTGAACCCAGTCTCCCTGGAAGGATACCTTGCTCAGCTATATATAGTGGGGAGGGCCTTGGTCCTGCCTCAAAAGCAATGTGCTTACCCTCTCTGAGGAGTGGATGGGAGTGGAATGTGGGGAAGGTGGAGGAAGAAGGAGAAGGGGAGGGAGTGGGAAATGAATTTGGCATGTAAAATAAGAAAAGATAGCTTTTTAAATAAAGTTAAAAATAAATAAACAAATAAATGAAAAACAATGGTTAAAGAGTTTGAGTGTAGATAATGTATGGGTAGAAAAAGACATTCCCAGAAAACATGATTATTGCCATGGTTTTAATGAGAAATGTCTCCCCCACTGGCTTGGGTATTTGCAGACTGTCTTCAGCTCAGGGTTCTGTTTGGAGAGGTCATGCTTGCAGCCTTGCTGGAGGAAGTGCATCATTAGAGGCGGGGTTTGAGACTTCATAGCCTTGCCCTGCTCTTGGTTCACTCTCTCTGACTCTTGTTCCCAATTGAGAATATGATCTCTCAGCTTCCTGCTTCTGCTACCACATCTGCTGCTTGTTGCTTAGCCTTCCCACCAAAATGGACTCGTTTCCCTCTAAAACCCTGTCTTCCTTAAGCTGCTTTGGGTCATAGTATTATCACAGCAACGGAAAAGCAGCTAAAGCAAGTTATGGAACAGAAATCCCTATGCTAAACTCCCATAGGCTGATTCTCTAAGAGTTGTCTGAAGCATCCACCCCCTCAATGTAGGTTATTGCCACTGCTGCTAGCTCCATGTTTGAACTGCACAATAAGATCCTATTGCTGAATACTCTACATGCTCTGGTTGCAAGATACAGAGACTCAAGCTGGAACTAAACTAGAGACTTCCCTGCTAGAAGACACCATACAGGTAGCTGAAGGAAAACTGTCTCTGACATTCCTGCTTGGGTATGTGTCGGGGACCTTATGCCACACTGCAAACACACTACGGAACTTGTGCTTTACTGGGACAACAATGGAAAAACTGTTATGGGTACAACCAAATGCTTCACAGGTAGGAATCTGCATTTGGTGCCATAACACAAAACTTGTGATAGGAAGGTCATGGGCCTAGTGGGAAAGATACTGCTGTGGTTAAATGAATAGATTCCTGCCAAACCATTTTCTCAACATTTAGGTTTATACCCGTATGTCATTGCTATTTTTGGTCTTAACCAGAGAAACTTTCTTTTTATAGTAGGTAGTGGTTCCTGCAGAGATAGAATTGATCAAGCTGCTGATAATAAAGAGACAGTTGCTGTCTGGGCATGGGGGCCTACTGCCCATCCGCAAATGGAATAGAATAGCCAGACATCTATATAACTTCCTCTGAAGCTCGAGAAACATGACAGTACAGGAAGTGGAAAGAATATACAAGATGGAATAAGGGGCAGGGTATTCTGGAACACTATCCTCTGGACATAGCCATTGCCACAATAATCAGAAAGACTGTGGTGACCCGAATGAGACAGTCACATGATCAGACCTGTTAACATCCCCTCATCAAAGGAAGGTGAGGAGGATCATTAAAACTTTACCTGAGAGTCCAGTCACTCTGTTCTTCTGAGTCCCCCATCCCAGGTGTATGTAATTTTTGCATCACATAATCCAGGAGGTTAATTGGAGTGGAGATTCCATCTACGCAGCTTTTGGGACTTTCCTGTGATACAGCTGTTTTAGGTCATTAACTCTCCTAAAAGTAACCTTTAACCCATGTCCCTGTAAGTAGGCCCAACAAATTTATCAGTTCACCAAGTTAGACTTAGATATTCTCTTTCTCTGGTCTGCCAAGTGGGGTAAATAGACATTTATCCACATCTCTCCAGGAACACATCGCAAGACAAGAGTGTGGAATGAATTCATATGTCAGTGAAAGGAGTATATTTTTCTGATGTACTTGGGTAAAGGAATGTTAATATTGAGGGAAATTGGTTAGAGGGAACATACAAAATTCAATAAGTCGAATTCATGTACCTCTTCATGTGACAAATATTTATTACTACTTAATATGCAACCGTCATTGCTTGAAGCACTAAGGGATTTGTCAACGAACAAAACAGATGAATAAATCCCCACCCATAGAAACCAGAATGAAGCCAACAATTCACACATTAGATACAGATAAGTAATGGCCGATGGTGAATAGTACTACGAAGGAGGTCTCCTTTCAACCTCACATGGCTGTTAGCAACTGAAGAACTTAATGGCAGCATGCCATTGAGTAAGGCCAGGCAAAGAGAGGAAGCTGTCTGTTCTCTCAACTCCCTTGTTTGTTTGGTATATATACCCTGTACCTAGTGCCGGGTCCCATAAAGACAATTTCAAGTATCCGGCTCCCTTTTAAAAGAAGTATCATCCAGGACAGGCTCCAAAGCCACAGAGAAACCCTGTCTCAAAACACCAAAAAAAAAAAGAAAAAAAGAAGTATCATTCATTCACTTCTCTGGGACAGGCTCTCTCCAGATAATTTCCCAGTGGAAATTAACTCTATGTTAACTAACTGTATCTAAAAGTATTTCTTGAGTGTTCTTTTGTCCATGCCTGTTTCTTGATGGGGCAGTCGGGAGGTGGGGGTGGGCTGGGTCATGTCATTTGTCCCAGCTAATTCAAAATGGTGCTCATGGCAACAGCCTGAAAGCAGTAGTTGGAAGAAGTTTCCCTTCACGTTGGAATCCCATCTGTGAGGTTCTTGTGTCAGGTCATGACTAACCATGAAGAATCTGCTAAATAGGGGCTGGAGAGATGGCTCAGAGATTAAGAGCACTGGCTGCTCTTCCAGAGGTCCTGAGTTCAGTTCCCAGCACCCACATGGTGGCTCACAACCATCTGTAATGAGATCTGGCGCCCTCCTCTGGCCTGCAGGCAGACATGAAGACAGAACACTATACAAAATAAAGAAAAAATCTTAAAAAAAAAAAAGAATCTACTAAATAGATGGAAGACGTGTTTTGGTCAACTGTTCAACACACTAACTACCTTGGCTTGGAGTTCTCCATGTCACGTCAGAGGACAAGACACTGAAGGTGCTGGGCTGTTTCTTAAATTAATTTAGAATTTCATACACTCATATAATGAGTTTGAATCGAGTACACCACCATTCCCTCCCCTGTATTTCCTCCCTGTTATGTTTTAGGTGAATTTGATATAAGCTAAAGTCATTTGGGAGGATGAAACCTCAAGTGAGAAAATGTCCCCAGCAGACTGGCCCATGAGCAAGCCCCAGGGTATTTCCTCCATTCTTGATTGATGTGGGAGGACTGCACTCACCATGGGATGTGACCCTCCTTGACCGGTCTTCCTGATGCTCTAAGAAATCGGACTGAGCAAGCCATGAGAAGGAAGCCAGTAATTAGTGTGCCTTCAAGGCCTCTGTTTCAGTTCCTTCTTCCAGGTTTCTGTACTCACTTTCTTGGATGATGGACTACAAGCTGTAAAATGAACCCTTGCCAACCCAAGTCGCTTTTGGTCAGATGTTTAAGCAATAAGAACCCTAAGACATACCTCCACCCCTGTCACCACTATTACCTCCCAAATTCATGTGCTCTCTTCTTTAAGAAGGAGACCTTACATGGCTGGGCTGTGGTAGCACATACCTTTAATCCAGGCTCAGGGAGGCAGAGGCAGGAAGATCTCTGTGAGTTCAAGGCCAGCCTGGTCTACAGAGTGAGTTCCTGGACAGCCAGGGCTACACAGAGAAACCCTGTCTTGAAAAACAAACAAACAAAACAGAGACCACAAAGTTCACTTAGTGACTCGAGTACCTACATGAGTGCAGGACCATCCACTGGAGCATGAACGGCCCCTCTTCAACAAAAGCCTCACAGCCCATCTCAGGCACAGTGAGATGATGGAATATTTGTCCTTGTTTACCCACTGAGAATGATACCAGTTGATCTTTCCGTCTACCCTCGGGTCCAGCACTGCCTTCCTTCAGGCTGTGAAGTCTGTGACTGCCCTGACTGGTTCGCACATTTTTCACAGGCTTAAGAATTACTTGAGAGTTTAATTTTTTTTCTAGGCCCAATCTCCAGAGTTTTTTTTATTCTACGGGTGGAGGTGACTCCCATGAAGAAACCTGTCTCACACTCTCTGGTAATGGCTGTATTACTGATCTGAAGACCATATTTTGAGAATCACAGGTGTCAGTCATTCCTTCGGTCACCCATCCAGCAAGCGCTTACTCCTGCTCTTACCTGGGAATCTAAACAAAAGTGTGTTGGCCTAAGAGATGGCCCAGCAATTAAATACATTTGCTGCTTTTCCAGAGGACCCAAGTTTAGTTTCCAGCACCCACATTGGGCAGCTCACAACTACCTGTAAATCAAGCTCCAGAAAAATCTGATGCCCTCTTCTGGCCATCACAGGTATGTGCACATACACACAAAGACACCTACACATAAAAATAAGTAAGTAAATCTTCAAAAGCATGCTAACTTGGCTTCTGTCCTGCCTATGGGAAATCATGAAGCCAGCAGCCAAGCAAGCTTGCTGTCTTCAGTGTTATCAGGACTGTTGTGGGACAAACACCAGAAACCAGGGAGACCAGAAGAAGCTCCTACCCTGCCAGTCAGAAAGATTTTCTAGAATATCACACACATGAATTTAATGACATGGTAAACACCTCCAACACGTTGCTAATAAGGAAAAGAACATGATTAACAGGTATATGTCATGTGGGTCACACAGACACAGTATATCCCTTGTTTCATATTTATATGTGTGTGACATGTATAGAGAGCCAAATATTAGTAACAGTTCTCTCTATGTGCTAAAAATATTCTTAGCTTTGAAGAATAGCTTTACTTTGCTATATTACTAATCTCCTCACAATGTGCTGGGATATGCACTGGTCCCATTTTTACTGCAGGGAAAAGGACTGTGCGGGGCGCAGACGCAAAGGGGTAAAGATCACACGGCCTTTGTTAGAATTCTGTCTACCACAAACTCCAAGAGCAGATGTCAATAAAGCAGGCAGACATATAAGTCTGGAGTTCAGAACGAAGTTCTGGATGGGGCACGCATGTTAGGATAACATCAACATGCAGATGGTACTTAAAGCTATGAGATTGGATGAGGCCTTCAAAGGAAGAATACTGGTATAAAAAAAAAAGAGTTCTGGGTCCTGAGCCCTGGAGAACACCAATGTATAAAGTTTGAATAGCTGAAGTGACAACAACCCTATGAACCCATAGTCGGTTCACATCTTTAATCCCTGGACCCAGGAGGCAGAGGCAAACAGATCTCTGTGAGTTTGAGACCACTCCACAGACAGTGAGATACTTCTAAGTCACGGGAGAGGATGATGAAGGTAGCCCTTACAAAAGCTGTTAGATGTGGTGCTTGCAATAATAGCCTCCAAAGATCGTGTTGAAGATAGAAAAAGGAAAAGAGGAAAAATTGGAGTTGTCAAATATACACAGGTATTTTAAGGATTGGTTATAGAGAGGAGTCAGAAAATAAGTGCAATTAGTTAAAGGGGAAGTTAGATCAAAAGGCTATTTTTTTTTGCAATGGAAGAAGTAACATCATGTTTATATACTAATGGAAATTCTCCAGTAAGAGGGAAAATTTTTAATTGTGTGTTTGGTGACAAGGGTAGTGCGGGAGGGCTGGAGCAATGATACTGAGTGAAAGGAATGAATAGGATACAGGATACAAGTGGAAGTGCTGTATAGGTAAGATAGATAGAGATGTGATAGAGGGCAGAGTGTGGGCAGTAGAGGGGAAAGATGCAGGCAGGTGAGGAAATGTGATCTGAAAGCCTGCAAAACTTGTGTCCTTATACTCTCTCTTTCAGAGCCGACTGTATTGTCTCCTGTATTCTTCCACACTGCCAGAGTGTCAGTATGAGTTTACTTCAGGTGTTTCCCCAAGTATACTACTACAATGCTTTTACCACTGTAGGAAATATTTTAGTACTTTGTGTTTATTTTATTACGTACCATTAGGAATACGTACCATATTCAGTACACCTAGCTAGGATTTTCAGATATAGTCCAAATGTAAATTGTAAATGAATTAAAAGAAAAATTTTAACTAAATTACAAGGGATACTGTAAAGCTTTTAGATTATTTACAACTGACCTTTGAGCAAAACTGATTAAGGCATTGATTCTGCTAGAGGCCCTCTAAGAGCAGACATCTCTGAGCTAATACATTTAGCTGGCTTGACTCCTGAAATTCTGCTGACAGTTAGGCCCAGGTTTCTCAGAACTGGAAGAAGTTTTCCTCTCCTGAGATATGCCGGTCTCTGTTTAGAGATAGAGATCTCACTACCTCTGAAGACAGAGAGAATTCTTTTCATCCTGACGAGCCTCTGAATAAACTATAGATAACGAATCACTGTTTTAAACCACGGCATTTGTGATAATTTATTAAAGTAGCAATGAAAAATTACTGGAGAAACAACAGCATCTTTGAGCATAAGGCTGTAAAAGACCCTGGGAAAATCCTCGACTTCTCTCTTGTCTCTGGATTCCTGGAACACAGGAGTGGACGAGATCTAAATCTATAAGCTACTTTCTATACTATTCCTATGGCTCTTAGTATGTGTTGTCTGTGTTGACACTAATTATACTCTCATCTTATGTATTCAACTTCTGTGAGTCTGCACAAAGCCATGCCCAACCAACAGTCAAGAGTCATGATGCTTAGCAACTGTGCAACATGCTGGAGTCCTGTAAGGTTTTCACATATGACACAAACATCAACATCAATCGAAAATAAGACAGCAAGAGTCCTAAGAGGTGTCATGGGTTGGAAAAAGGAGGACTCTAAAAGAGACCGTAAATGTGGCAAGCTGGAAGAGAACGAGAGGCAACGACGCCCCGGGGAAGGAAGTGAACTTTCATTTCTAGCCAAAAAAAAAAAAAAAAACCCAAATGCTCTAGACTCTTAGCAAGCCAAGAAACCCACGCAGCACAGAGAGGGGTCACAAATCATTATGTGAGCCATGAAAGTAGAGGAGGTCAGTTTGCCCCTGAAGGTCTCACCTAGCTTTCTGACGTCCATTCTGATCTCAGGGAATGTACTGGCAGCAATGGAAAATGGATGTTACCCACTCCCTCGTAGTTTCATGGTTCCGGTATCAGGCAGCTGCCTAAACCCCAGGGAGGAGAAAATCTGCATAACATACTTGGGGTTTCGAAGGGAGCCAAATGCAGGCAATCTAGACAGAACCTAGACAGATGAATCATCTCCTCGAGTTCAAAGGTTAGCTAGGGGGAGAGATGGGGCTTATCTAGAGGGACAGGCATGGTAATGGGGTACATATTTATTAAGCTGGCTGGTAATTCTGCAATTCCAGGTGCTTATATGCCTTGGTATTTTACACTTTGTAAAAGTGTTGCAAGCTCACCTAGTGCACTACAGGGCTTCCATTGTTTTATACTTTCTAAGACAATTGGAGGAAGTGTGGCCACTCTCTAAAGTTGCTGGGTCAGCCAGTGTTTTTAAAAGAAACTCCCATTCTTAACAATAATAAACTAAACATTTCAAAAAGTTAGAAGACATGATTTGTATATTTTACCATAAAGAAATTTTACATGTTTGAAGAGATAAGTGTAATTGCTATGATTCCAAATTTGTACAATGTATATGTGTCAAAACGTCACATTTTGCCCCATTTATATGTACACTCATTATGCTCTTTTCATTTAGCTTCTACTTATAAAGGTTTTCATACACAAGTACTGTATTTACATTATTTCCAACCTCTCGCCTCCAACCCCTCCCCTCTCGCTCACATTTACAGCCTCACCTTTACGTTCTTATGCCACTAATTAAAAATAAATACAATTTAAAATACTAGGACTGGGAATGTAGCTTGGTGGCAGAGTTATTGTCAAACATTCTCAATGTTTTGAGTTTGATCCCTAGCACTGCAAAATAAAATAAAATAAAGTACTGAAGCATTCAGTTAGAAAATAGACAAAGCATTTAGAGTAAAAAATATCCTAAAATCAAATAATTGGTGAGAGGATTATATTAAGATTATAAAAACATTTCACACACGCCGGGCGGTGGTGGCGCACGCCTTTAATCCCAGCACTCGGGAGGCAGAGGCAGGCGGATCTCTGTGAGTTCGAGACCAGCCTGGTCTACAAGAGCTAGTTCCAGGACAGGCTCCAAAGCCACAGAGAAACCCTGTCTAGAAAAACCAAAAAAAAAAAACCATTTCACACACATTTTACATATATGTGCATAGATCCTAAATTACAAATTATATAATATGATTAAAAGATAATCCAAATATTTTACCATGGGGAGATTTGAATGGAAACTTCATAGCTATTCAAAAACCATACAGATTTTTATCAGAAAACAAGACAGCAAGACAAAATTGAAAAGAAAACCTAGGCCTGGTTAGATGCCTCAGAGAGTGAAGGTGCTCGCCACCAACCTGAACATTCACTCAAGTTTGATACCGAAGCCCCACGTGGAGAAAGGAGAGAATCAACACCCATGGGTCGTTCTCTTACCTCCACACATACACTGTAGCATGTGCATGCCCCCCATACAGTTACTAATAAATGAATAAATAAATAAATTTAATCTAAAGGGGAACCATGAATTTTCCAGGAGTAATTGTGCAGTATAACAGCCTCCCAAAATGTATGTAATCCTATTTCTCCGGGGCCTTACCAGCATTTGGTGTTGTTATCTTGTTCCTTGTACTCTGAAAAATGTGTAGTGATATCTCACTACGGTCTTATTTTGCACCTCTTGGAAATGTCGGGCACCATTTCCTATATGTACTTGCCACCTGCGTCTCCTCATTCATGGGCTGCCTCTTCGTGGCTGTAAGTTCTCAGTAGTGCTTTATGAATCCACTGAGGCTTCTGTGCTTTGAAAATATTCTCCCAGTTTGTTGCTTTCTCTGAATGCTCTCGGTAGGGTCTTTTCCAGAGCAACGGGGAGTTTTCTTCTACATCTGAAGAAGTCCAATGTATCAGCTTTTCCTTTCAAATTAATGTTGAGAAAGGAAATTAATTGTCAGGAGTTGAGTCCAGGTGAGGCGCTTGAAAGGCAGCTATGCTAACCACTGCACCACCAGTGCAGCGCAACTTTGTTTTTTAATGGATCATGCTTCTGATGTCAAGTCTAGCAACGCTTTGCAAGTCCCAAGATCTTGAAGATTTTATCCTGTGTTTTTATTCTAAAAGCTTTAGTTTTATGTTTTCCTTTAAGTTCATGATCCATTCTGAGTTAATTTTTGTATAGGATGAAGTATATAATATATAATCAAGGGGAGCTTGTCTGTGTGTGGGAGGGGGGTTGATTCCATCATCATGTTTGGAAAAATATTTCCTCCATCAAATTTCCTTTGCACTTTTGCCCAAAATCGTTTGATATGCTGGTCTTTGTGTTCTCTCCCATTGGCCTGTGATTGTCCCTCTACCAGCACCATGCCTCCCTGAATCACACAGTCTCCTAGCAACCCTAAACACCAGGTAGAGCCATTCCATCCATACACTTCAGTTTCCCCTTACAATTTGGTCATATGCTGGTTAGTTTTGGACAACCTGTCACAAACCTAGACATACCTGGGAAAAGGGACCTCAGTTGAGGCATGTCTTTCACGAGATTGCCCTATAGGCTAACCTATTGTCTTATTAATGGTTTATGTGGGAGATCCCAGATCACTTTGGGTGGTGCCACCCTGGGAAGGTGGCCATGGGCTGTATAGGAAAAGTAAGTGAACAAACCATGGGGAGCAAGTAAGTAAGCAGCACTCCTCCATGGTCTCTGCTTCAGTTCCTGCCTCCAGGTTCCTTCTCTGAGCTCCTACCTTAGCTTCCATTGAGGATGGCCCTGTACCAAAAGCACAATAAACCCTTTCTTCCCTCAAGCTAGTTTTGGCAGTGTTTTAGCATAGCAAACGAGAGTGAAGTTGGACTAAATAACCCATTGGTTATTTAGAAGTATGTTGTTTACTTTCTAAGTGGTTGGAGAGTCTCCTCTTATAATTCTGTTATTATAAGCCAGACTTGTTGGTTCATGCCTGGCATTCTAGCATGCAGGAGGCCATAGCAGGAGAATTACTGTCAGTTTAAGACCAAGCCTGGGTTGTATAGCAAAACTCCATCTGAAACAAAAGCCAAAATTCTATAACTAAGCTTTTACTTTGGCTAAGCTGTGGTAAAACAATACAATTCTTTTCAATTGATTCAGATTTATTTCATGGTATGAGAAGTGGTCTATTCTTGTATATGTTCTGGAGTACTTTAAAAGAATGTGTGCTCTGGGGAGAGCACAGATCGATTTAATTTTGTAATTGGTGTTACTGCCAATTTCTCCTACATTCTTACTTGTTTTCTGTCTAGTTGTTCTAATAACTGTTGAGAAAGGGATATTGATGACTCTGCTGCCATTGTAGATTTATCTATTTCTCCTTTCTGTTTCATCATGGTTTGCTCACATGTATTGTAGCTCTACTGTTTGGGGGATACACACTCAAATTTTGATGTCTGTTTGATAAACTAACCCTTTCTCCATCAGCTCAAAGAAAACCCTGCAGTTTTCTTTACTCTGATAGCTGCTGTGTCTGACATTAATATAGCACCACCTGCTTTTTCTTTAATGTTTGCATGAGAGAGAGAGAGAGAGAGAGAGAGAGAGAGAGAGAGAGAGAGAGAGAGAGTAGAT
>JAQHUG010000357.1:284154-301165 GCA_028555095.1 Dicrostonyx torquatus
ACCGCTTTACTCCAGTAGACTGTTTTCTGGAGGCGGGCAGAGATGTGGTTTCTTTAAGAGAGGCTTCTTGACTCAGCATTAGCAGCAAAAATCTTGCAGCTCCTTTAAGAGGCTCTGCCACTGGGCTGGAGAGATGGCTCAGTGGTTAAGAGCATTGCCTGCTCTTCCCAAAGGTCCTGAGTCCAATTTCCGGTAACCACATGGTGGCTCACAGCCATCTGTGGTGAGGTCTGGTGCCCTCTTCTGGCCTTCAGACATGCACACAGACAGAATGTTGTATATATAATAAATAAATATTTAAAAAAAAAAAAGAGGCTCTGCCACTAAATTCTTAAATGGTGCTTATGAACAGCTGACATCAGACTTACTTGGTGATGGCATGGACCTAGAAACTTCACAGAGTTGTGGCAATAAATCTGGCTCCTGCCAGTACCTCCACCATGAAGCTACACTATCAGAAAGCTAAAGAATAGGGCAGAGCCAGCTGCCAAAGCCGTAGCTCTAATCCTAGCCATGCTGCTTAGCAGATTTAAGACTCATGTGGTCAGAAGAAGATAGAGATACATAGTAAAGACGGATTTAGACAAAAAAAAAACTCTAAGTGGCTTACAGTGTGTTTAAAAATATACATAGGCTTGGGAGAGCAAAGGAAAAGGATAGAGAAAGTCATTTAAGAAAGAAATAGAGTAGCCAGGCATGGTGGCACACACCTTTAACCCCAGCACTTGGGAGGCAGAGACAGGTAGATCTCTGTGAGTCTGAGACCAGACTGGTCTACAGAGTGAGTTCCAGGACAGTCAAAAATACACAGAGAAACCCTGTCTCAAAACAATTAAAATTAAAAGAACTAAAGTAAGAAAAAAGCCATGTAAAGATGGAAAATAAAAAGAGAGTCTGGATACTGTAATTATTATGTTGTCTTTGACTTACTGCTGAGGAAGGAGCAGCAGCTGCTAAAAGACATTTGATTATAAACGCTGCTGGATTAATCCAACCTGTATTTGTTGAAAATTCCTTGACTTCAAAATTTAAGTTAAACAATATATTATTTTGGAGAAGTTTTGCTTTTGTTCCCACAGGAAATGAGAGACTGTGGATTCACTCTGGGTTAAGAAAAATCAGGTTTGATTGAGTAAGACCCCCTTAAAAATCTCTAATGGGAACAGATGACTCAGTTGATCCAATGTTTCAGAGCACCTCTGTTGGGGTTTCATCTGAGTTCTACATCCAGAACAGCTTCAAGACTGCTGGCTGAGATGATCAAGCCTCATAGAATACTCTAGTCAGGATTGGACCATAAATCCTAAATTTTCTTTGGGTCTCCATAAGATTGCCAGCACCCCAATCAGCGAGAAGTAGCCTAGAAAACAATGCAGTGGAATAATGCTTTTGTACACTGTAAAGATCTGTCACTAGTATTAGTTTAATAAAACACTGTTTGAACAGCAGTCAGGCAAGAAGTATAGGCTGGACAACCAGACTAAGAGAATTCATGGAAGAGGGAAAACAGAGTCAGTCATCAGCCAGATGTAGAGGAAGCAAGATGAGAATGCCTCACTGAGAAAAGCTATCAAGCCACATGGGTAAACATAGACAAGAATTGTGGATTAATTTAAGTTGTAAAAGCTAGATAATAATAAGCCTGAGCTAATAGGCAAAAGAGTTTATAATTAATATAAGCTTCTGTGTGTTTATTTGGGACTGAACGACTGCGGGACCAGGGCAAAGTTTACATCTGTTACTTGTCTTGTTGCTCCAGGGAAACACCCGACAAATGCAACTTAAGGAAGGAAAGGTTTGCTTTGCCTCAAAGTTTGAGATACAGTTCACTGTGGCAGGGGAGTCGTGCTGGGGTAGCCTGAGGTAGCTGGCCACACCACATACAAAAGCAGAGAGAGGCATGAATGCTTTTCTTAGTTCCCTTTCTCTTTTCAATTCAACCCTGAACCTTAGCCCATGGACTTTATCCACCTCCACTTAGGTAGCATAATCTAGAACACCCATCCCAGACATTCCCAGGGGCCTGCATCCATGGCAATTCTAAATCCCATCAACTTGACCATATTAACCACAGAGCCATACACTTCCCCAGTGCCTATGGCACTCTGCACAGATTCTTAAAACTATGGGCTGCAGCTTCATATGGGGTCACACAACTGAATATGGGGCTCCTGAAAAGTTTGGCAACAGTGAAAGTTTGTGGCACACTCAACAACCAAAAAGTTAATTTAAAGTCAAATGTATAATGAATTGAAGGTGTTTCTGGCCATGCTCACCTGTGTTGTACTCTAAGACTTTACTGCAGGCTTGATTCTGACACATGTGTGCTGTTTGCAGTGCTTGCACTGTGCATGCATCACACCATGCACTGTGCATGCATCACACCATGCAGTGCCAAGAAATGCTGCTCAAACACCTCAGCTCAGGTACTGAATGTTACCAATGACAGGGTTTTTACTAGGTGCCAAGTTTCTACTCTTGTAAAAATATGTCTGATTGTGAAAAACAAAGACTTTTAATAGTTTCCTACAGTACCCCCATCAACAGGTATCAGTGAGTATATCTTTGGGTTTTATTGTTTTATAAATTGTGATTTTCAAAATTACTGTGTCAGTTGTTAACTATTGCCAAATGGATTTGGGGTTAGCGTTAGGACAGAGTTTCCAATGAATTCTGAAAATGGTCCTTCACATACTTTCACTCTCTTGTGCTAAGTAATCATGCAAAGTCGTAATTTCAGCATTGATAGATAGTAAATGGAATTATAAGTGCTGGGGTTGTCACTCAGTTGGTAGAGGACTAGCATGCACAATCCCTGGGTTCATTCCCCACCGCCACATAAACTAGGCACGCTGCACACACCTACGATCCCAGTACTCAGCGGGGAAGACAGGGAAACCCAGAGTTCAAGGTCATGTTTTGCTATATCCTAGGCCAAGGCTACTTAAACTTTTTTCTTTGCCAGGTGGTGGTGGCGCACGCCTTTAATCCTAGCACTCGGGAGGCAGAGGCAGGCGGATCTTTGTGAGTTCAAGACCAGCCTGCTCTACAAGAGCTAGTTCCAGCGCAGGCTCCAAAGCCACAGAGAAACCCTGTCTCGATAAACCAAAAAAAGAAAAAAGAAAAAAAAAACTTTTTCTTTGACTTTTTCCCTTTTTTGATTTATTTTTTTAAGGGTTATTTTTTCTGAAAGTCACGAAATTAATAAGGCCCCTTCTCAAGGTTTTATAAGCGTTAATAATAGCTTAGTGAGTGACTGGGTTTCTTGAGGTTACTTTCAGGAGTTCTGGTAATGAGTCACAAAGAGCATGGATAACTCAAAGACAGCTGCATCACTAAAATGTCATGTGAAACTTACATCTCTGAAGCTCCTGCTTGACTTGAAGGTGGCTTCTCTGGTGAGAACATACCCTTGCCACCAACTGTTACTGCTTATATAACCTTGGGGAGGGGCCTTGTAAATCGTGGAACTTTTAGGGGCTTCCTGTGTCTTGTAAGTTTCATTTACAACCTTGGTCTTGTCCGTTTCCCTGACTTCCCGAGTCTGTGCGCCTACATATGTGTGTTGGAGCACATGTATGTACAGATGTGCATATACGTGTGGAAGCAAAAGGACACCTTTAGAAACTGTTCCTCAGGAATGGTCCACCCTGTCTTTTTGTGAGACAGCTTTTCTCACTGACCTGGCGATCACCAAGTAGGCCAAGGTGACCTGCCAGCGAGCACCAGGGATCTCGCTGTCCCCGTCTCCCAGTGCGTAGATTAGAAGTACTTTTTTCCATGGTCTCTGGAAATTGGACTCAGGTCCTCCTGACTAATCCATCTCCCTACCCCACTTCCTGAGTTTTAGAACCCTCCTCCCTCTAAGGGTGGGGGGAGTTTCAATTAAGAGTTAATAGCCACACAACAGCACTCCTGCTCCAGACTAGCACCTGGGCACCGGTGTTCATATCTCAGGGGATGCAATGAAGGCCGGATTTCCTAGGATAGCTTAGATCGTAACTATTCCTCCTCCGAAGCCTCTATTCCAAAGCCTTGGCACCACAGTCTATGGCACCACTGAGAAATCATTGAACCTTTAAGAGGTGAGGCCTGGTGGAAGGAAGTTAGAGCACTGGGGGATGCCCATGAAGGAGATACTGGGACCCAGGCCTCTCCTCTCTTTACCTCCTCCTCCACCACATGCTCACACCATGATATCCTGTGCAGCCAGCAGTACAAAGCAACAGGCTGAATGGCTTGTGGGCTGAAATCTCTGGAACAGAGCCAAAATACACCTTCTCTTTCATTTTTCCTTTTTTATTTTATTTAAGCAGGGACATATGTAGCCCCAACTGGCCTTGAATTCACTATAGAGTAGGGTGACTTTGAATTTCTGGTTGCCCTATCTGTATCTCCCTAGTGCCGGGATTACAATAAATGCCATCTCTCTATAACTTGACTTTTTATCAGCTGTGCATAGCAATATAAACCTGCGCCGAGCGGTGGTGGCGCACGCCTTTAATCCCAGCACTCAGTAGGCAGAGGCGGGAGGATCTTTGTGAGTTCGAGACCAGCCTGGTCTACAAGAGCTAGTTCCAGCGCAGGCTCCAAAGCCACAGAGAAACCCTGTCTCGAAAAACCAAAAAAAAAAAAAAAAACCCAGCAATATAAGCCTGTAATCCCAGCACTTGGGAAGCAGAAGCAAGAGAATTATGAGTGCAAGACCATCTTGCGCTGCATATAAGACATTGTCTCAAAAAAGTTTATCGGGTATTTTGTTCAGTCCATTCCCCACTGCGGCACCCATCCAGATTCCCATGCACAATGAATGATTGCACCAACCAGACCTATAGAAGTTTCATTACTGACCAAAAATAGTCCAGGTTCCTGCAGGAAGGCCTCTGAGACAAGTACATTTGCCAGAGTCTTACCTAGCTCCCTGCCTCTTCCCGCCCCAGTGCATCTTTAGAGACTTCTTCTCTGAACCAATCACATTCTCAGAGGCTGGGAACCCAGTTACCTGTCCCTCCAACTCCCTGTTTTCCACGCATATCTACCTCATTGTTTACCACTGCTCACTCGACCCAGCTGGTCTCAACCCCACCTTGTACCTCCGCCCTCAGCATTCAGTGTTGCCAAAGGAGAAACTGAAAGCCAAAAACAATCAGGAAGATTTGAGGGCAAGCTCTAACTCCAGTTCTGGTCTCATATCACATCACTTAGCATGCAGGGAGTGAAAGGCAGAAGAGACAGGCCCAACCCTGCTTTCCTAGGCTGATCACCGCCGTAGAAATTACCAACACCTGTTGAGAGCGACCTCCAATCCCCTTGCCAAAGACTATGTTCTCTTTACTTCACCTAGGGATACAACCAGCTGAGGCAAAAATGCAGTTCTTCCGTATATGGTCAGAGAATGAAATATGATAGTGATGCATTCAGTTATAAATGACTGACTGAGTTTATTAAATATGTAAAAAAGGTTTAAAAACAAACAAACAAACAAAAACCCGATGTCAAGTAGCAGATGGAGGAGAAGCAAGAGATGATAGACGGGAAAACATCAAATCCAGCACTCGAAGGCATCCCAGAGATGCCTGGAGTAGCTCGATTGTAGCATCCAGTCAGAGCCTTACCAGCATCCCACAGAAATCAACTGGGGAATATCCGGCGGCTGTTTCGGACTGAGGGAGCCCTGTTTGTGGCCCCACTGATGGGACATGCACTTCAAATGCCATGGCCTACCTTCACATGTCCCGATGCAAGGCCCAGAGCAATGTGCGAGGCTGAATAACTAGGATGCAGGCCAATGTGCGGCTACAGAGAGAGGCAGGACCTGGAGCCAAGCCAAGCCCGGTGAGTAGGCATGGGGAAAGGGCCACTTGTATCCTTTCTGCTCTTTTCATGGTCTGAACTTCAACCCAGGGACCCACCCTGTCTTTAGTTGCCATGTCCTCCAGACAGGCTGCTCCTGAGGCTGCCTTTGTTTTGCCTGACCCTTGGCACTTTTACAAAGTAATAGTTCTAGATGTTCTGCAGAAAGATGCTTATCTTGGGTTTGGGTGATGCTTTCTCCCCCATTAAATTCAGGTTAGGAGAAGAGAAACCATGAAAATTATGACAGTCTCTTTCTGTTGCCAACAAGAAGCACATAGTGGAACTTGTCTCTTTGCTGTTGGTGGTGGCTTCCATCACTAGTCTTATGGATGTCTTCTGCATTTCCCTACTTAAAATGTACTGACTTTCCTCTTAGAATTAATATTTTTTTTAGGAGAGAGTTTGAGACTATGCAAATATCCTACTTTTTCTACTGTATTTTACCCACTAATCCTTTGATAATTCTTACCTAAGTTAATTATTACTGCTAAATGATGACTTCCTATTTCTGTGCCTCCATCTACATTTATTAATTGACAGAAGAGTTATCTATCTTGCAGGAGAGTTTTCCCTTTGAAGGGGGCTGGTGAGATGTCTCAGCAGTTAAAAATACATAGTATTCTTGCAGAGAACGCATGTTTGGTTACCAGCACCCACTTTGGATGGCTCAGAATGGCCTGTTAACTCCAGCTCAAAGGGATCTGACGCCCTCTTCTGGCCACCTTAGGCATTGCATGTACCCACACATACACTTAAAAATAAAGTAAATCTAAACCATTTTTAAAAGTTTTTCCTTCTTGAAGGGCGGGGACAGAGGGGAATGGGGTAGGGACTGCAAGGAGAGAATGAGGGGAAACTGTGGCCAGAATTCAAAATTAATTAATTTTTAAAAAGATTTTTTTCCTTCTTCTGGTATATGAAATCAATCAACTATTTGTTTAAATGACCATGAATTTGTCAAAACAATGAATTGCCACAATTTTAAGCTGTGGAAAGGTCTATGGCTGTTTACAGATAATATGTCATGTTTTTCCGTGAATCTCTCCATTTTACATTTGCTTTTTGGAAACTTTTCCCGTCAGTCTGAAGAGGTTTTTGCATGGTCAGAATTCCAATCTCTTATCTGTCATGCACATGTTTGCTTCCAGATTTTCTTTTCTTTTGGTTTTTCTTTGTTTTTCCCTTGCTGATGCTGTTGTTTGCACTTTTGAAAAAGGATGGTGTTTACTATGTATTCCCCAGCTGGCTTCAACCTCAATCTTCTTGCCTCAGTCTCTGGAGTATAACTGTCCACTTAAAAAAAAAAAAAACATGGATGGTAAAGAGGCTTTTTATCATACAAAGTTCATAATGACACTAATAATTATCTGCCTTTTTCACTATGCGACATTTTTACGAATGGTACAAAGTAAGAGTAGAACTGGTCATGGTGGTGGCACAGATCTTTAATTCCAAGACTTGGGAGGCTGAGGCATTCCAGGTCAGCCTGTACTACGTAACTAGTCAAGGCTAGCCTAGGTTACAAAAAGAGACCCTTTATCAAAACAGAAAAACAAACTTGAAAGAAAAACTAGAGTTTAAAATAAAATTCAGGGGCCAGGTGTGGTGGTGCACATCTTTATTCCCAGCATTCAGAAGGCAGAGGCAGAAGTTTGAGGCCAGCCTGGTCTTCAGAGTGAGTTTCAGAACAGCCAGGGATATACTGAAAATAACCATGTCTTTAAAAATTAATAGATAGATTTAGGGCTGGGAAGATGACTCAGTAGGTAAAGGCACTTGACACCAAACTTGACAACCTGACTTCCATCTTTGAGACCCACATTGTGGAAGAAGAGAGCCAGTTCCTACAGGTTCTCCTCTGACCTCCACATGCATGCTATCATGTACACACACACACACACACACACACACACACACACCTATGCAGAAGACACTAGGCAATGCAATACACACAAACATAAATGCAGCATCATTTTTTCTGATGGGAATCCCAATAAATAGAATGTTTCAGAGTCCTGTATTTTTAATTTTTTAAATTTCACTTCACGTAGTGTCCTCTAGATTTATCCACATGTCACAAATGACAGCATGTCTCATGCCATGCTGTATGTGGTTGAATAATATTCCATTTTATATATGTACCACGTTTTCTTTAGCAAACTTACAGAAAAAAATCAAAAGAATGAAGACACAACCTATGATTAAATATTTGATAAGAAATTAATATCCAAATATATAAAGAATTCTAAAATCTAAGTATCAAAAAAGCACAGATAACTTGATGTAAAAATGGGTAGCAGGCTGGGTGGTGGTGGCACACACCTTTAATCCCAGCACTCGGGAGTCAGAGGCAGGCGGATCTTTGTGAGTGTGAGGTCAGCCTGGTCTACAAAGTGAGTTCCAGAACAGTCAGGGCTGTTACTCAGAGAAACCCTGTCTCAAAAACACACACATACAAAAATGGGTAGCAGACTTCAATAGATATTTCTCTAAAGAAGCATATCAAAAATGCTCAGTGTCATTAAGCATCAGCAAACTACAAATCAAAACGACTCTGCACCTGCTAGCATAGACATCATCAAAAAGGGGGAAAAAGACAAGTGCTCTGGAAGAAGAAGGGGCTTTGATAAGAAGAAAGTGATTATCGGTGCCAACTACAGGTATAGCGTAAGTGGATAAAGACTTAACTGTTGGGATTGAGAGACTGGCAAGGAAATTAGCAGTTGCTCCAGGAAGCGGGCATAGTGGAAGTCAGCCAGGAGTACAGTGCCAAAGGGAATGGCGCTGCTGAAATGGAGCGCACTTTCCATGGCTGCACAGCACCTGGTGCCTCCCGCCCCTCCTCTTGCCCCATGCCACCTTGCCTCTTGCTTGGTGTGTATGATCACACCACCTAATTGCACTAGGGCTACAATTACACAAACTGGGTAAAAGAAACTGTTATCAAACTCAAAGACTACCATGATTCCTTAAATATTTACTCTTCATTTGGTATTTAATTTCTAAAAGTAAAATATTAAATTCGAATATTAATGGGGAAAACAGCTGGTGCTGAATATTCAAGCTCCCAGAGGAACGCATTTAATGAATCATTTCTAAAGCTGGACAGTTGCGTATGTAATCTGTTCAAGGCATAGGAACAGTGTCTTTTCTCAATTATAGCTTTCTAAAATGAATATAAATACCTCATTAGTCTGTTCCCAAAATGAAAATGGCCCTTTGACATTATAATAATCAATGTTTGTTGGAAGAAATTTACGCATTAACCTAGTGTGGAAAGCAAAAATGAGACACGGAGTTTCAATTTTGCAAAATTAAAAATGTTCTAGCCAGGAGATGAGTTGCAACTCAGTGACAAGGCACTTGCCTAATGTGTGCAAGGCCACCAGTACTGAGAATACAACAAAAACAAGGCTCTGTACCATGGATGTGGTAATGGTTATACGACTAGGTAAATATATTTAATGTCATTGAATGGGGCACTTACAGTAAATAAAATGATCAATTCTCATAGTACACATTTTATTACAAATTTTAAAACATTTATTTTAAAAGGACCAACTGTTTGGAAGCTAAAGCACGAAGATCATAAGTTTGAGGCCAGTCTAGGCTATATAGCAAGACCCTGAAGTTAGGAAGGAGGAAAAATAGGAGGAAGACAGCCAAACAGACCCTCTGACTATGGAAAAGGACAAAGAAAGAGAGAGACAAAGAGAGAAATATTATCCTCTGGTTCCACTGCATATGTTATCATAGAATCCATCCATCCATCCATTCACTCATTCAATAGGCATTTATCGAATGCCAGCAATATGCAAAGCATATGTCTTGGTGCTAAGAATAGAATTTTAAAAAGCTCTTTTTGGTGCTTACTTCTACTCTTAAAGATTTATTTTCTTTTTTTAGAATTTTAAAAAGCTCTTTTGGTGCTTACTTCTACTTTTAAAGATTTGTTTTCTTTTTATTTACATGTATGCATATGTCTCTGTCACATGGAAAAGGGTGTGGGTGCCCGTGGAGAAAAGAGAAAAGTGTCAGGTCCCCTGTAGCTAAAGTCATGGGTAATTGTGAGCTGCCCAGTATGGGTGTTGTGAACTCAGTGTGGATCCTTTACAAGAGTAGCAAATGCTGAGCCATCTCTCTAGCCCCTGGAACTTAAGTTTTAATGGGAGAAACAGAAAATATACAAAGAAAAAGACAAATATTAAATGTCACAGATAGCAACATGTGATGTAGAAAAATAAGACAGAAAAGAGATGTAATGTGATGGGAAGGCTGTAAGGTTTTTTTTGGAGGGCCGGGCATCAAATCAAAAGGCCTCAACACTCTAGACAAGTGCTCTAACACTAAGCTATGTCCTCAACCCAGGAGTACTGCAACATCAATCAACCACAGATCCAAAATATTCCCAAAACATAGCATCTAGCTTGGCTTGACATGGCATTCCAGCAATGGGCATCTAAAGTCAAGAGGATAACAAGTTTACAGGTCATTCTGAATTACATAGAGACCCTTTCTCGAAAACAAAATAACATGAAATGGAAAATAAGGAAAGATGGGGGAAATATTGCATTGCTACTCAAAAAGTACAGTTCTTTTTTGTTATTTTCTAAGCAATCTAGGATAACTACTCTTCAACTAGCAGTTATATTACACTGAGAATTATTAGCCATTGAGAGATTATTTGGAAGCACACAAGAAGATGCCTATACTTATATAAAGACCCTATCATTTCCCGTGATGGACTCAGTCATAGATGGGTTTTGGTGTTCTTGGGAAGTTGTGCAATCAGTCCACTGCACACTAAAGGATGACAGCATGAAGAAGAATTCATTGACAACAGGGCATTTGGATACAGCTCTGGACAAAAAAAAAGGAGCAGGCCATGCAGACATCATCAGAAAGAATCATTTTAAGCAGAGGAAAAAACTCATGATGGGTTTAAATGGATCTCTCTGGCTGCTGTGTTGGGATTAGACTAAATGAAGTCAGGGAAAGAAACAGGACAAAATTAAGAAGCCATCACAAAGTCAGACAATGGTGGTGCACACCTTTAATCTCAGCACTCAGGAGGCAGAGGCAGGTGGATTACTGTGAGTTCGAGGCCAGCCTCATCTACAGAGAGAGTTCTAGGACAGCCAGAGCTACACAGAGAAACCCTAACTCAAAAAAAAAGGAAAGAAAAAGAATTCATGACTTAACCCAGGTAGAAAATGATGATGAGCCGGGCGGTGGTGGCACACGCCTTTAATCCCAGCACTCGGGAGGCAGAGGCAGGCAGATCTCTGTGAGTTCGAGACCAGCCTGGTCTACAAGAGCTAGTTCCAGGACAGGCTCCAAAGCCACAGAGAAACCCTGTCTCGAAAAAAAAAAAAAAGAAGATGAAAATGATGACGGCAAAACTAGGGTATTGGCAGTGAAGATGGTATACATATATTGAAGATGGAGCCAATGTAATTTTCTCAAGAGCCACGTTTAGAGAAGGGTTGAATTTGGTTGGATGTGTCCTGTAGGTGAAGACTGCTTGTTTGTTTCCCAGCTCCCTAAACCCAAATAATCGCACAGAAACTATATTAATTACAACACTGTTTGGCCTATTAGCTCAGACTTCTTATTAACTAACTCTTACATCTTAAATTAAACCCATTTCTATTCATCTGTGTGTCACCACGAGGTTGCGCCTTACTGGTAAGAGTGCAGCATCTGTCTCCTTCAGCAGCTACATGGTGCCTCTCTGACTCTGCCTACTCTCTTTATATATCTCAGCTCAGATTTCCCGCCTGGCTTTGCTCTCCTAAGCCATTGGCCAAAACAGCTTTATTCATCAACCAATAAAAGCAGCACATATACAGAAGGACTTCCCACATCAGTGTCCTTCTTACATAGCTTGCAAGTTCTCTGTTAAATAGACTACAAAATGAAGTACAAAGGTGAGTATTTGGGGTGAGTGGTAGAATATTTGGGTAGCTTATATAAGGCCCTGAGTTTGAGTCTCAGCACTAGAAAAAGGGTGGGGAGATTCTTATGGAAATGGAAAAGGCAAGCAAGAATATAATATTTATTTATAAAAGCTTCGAATAGGTCTGGAGACATGACTCAGTGGTTAAGAGTATAAATACTACTCTTTAAAAGGGCCTGAGTACAGTTTCCAGAACCCATGCCAGGCAACCTACAATCATCTGTCAACTCCAGCCCCAAGAGATACAAAACCCTCTCTGTAGGCACCTACAAGTATGTCACACACACACACACACACACACACACACGCAAACACACGCACACATGCACACACACACAGAGACAGAGACAGAGAGAAAGACAGATACAGAGAGACAGATAGATAGAAGTCACAAAATTAAATCTTTTTTAAAAGCTTACAACTACCACAAATATCAGAAAATCTTGAGGAATGGTCTAACTGTCCTGGCACACCCTTAACATAACATTTCTATATTTTGGGATGTATACTATTTGTCTCTCTGGCCATAGGATGACTCTATAATGTATTTAAATGAAAAGAATAGAAAATTAATTCTGCTTTTTCCTCTGTCATTGTTTATCCATATTTGTACAATTGACGCTTTGGTCTTGTTTTCTTCTTTGCTATGAAGAAGTTTTTAATTAATGCTGCAATAATATGAGAAGTTTTTGACAGGTTCTTTTTTTTGCTTATATATTTGGCTTTTTCCTCTCGTATTTCTATTTTGGTTCATCAATAATTCTGGTAGATGTGCTTAACAATTAATATTGTATTACATTAAGTCATGCAATAACATAAGAAAATTGCTTTTAACAATTCATACAACAAGTTGATAATATTTTTAGGCTTTTTGTGCTTTGAGCATTTGTTTTTCCAGACTATTTTTCTGTGTCCGTGATAATTTCATCTATCATTTAATCAGAATCTGTCAGACTTCATCAGAATAAGATGAGTCAGATACACTAAAATATAATCTAATATGCTCAAACACATAAAACATGCAAATTCACAGACAGGCAAAAATTACTATTTGCAGAACTCTTACTGGCTTGGCTCTGTAAACACAAGGTCTCTGATAAATTGTATTTCATAAATTTTCTAGAAAAACTGTGCAGTTGTTATGAAAAACTGTACAGAGTTTGAATTATCATATGAACCAGTAATTTAAGTTTCTACATATTTATCCAAAACAACTAACATTTGAGACCTGAAAGCAATGTTTGCCCCCCCCCCATATTTATTTCTGCATCATCCACAACAGCCAAAGTATGGAAACAACTGTGGATAAACGGACTTAGAAAAGGTGTTGGATTTATATGGTAGAATGCTATTTAGTACCAAAGAGGATATCACCAGCTATGTGACAGCATGGATAAACCTGGGCTTGAAGTTAAGATACATAAACCAGCCACAGAGGGAATACTGCAGGATTCCACTTATATATGGAATCCAAACTAGTCAAATACATAGAAGGAAAGGCTAGAATAACGGACGTCAGGGGTTAAGAATTGTGGATGCCAGGGACCAGAGGGCAGAGGACGTGGGGAAATGCTGTTCAGTGGTTATAAAGTTTCAAATGTGCCTGAGCTATAGAAATTTGTTATATAACCTTATAGCCACAATTAACAATACTGTATGTACTACGTGCTTAAAACTGGTTAAGAGGGTACATCTCACGGTCAGAAAGCGCTCGGTCTTACCAGCAATACTGAACCTTTCATATATAGTTTTACATGCCCAGTGAATAATTTTTCACAGGCTAGTTTCTGGGCGTGTTGGTTCCGGACCTTATTTCTCTTCAGTTACACATTGGAAAATGCAAAATTCTGGCTGTTATACACTTGTTAGATCAAGATATGATCTTTCGTCCTGCACCATTAGTCAGCACACTGGAGACATAGGAGTATTCCTGGAAGCCATTTCTATGCTAAAGTGGCTGGCCATGGCACAGAAGTAACTGCCAGTGATGTTTATGCATTTCATTAAATCCCTCATAAATGCAAATTCAATTCAGTTTGTCTACTGAATGGTCACAAAAATGTCCACAGCTACTTCAGTGACAACCTCACCATGAGGAAAGACCAAAGGAAAAGCTGGAATGAAGGGAGAATTTGAGGGCTGATTTCATCCTGCTTTGGTTGATGTTTTGATTTTCTTTTGAAGCAGCTTCTCACATTGCCTAGTCTCACCTTGAACTTGCTTTGTAACTACAAATGACCCTGATGTCCTGTCTCCATCTCCCGTGGGCTGAGATTATGGGCACACACCACTTACATCTGGTTCTGCTTTGACTGATTTCAACTAAACTGTTTTATTTTTGCAGATTTTACAAAAACACACAACCATGTTAGTGCACTGCCAGGACCTTGTAGTGAGCGGCTGCAAGTAAACAGCTGTGAATTTTGACTCCTTAGCTTCATAGGAAATTTAGTACTAGATGCGGTGTGTGAAAGATAGCATGCCGGGCGGTGGTGGCGCACGCCTTTAATCCCATCACTTGGGAGGCAGAGGCAGGCGGATCTTTGTGAGTTCGAGACCAACCTGGTCTACAAGAGCTAGTTCCAGGACAGGCTCCAAAGCCACAGAGAAACCCTGTCTCGAAAAAACCAAAAAGAAAAAAGAAAAAAAAAAGATAGAGAGCAAGGCAGTGGGTGTGGCTTCCCGGTACAGAGCACTTGCCTAACACATGTGAAGCCCTGCATTTGATCCCCAAGTCCAAATTGTAAAATAAAGGAAGCAGTTAATAATTCCAAGGTTTTGGGCCTGTGCAACTATGTGGGAGAGTTACCATTTACTAGGATACAAAAGATTAAGAAAAGTCTTCAGTTCAGATCCAACTTGACTCTCCCTAGCCAAAGTACATGGTATCCCATGATACTTCTACAATACGGCTTCTTAAACAAGACCTGAACAATGACAACACACATAGACATGCTAATGTGGCAAGGGGAAATTTCAAGGTCCCCACCCCTAGACAAAGAATGGCAGGCAACTAATGACGGCGAGAAAGAGAATTAGCTTCTCCCTGGGATGAGTCCCCTAATTGGCTATCCAATACCAAGTGGTCGGCTCTAAAATCATATCCACACAAGCAACACTAAACAGACTCAGCAGGTTATAGTTACATATGTATGAAGACATGTAACAATAATCAAAGAAAAAGAGGCTGAGAATTTGAAAGGAAGTAAGGGGACATGGGAGGGATTGAAGGGAAAGGACACTGTAAGGATTGACAGAGGAAAGGGAAGGGGAAATGATGTAATTATATTTTAATTGAAAAATTTTTTATTTTCTAAAGATATATATATCTTTAGAATATATATAGTATGTATATGGGTGCTTTGTCTGCATGTATGGCTGCATGCCAAAAGAGGGTAGGGTATCAGATCTCATGATAGATGGTTGTGACTCACACTGGGAATTGAACTCAGGATCTCTGGAAAAAGTCAGTACTCTTAACTGCTAACCCATCTCTCAAGTCCATTTTGTTTTTTAATTTTAAAGAAAAAAATCTTCAGGATCAAAGTGAGAAGGCCATGGTGGCACATGCCTTTAATCCCAGCATTCAGGAGGCAGAGGCAGACAAATTTGTAAGTTCGAAGCCAACGTGGTCTATAGAGTAAGTTCTAGGACAGCCAGGGTTTCACAAGAAAGCCTGTCTCAAAAACAAACAAAAAGCTTAAGGTAGGGACTGAAACGATGATGGCTCTACAGATAAGAACACAGACTGCTCTTCCAAAGGACCCAGGTTCAATTCCCAGCACCTATGTGAGCATGTATAACTCCATTTCCAGGGGATCCAATCTGTCCTCTGGCCTCCAGAGGCACTGTACATACCTGGTATGTGAACACGCACATGGACAAAACAGTCATAAACAAAATATAAGCAAGTTGTTTTTAAAAACCTAAGGCATCCATTAGACAGCTAAGAGGAAACATCAAGTAGGTAACTGGCTATGCACTTTAGAAAAGTTGGTTAAAGGAAAAACTAGGAAGATCATAGCTGGAAATTGCTTTTGAAAACATGAAATTAGATATGGCAGAGTTAAGGGTGTGGCACACACCTGTAAAGCCCGCATTGCAGTGGCAGGAGAATCACATAGTGAGACTCTCAGAAAGTGTGGGGCAAGATGTTGTCGGGGTCCAATCCCAACATAAATTATCTCTCTGGACCGGCATGGAGGCGTTGGAATAATTGAGACACAGTTCACACAGCAATATCAGAAGGGAGTCTCAGGGTCCATTCAAATCCCGAACATCACCCGCGTTTATTCTCCAAACAGCTTTTATCCCCAAAGGTAAACTGAGGGGGGGAGTTCATTAGCATTTTGTTTCCAAGGCAGCAGGACTAAAATCACATCCGCTGCTCTGTCACTAGCTTGGATTAACACCTCTTCCCAGGCGATCTCCTTAATTACAAAGAAGGAGTAGAAGAACATCAGCATATCCCGACCCAGGTGGCAGCCAGTCTGTACGTGCTATGTGACCACCTCAAGTGCGACTGTGGCTTGAGAGCCTGGCTGCCGTACAGTGCAGAAATATGTAGCCTGTATAATATTGTTCCACAAGAGGTTGGGGAGATAATTAAATTGATAAAGTATTTGCCACACAAGGTTCTGAGTTCAATCCAATCCCAGCACTGGCATCAAAAAACAAGACACTACGATATAAGTCTGTAATGCCAGTGCTGGGGTGGTGGAGACAGAAAGATCATCCCTGGGGCCTTATGGCCCATCAGTGTAGCTAAATCCAGGAGCTCCAGGTTCAGTGGGTGACCCTGTCTCAAGAAAAAAAAGTGGATAACAATATTAAAAGACACCAATCTCAACCTCTGTCCTCCATATGTGCACATACATGTGTGCACACACATATCGGACAACAAACAAACAAACAAAAATAAGCAAATGAAGGAAAAGAAAGAGAAAACAAGTAGGCAAGGACAGAGCCCTTGGGAAATTGTCTAGGAATTGTAAATGGAGCTAAAGGAGATCAAGAAAGGAAGTGATGACGTCAAAAGAAGCCAGGAGAGTACAGATGTCCTACAAGCCAAGCAAAACAGTGTTTCAAAGTGGAAGAAGGGAGCCGGGCGATGGTGGCGCACGCCTTTAATCCCAGCACTCGGGAGGCAGAGGCAGGCGGATCTCTGTGAGTTCGAGACCAGCCTGGTCTACAAGA
>JAQHUG010000357.1:304060-367330 GCA_028555095.1 Dicrostonyx torquatus
TCTCGGAAAAAAAAAAAAAAAAAAGATGTCAACTCAAAAAATGTTGCCAATTACCTGTGGAATAAAGTTCTCAGCCTTCGTTTTCCCAGAGCAGTTCAGATTATAATACATAATTTTGAATTCAATAAGTGTCCAAAACAAGGAAAATCAAATGGAGTCCAGCCTTCAAATGCTACAAAAGAAGCTTATAATAAAAAAAATGCTTTTTAAAATATCACAATGCTGAAACAGTGCAGCGAGAAGGCTCAGTGAATAATTGTGCTTCCCACAATTTGAGTTCAATCTCCAGGGCCCACATGGTGGAAGGAGGGAACCGATGCCCACAAATTGTCTTCTGACCTTCATATGTGTACTATAACACATGAGTACACAGACAGAGGGGAGAGAGGGAGGGAAAGAGAGAAATATAAATTTTAAAAAATCCAGAGATTTTTTTCAAGCATTCCTGGTAGAGGAGTGGGCCGCTAGAATTGTTTCCTTTATCCTTAATATCAGAAATGGAAAGTTATGAAACTATCATACATAAAGCTGATAACCAGCCATAACTAATGACAGACAAATTATTCCATTCATAAACATCTAGAACTAAATTTAAAATATACTTGGTAAGCTTTGTGAAGAAAGCTTCTCTGTAATTCTACATGGATACAGGCCATGTGTACACGTGTATGTATACATGTAAGCTATAGAACACTACTATAGGGCAGAAAACAAGTCTACACAAATATATACCTTACAGACATAATTTTGGTTGATGATTTGTTGTTATATGAGACAAAGGTCTCACTATGTTGCCCAAGCTGATAACAATCTCTTGAGACCAGTTAATGACATATCTTAGTCTTAAATAGGAAGAGTCAGTGTAATAATGATGTTAGTTTTCACAAATTTATCTATAAATTCAATATAGACCTAACCAAATTTCAAAAAAATTCTCTGAAGGGCTAAATGAGGAACTTACATCATTATCATAAAATGCATTAATTTACGAAAACACTAGGGCAAAGAGTGAACTGAACCTACCTATTCTCTCAGTGAAATGGGAAACAATGTCAGCAGCCGAGAGTGAAGCTATGGGGGCAGTTGCAGGGGCTTGAGGAGAAAGCGAGTATGGGGAGGGCCATTCCCACAGGTCTAGAATTAGCCAGGGATATTTTACTAAGGTTCCTGTATGGCTCGTCACCAAGGCAAGAAATATATGAATTAGTAATGTTGCTTTGTCACAATAGGTCTCATGGTGGCTCACACCAGCTTGTAATTATTGTATAGTACCCACAATGAGATTGAGGACTTCCACCTGGGGTCACTGTGATACCTTCCCCACTAAGGGTTCTAAGTTGAGACTGAACTATGCCTATATGGCCGTCAAAATATTTTTTTAACAACTCCATTTTAGACTCCCCAGTTCTTAAGTGTTTCATGAACATTTATCTAGTTTTTAGTACAAGAGAGGTGTCTTCTGTCGTTGCTTTTATAAAGGAAGTCATTTGGACAGCACACTTTCCCACTGTATCTTTATCCTGAAATAAACTGTACATTTGGCAGTATGACCTTTTGGATTCCGTGGTCTCCATGAAGTACTGAACCCTGTTTACCTTCAATAATGAATGCATTGTGAAAAGTCATCTGGGAGAACGGAATAGAGCATTGATGGGAATACATCAGGGCTCGAGGGACAGCTCAGTTGGCATGTAAAGCACACGCACACACACGTCTGCATAAACACAGAGACAAATTTATTAAAACAAGGAGTGTACAGTGCTGTGTCCCAGTGACTCCTTCTAGAAGGCTTCCACTATCCTCTACGTGCGCGTCTGTCTATAGGGGTTTGAGGGGTGAGTGCACAACTCCTCCAGGTCTGTACACAGAATGACTCATGTCCCCCACCCTATGCTAATTAGATCAGAGATGAAATCCTGGCTCAAACTAGAGGAGTTCAAGTCTCTTCCCTTCTGAAGGGTTGGCATCATGGAGGGAAGAAATTCCAAACTTTAGTTGATGGATTGTGAAAGAGCCAGCCTCCACCAACAGGACCAAGTGGCAGAGAAATGTAACCCCCAAAGAGGAATGAAGTCAGTTCTCAGAGACAAAGCATGGAAAGAGGCTACTCTGCATTCCTGACACCACTTCCTTCTCAGATGCTAGCCTCTCTGTAAATTTAGCTTCATCCTAGACCTGGAGACTCGGGGAAATACTCCACAGATTCATAATAGATACTCGTCTGTTCTCAGCAGGCTGATTTGAGTTAGTGCCTTCATTAAGAGCTAACTATCCTTGACTTGCTCACCTTAAAGAAACAAAGCTGCCTGGGCATGGCACCATTTACCTTTAATCCCAACAGTCAGGAGGCAGAGGCAAGCAGATCTCTGTGAATTCAAGATCAGTCTGGGCTACAGAGCAAGTTTCAGGCTAAGCATAGGTACATACATACAGAGACCCTGTCTCAAAACAGAAAGAGAAAGCTGGATACCTGTTTCGTTACCTATGCAAAATATATGTTGCAGCTAGCGGAAAGATTTCAATTTAACGGTAAATCAAAATAGCAAGTAAAACAAAATATCAAAGGAATACTGGAATCTAGACTTCCAAAAAGGAAGGTTTTAAATATCTGTCCCCGTCCTGCTCCTCAATAAAGAGCTACAAATAATTAACAATTGCTGAGAGAGGGAAATTAGGAAGAACCCCAATTGGTTATTCTATACCAAGTGGTCATCCCTAAAAGCAAACATATAAGAGCAATGCTGAACAGAATCAGGAAGTTGCAATCATATATGTATTTATATGTATATATAACAGCAGTTATATATGAATCTGAGAGGGAGTTGGGGGATCATGGGAGGAGGGGATGGAAGGATGTTTCATATAATTATATTTTAATTAAATAAAGCTCAAAATTAAATATATATAGCCCTGGAAATGTTAAAACCTGACAACAGGGGCTGGAGAGATGGCTCAGTGCTTAAGAGCATTGACTGTTCTTCCAGAGGACCTGAGTTCAGTTCCCAGCAACCACATGGTGGCTCACAACCATCTGCAATGAGATCTGGTGCCCTCTTCTGTCGTGTAGGCATACATGGAGGCAGAATGTTGTATACATAATAAATAAATAAAATCTTAAAAAAATAAATAAAACCTGACAACAGTCAAAATGCATTATAAACAAAGGTAAAAGGATGATAATTGAGGAAATATTTATAACAAATATGAAAAGAAAATGATTGGTATTAGTAATTGCTAGCGTTTCATACTGCTTGCCTCATAAAAACCCACATACTAAAGGTTCAGTTATAACCTTGGGACACTATTAGGAGGTAGAGCCTAGTGAGAGGAGGTTAGGTCATTCACAACATGTCCTTGAAACTGATATTGAGAACCTGGTTCTCCTCCCCTCTCTTCTCCCTCTGTCCCCCTCTCTACTTCTCTCTTTCCTCTTCTCCCTCTCTTCTTCCCTCCCTCTTTCCATGTCGCTCTACCTCTTTCCAGGCTGCCATGAAGGAAACAGGTTTACTCCAGCATACATTCCCCATGAAGGTAGTCTGCCTTGCCTTAGACCACAAAACAATAGAGCCAAATGACTGCTAAAACCATGAGGGAATCTTCCCCTCTTAGAAGCTGATTATCTTGGGGATTTTGTCACAGTGATAAAAAGATAACTGACAGTAATATATAAAGGACTATTACAAACCAATTAAACAAGGACAGAAAGGGCACCAAACTGATAAAGGACAAAATCTGATATGTCCCAGAGGATAAGGTATAAGGCCGGCAAACATACTTCTATGTGGCATTCCAGAGAACCTTAACTGATAAGGAAAGACCTACTCGGAATGTGGATGGCATCATCCCATGGGCTAGATTTCTGGACTGGATGCAAAAAGTAATCAAACGGAGCATCAGCATCCATCTCTCTCTGCTACCTGACTGTGGAAGCAAAATGTGAGCAGCTGCTTCCTATTCTCTGCTGCCGTGCCTTCCTTCTCAACTACGATGAACTATGTGCTCGCCATCAGTGAGCCAAAATCAACCCTCTCTCACTGTATTGGTTCCTTTTTTTGTTACTGTGCTAACACACCACGATGAAAAGCAAATTATGGGAGAGTTTGTTTTGGCTTACAGTTCTGGACGGTTAGAATCCATCATGGCCGGGAGGCATGACAGCAACCAGTAGGCATATCAGCAAGAGCAGGAAGCTAAGAGATTGCGTGTTTAACCACAAACACGAAGCAGAGAGTGAACCTGACGTATGGAGAGGCTATGAATTCTCCAAGTCACCCCCAAAGACATACTTCCTCCAGCACCTTGCACCATCTTGTTCATCTTGCCACTGGAGAGCAAGGGTTCAAATGCCTGCATCTCTAGAGAACATTTTCCATTCACTCCTTGAAGCTCATCAGATACTTCACCATGCAATAAGCAACTAACTAATACAGTAAGCAAGCAATCCTTTCACTGCGGACTCAGTTCCGGTTTTGCTGCTACAGCCTTAGTCCTTTGTCTGGTCTGGTCTTGTACTTCATAAGGAAAATCCTGACACAATCCATTCACTCTGGTCACTCTGGGAAAGCCAAGATCCAAATCAGAGATCCCTGTCAGGGATCTAAGTTGCTACCAGTTCCCAATACTTCTCTCTAATCACAATGCTGTGGTGTGTGTTTTTCTCAGTGCAAATTCCCCCCAATAATATTTCAGACTAACAATGAACTGCTTACGAATTTCCTTGGGATCATCCCTTCTCATGACCTAATGACTCCTGCGGAAGCCAACAAAACAAAGTTTCTAAATCCTCAAATGAGAGAAAGAGCCACTAGACCCTTTTACAAAGAGACTCTAGGCCTGGAAGGCTCTGTGAAACAGCCAGTGAATTTCTTTCTTTAACATTTCATCACCGCAAGAGAGGCTAAGAGGTGATTCCGAAATACAGGGTCTGACATGTCATAGAAGGCAGACTTAGAAAACCCTCCAGAGACGGTTCTAGACAAAGCATAAAAGGTGTGTGATCAGACATGGCTGCGAGAAGGAGCCAATGGAAAGAAGGCGGGTGTGGAATAGCACAACTGCCAACACCACTGCGGAGCTCCTCACACAACTAAAAATAGTTCCTGTAGAGAGCACTCAGTGGCTAAGGGCACCTGATGCTCTTCAGAGGACCCAGATTCTGTTTCCAGTACCACGTGGTGGCTTACAATCATCTGTAACTCCTACTCGATGAGGCCCAAAGGCCTTCTTCTGGACTCTGAGGGCACACACGCACACACACACACACACACACACACCACATACCACATACACAGTAAGTAAAATCAATCTTTAAAAAAAACTAGAACTATGATATGATCCAGCTGTACCACTCCTGGATATATGCCAGAAGGAATCCGTGTCACTACACTTTAGATAGTTACACATCCCGGTTTATTGCACTATTCACAATACCCAGGCTACAGAATCAACACAGATGTCTACAAACACACACACACACACACACAGAGAGAGAGAGAGAGAGAGAGAGAGAGAGAGAGAGAGAGAGAGAGAGAGAGAGAGACCATTTGCAGGAAAGAAATGAATGGAAGTAGAGTTAATCGTAATAACTAGAATATACCAAGCATATTGTTACCATGACTTTTTCAAAATCCCACTAGTGTGAGAGGTGACACTGGGAGAATTATAGAGCAAACCAGGGGTGCGATGCTGCTCTATAGTAATACAGCTCCAGGTCAACTCTTTGTAAATGTTATACCCTATGGACACAGGTCTACCTTGTACTGCTGAACTGTTGTTTCTAAGGCTCCTACCTGCTTTTATATGTCCACTTCCAATTTAAAAAGTTTAGATACAGCACTCTGAATTTCTTATTTAGCAATTTCTTTAAATTATAAAAATTAATGCATGATATATCAGATATTTGGAAATATGAATTGCCAGTAGATTAATGACAACATCCACACTAATTAATGTGTCTTAGGAAAGGCCATGCATATTTATCAACTAGTTAGGATTATACAAAAGAATAAAGAATTTCCCTGGGAAATATAAAATAAATAAATAAATACAATATTTTCATTAGTTGTCAATGTTCCTTTGAGCCTCTCTGAGTGCTAGCAGTTGTATGAATTAAATGGTTCATATTTGGTATTTAAGAATTTTAGCACATTAGAAGTATTTTCTAATATGCTGTGTGGGCAGGAGGGGATACTAGTGTTAGAGCTTGTGTTAAGGATGTATCAGGCCCTGGGTTCAGTTCTCAGTCTTCAGCACCAATAATTTTTAAACACATGTATGTTTGGAAAACCCCTGTGATGCTTACAGTACTATATGAAGAAAATGACCCATAACTCCTTTCAAATTCTGAAGAGAATGTTTGGAAAGACTCATTTCCAGACTAGTGAGACATGAAAATTTCTCAAAAGGTTATAGAGAGTTTGACCAAAGAAAAACACACCAACTCTTAGATCAAGAGTAACAAAACTATTCGCACAACTCACAGTCTGAATCTCTTTTACTGCTGCTTTTTGTTCAGCCCATGAGCTAAAATTAACATTTGTATATGTATTAGTCAGGGTTTTCTAGAGTAACAGAACTCATAGAATGAATCACTCTCTCTATATATAGAAAGGGGATTTATTAGAATGATTTACTGGCTGTGGTCCAGCTAGTCCAACAATGGCCGCCTATGGATGAAAAGAACCCAGTGGTTCTTCAGGCGTCGAGGCTGGATGGCTCAGCTGGTCTTCAGCATACACCAGAATCCCAACGAAGTAGGCTCTAATGCCAGTGAAGGAATGGACTCGCCTGCAGCCGAGGAAGCTGGCAAAGAGCAAAAGCTTCCTTCGTCCTTATCCTTTTAGCGGTTATTACCAGAAGGTGTGGCTCAGATTTAAGGCGGTTCTTCTCACCTCAAAGATCTGGATTAGAAGTGGGTCTTCCCACTTCAAAAGATTTAATTAAGAAAAAAATCCCTCACAGGTGTACCCAGACATTTGGGGTTTAGTTAATTCTGTATGTAGTCAAGTTGACAACCAAGAATAGCCATTACATATTCAGGGGTCCTAGAGTTGAAAGGAGAAGTGGATGCATGCTCCCACCCTTAACCCAGAAGCAATCCCCAGTTGAAAACTGTATGCAAATGAAAATTTTAGTTTTGTCCAAGGAAGACTCACTGGAGAAACAAACTACTGTTAAGGGTAGGCCACGTGCCCAGCAATTGATGGCCAACAGAAAGGAACTGAACAGCATCTTTGAAGGTTCCTTGTCTCATGTCCTGTCAGGGCTCTTCCTTTTTGTGTTTTGTTTTTGTTTATCTTATTATTTTATTATATTTATATATTTTTCTTCTCTCTTATACCCTGCAGACACTTTCCATATATATTATGTCCTCCAGTTCTCCGTTTTTAATGGGATTCTTGAATGTGTAGATGAGTGGCTCTCTGTTTCTTGTGCTTTCTTTTAGACTGTTTTCTTTTTCTGTCCAATTCTAGTGTGTAAGTTTTTTGTTTTATCTTGCTATATCTTATTATTAGCCCATAGAAGCCCATTTGTTTTCTAAGAGTCAGAATGAGGGTGGGTCTAGATGAGAGGGAAGGTGAGGAGGAGCTGGGAGGAATAGCAGGAGAGGAAATCATATAATTGTAATATGAAAAAAATCTATTTTCAATAAAAGTGACTGTCCCTTACTCACTCATGCATTGGAATCTGTTCTTATCCACTTCCTATAGTGTAACAAATTATCACAACTAAGTGGCTCAGTACCACACGAGTTTATTATCTCACTGTCTCTCCAAGTCTCAGCAGGATTTAGCAGAGACTTCCCAGGGTATCAGCAGGCTAAACTCAAAAGTGTCAGCTGGGACAGGAACAGCCATCTCACCTGAATCTCAGTGTATCTTTTATTCCTCCTTTCTTTCTTCCTTTCTTTCTTGTTTTCTCTTTCTTTTGTTTCTTTGTTTTCTTCTCATTTATTTTTTGGCACAAGGTTCATAGTGTACCTTCCTCAAGCTATCCTTAAACTCGCAATCTTCTTGCCTCGGTCCCCCACATGCTGGGATTATAGGTATGTGCCAGCACACCCTCAAAATCTTCTTTGAAGTTCACATAGTTGTTTCCAGGAAGTAGCATCTTGCACTGGTGCTACGAAGATGCACATTCTCATATTGGACTTTAGCCCAGATCCACTCCGAACTCTTGAAAGCCACCTATCTTCCTTGGCATGCATCACTTTTACCTTCTTTAAAATTCTTTAACAATTTGAATCTCTCTTCTTAGGAGAAAGAGAAAATCTGATTTCCTCTAAAGATTAAGATAAATCTAACCTACCAAGACAATGTAGGTCAGCTGATTTGGGACCTAGTCACACTTCCAAATGGTCTTTGCAGCAGTACCTAGATTAGCGTTTGATTTAACAACTAAAATAATGGATGCAGGCATCAGGGGTCAGGAATCCGCGGGGGTCATCTTAGAATTCTGTATAACACATTGTTTTATCATACAATGACAGTCATGAGTAAGTGTAGTGGAACCTGTATTAGTTACTTTTCTATTGTTGTGATAAAACACATGACCAGACAATTTATAGAAGGAAGGGTTTTTTGGGGACTTACGGTTCCAGAGGGATGAGTCCATCACCATCACAGTAGGGAAGCATAGCAGCAAGCAGGCATGGCAGATGGAGCAGGAAACTGAGAGCCACAAACAAAAGGCAAACAGTAAATTTGAAATAGAGTCTTTAAACTCGCGAAGCCTGTCCCTAGCAATGTACTTCATCTAGCAAGGCCACACCTCCTTCCCAAACAGTGCTACTAACTAGGGGCCAGTATTCAAGAGCCAAAGCCTCAGAGGATATTCATTCAAACCACCACAGAGTCCATATAGCCTACTTGTTATCTGGTCATTTAAAATATGTCCCCCTCCTTCATGGAGTTTTTGTTGTTGGTGGTGGTTTGTTTTATTTTGGCAGGTGTGTGTGTGTGTGTGTGTGCGCGCGCGCACGCGCGCGTGCATGTCTGTGTAATGATAGCTATATGGAGGGCAGAGAACAACTCTCAAGAGTTATAGTTCTCCTTTCACCATGTGAGTACCAGGAATGGAACTCAGGTCATCAGACTTGACAGCAAGCAATTACTGACTGAGCCATCCCACTGACCTATAGCATGTATTCTGACTCCTGTCCCAAATTAAGCTGAGATTCAAACTCAAGAACTGTGTGATCCCTATTGAGCAAATAACACTAAGGATAATATAACGGAAAGAAGATAGCAGAAGAATGTGAAAAGAGTATCAAACTGCTTGGCTTCTTTATTTTTATTTGTTTATATACTATTTAACCAGGTGGTGGTGTCGCATGCCTTTAATCCCAGCACTCGGGAGGCAGAGGCAGGCGAATCTCTGTGAGTTCAAGGCCAGCCTGGTCTACAAGGCTCCAAAGCTACAGAGAAACCCTGTCTCGAAAAAAAAAATTAAAAAATATATACTTATTTAATTTCGCAACAGGGTCTCATTAGGTAGAATAGACTGGTGTAGGAGGTCCTTCTGTTTATGTGTTGCTTTCATTGGTTGAATAAAGAAACTGCCTTGGCCTTTTGATAGGACAGAACTTAGGTAAGCGGAGAAGACAGAACTGAATGCTGGAAAGAAGGGCAGAGTTGCAGAACACCATGGATCTTCTGCCTGGGATGGACACGGTTAGAACCTTGCTGGTAAGCCACAGTTATGTGGCAATACACAGATTAATGAAAATGGGTTAAATTAAGATGTAAAAATTAGCTAATAAAAAGTTGGAGCTAATGGCCCAGGCAGTGTTTAAATGAATACAGTTTCTGTGTGGTTATTTCGGGTGTAAGCTAGCCGGGAAGCCAGGACCAAAAGCAGGCCCTCTCTCCTACAACAATAGATGAACCTCAAACTCATGATTCTCCTGACTCAGCCTCCCAAGAGCTAGGATGCATATGCTACCACACCTAGCTGTATTTAGACTCTTCACAACCCACACACCAAATATATGATACTGAACTGATGAAAACGTTTGAAATGAATCATTGCCAGCACACACTAAGGGAATAATAAAAGGAGCCATGTCATAAAATTATCTGTGGCTATCCTTATTGACTTGTGATACATTTGCTTCTCTGGGTCATTTCTATTTGTTAGTGCTGTTATTTGTTTGCTTGAAGTGCTAGGGATTAAAGCCAGGACTTTGCTCAGACCAGAAAGACACCTTACCACTGAGATCTGTCCCCAGACCTGTTTTGAGGGATGGTATCCTATGTAACCCAGGCTGGCCTTGAACTATTCACATCCCTATTTCTGCTTCCCATGTGCTGGAGATACAGGCATGTTCCACGTCCAGCTCAAATACTGCCTTCTTTCTGAAGTACTAAAGAACATGCACATTGACTTCCCTGTTAGAGCCTCTGCTGATCTCATGGTCTCTGTCCTAATCTACAGGAACCCACTATCTTTTCTAGCACATGTTCCTCTACCCAGTAACACCTGTTTGCTGTGTTTTGAAGCTTTACTAAATAGAAGGCAGTATTTATTCTGCGATGTGATTTTTATGCCCAATCTGTTTGTGTTTTTTCCACCTCTTTGTGTATAGTTATATAAAATGTCATCATTTTTACTGTCATGTAGTATCCTGCCATATGAAATTAGCACGGCTCCCTTTTCCATTCTACTGCTATTGGGCATTAGGACTCTACCCAGTCATTTGCCACTACAAACAATTCCACTGTAAACAATCCTGTCTACTCTCTTCACTCGGATATAGAAAAAATAATACCTCTACCATATTTTCCAGGAAGTGCAATTTCCATTTTTTGGGGGGGGTGTTTCGAGACAGGGTTTCTCTGTGGCCTTTGGAGCCTGTCCTGGAACTAGCTCTTGTAGACCAGGCTGGTCTCGAACTCACAGAGATCCGCCTGCCTTTGCCTCCCGAGTGCTGGGATTAAAGGACCGCCTGGCCATTTCCTTTTATTTTGAAACTGAGTCTTTCCCTGTAGTCTAGGCTAACCTAGCACTCACAATGTAGCCCAGGCTAGCCTCAAATTCATGATCCTTCTGCATCTACCTCCAGAGTGCTGGAATTAAAGGCCTGCGCCTCCATATACCGCCTTCAAAGTAGCGTTTCTGGGTCTGAGAAAATATATGTAAGTTCATCTTTATTATATGCTATCTGTCAGGGCCCACAGATGTGAGTCTGTTCCACATTGACTAGAGGTCAGCGAGTTCGAGCTTGTTCTGTTCTCTCAAAGTTGTTGACAACAAGTGGCTACAAAACAAGAGGTTCTGAGCTGGAGTGGTTGATTAGTATTTTGAGTATAGAGATGTATCAGTTCCATCTTGACCAAAGGTCAGAGATGCTCTGTCTATTCCTTTGATCATGTTGATGAAGTCTGTTTCTCCCCCTCCCTTTTTGGAGTGGGGTATAAAAAACATGTGGGAAATAAAGGGGTGGTTCAATAGTCGCTTAATTTCCTTCCCAATGCTGTTCTGTGTTTCATCTCTTATTTCTCTCATATCTCTGCTTCTTTTTGCTTAATAATTCTAATCTTCACACTCCTACCCTGGAACGTGTGAATCCAGTCTAGGGTGGTCCTTGTCAGTGACCAAATTCTTCTCCAAGATAGTTGTATCAATATATGCTGCAACTAATGGAAAACACTTTCCTTTTCCCCAAAGTTCTTACAGATAACAAGCATTATCAGGTTTTAATTTTTACCAATCTCATGGGTATGAAGTAGTCGTTATTATTTAATTTTCATTTTTCCTGATTATAAGTTATATTAAATGTTTCCATATTTTCACTGTCCCTTCAGATTTACTCTTCCATGAACAGCTTGCCCACAGCCCTTGACAATTTTCCTCTTAAGGCACTTGTTAGTTTTTAATTGATGCAGACTCTTTACATATTCTGACTACTAATTATTATCATTTATATTCATGCATTCAGTCTCATGACAAGCATGTATTTCATTAGTATATGCTATGTGCTGGACATTATTTGAGAACCAAAGGATATGGCAGCCGGAAAAACAAAGCCCTCACTCTCAAGGGGATGGTTTCTAATGAAGAGACAGACAATAAAAGAGCAAATAGGTTATAGACAGTTAGCATAATAAGGGCTATGGAGACAAAGCAAGGGAAGAAAGGGAAGCAACGGCGGCATTATTAACAGGCTGCTCAAAGAGGGATTCTCCAAGGTGGCATTTGGACAGATATATCAATTAACTGAAGGAGAAAGTCAAATACATATTTAGGTACCTACTGTTCTATGCAGAGGAAGATGGAGGGTCAACAGGCTTGCAGTTGGGATGTAACTCAATGGTAAGAGTGTTTGCTTAGAAGGCACAAAGCCCTTGGATGAGAATTGTGGGTAGCAGCCAGCATCCTGCAAATGTCCTTTCCTAGTCTATGGCTTGTTTTCATCACTTCATTATTTATTTTGTTATACACAAACATTTAAACTTTCTAATGTAAAACAATATTTCAAGAGCTTACTTTATCTATTTGCATTTTATGAAGTCTTTCCTAACTACACGAGGTCGTAACGATGTTTGCTTATGTTTCTTTGCTTATGTCTTCCAAAGTTCCCAAATAGTTGTCATATTTAGGTAATAAAATCAGTTTGAGGGGCCTGTCAGCCCAGCTGGTACAGGTGCCTGCTGCCGAGGCTGATGATGTGAGTTTGGTCCCCTGGAACACACATGGTGAAAGGAGAGAACTGACTCTTACAAGTTATCCTCTGACCTCCACACCTGTGCCATAGCATGTTGGACCACATACACACCCACAAGCAGACAGAGATACATAAAAACATGATTTAAAAAATTTACATCACATTGCGCTTGCTTATGTCAATGGTCTGTGATTAAGATGGAATTTTGGTTTTCCATGTGAATAACCAATGGTTCCAGGAACAATATCAAATAATTCTTCATTTCTAGACAGCTCATGTAGCAAGTTGTAATTTAGGTGCAGGTTTGTTTCTGGGCTCCACATATTTCATAGACCTCTTTTTCTCTGCACTGACTTAATTGCTAAAACTTAAAGAAAGTAGCCAGGTGCTGGTGGCACACGCTGTTAGTCCCAGCACTCAAGAGACAGAAGTAGGCAGAACTCTGCAAGTTCAAGGCCAGCCTTGAGTTCCTTGACAGCCAGGGCTGTTTCACAGAGAAACCGTGCCTCGAAAAACTAGAAAACAAAATTGTTTTCATATTGTCTTCACTATCCTTGGTCTTATTTGGAACATCAACTGGAATTGCATCAAATGTCTAAATGAATATAGAGAGTTCTAGACCATTACATTAGTAAGCCTTTCCTAAACATGAACATCTTTTACCCCTCCATTAACTGAAATTTTCTTTAATATCCTTAGGCTTTGAATATGAAAAACCCCTCACAGACATCCCTCACAGGCTCATAGTGTGAACAGCTGGTCCTGAGGCCATGGTGCTACTTTGAAGATGGTGAAGACTTTAGGAGGAGGAGTCTGGGTGGAAGAAATAGGTATCTCCAAGCGAGCCACTGATTCCATCCTTGCTGGCTGCAATATGAACAAGCCACTATCTTAGTCACCATGAAGCTACTCTTCCCCCACCACAATGCCCACCACAATGGATGGAAATGCATCTGAAACTGTGAAGGGAAATAAGCTTTCCCTCTTAAGTTGATTCTGCTGGGCATTTTGCCATAGCAATGAAAAAATAACAAGTATCAATATTTTTCAGAGAGAAAATGCATTGTTTTTGCATCTAGGACCTGTACATCTTTTGTCTGCTTATTCCTGGATATTGTTTAGTTTTTGTTACTATTCTAGGTTCACATTGTTGCAGTATTGAATATTTTATATTGCTCCCATGTATCCTCAAGCCTTGTTAACTATTCCTTATTTTTCAATCATTAATATATATTCTCTTGAGTTTTTTATGTAGACAATACATCATTTGTCATTTCGATCAATCCTTACATTTTATTTATTTTCCCTTCTTGTTGCAATTATTATTACTGCCCCTCTGTTGTAGAAAATTATTTTAAGATGTATTGCTTTTGTTTATACTGCATTTGTTTACCTCTGTAAAGCTGTGATTCTTTGCCTGTCTAAAACACCTGATGGTCCTAATAAAGAACTGAATGGCCATTAGCAAGGCAGGAGCAAGAATAGGCAGGGCTGGCAGGCAGAGCGTATAAATAGAAGGAGAAACAAGGAAGGAAAGGAACAACAGAACAAAAGGAGGAGGACATCAGGGGCCAGCCACCCAGCTGCACAGCGAGCCACGGAGAAAGAAGTAAAGAAAGGTAAACAGAAATAGAGAAAGATAAAAGCCCAGAAGCAAAAAAAAAGGTAGACAGGATAATTTAAAGTTAAGAAAAGCTGTCAAGAAACAAGCCAAACTAAGGCTGGGCATTCATAACTAAGAATAGCCTCTGTGTGTGATTTATTTGGGAGCTGGGTGATGGGCCCCTCAAAAAGCAAAAGTGCAAAAAACAGCCTACAACACCCCTCAATACAGAACAAGATGGAATAAAGGTACTAGGGAGCTGGAGAGATTGCTCAGTGGTTAAAAAGCATGTACTATTGTTCCAGGAGACCCACGTTCAACTCAGCACACACACGATGCACCGGTAATGCCTGCATTACTCTCAGTACAGTTCACGTTCACGTGCCACTGTACTGTTCGTAATGTTCGTGAGCCGGGCAAGGGCCTGGAGATTAAAAGGATACACAAGAGACCTAGGTCAGTCAAGAGGAGATCAGCCAAATGCCTTTTATTCAAACTTAGAAAAAACCTTATATACCTAGCTGCTGCACAATGGGATTCCCCCCAGGCAGGTGGGAAATTACCACACCCAAGATGGAGTAAACAGTGCCCATAGCTAACCACCATGGGGGGCAGAGGGAGCACAGGAACAAACAGGATGTTTAGCTGGAAAAATGCAACAAGATGACTGGCCAGAAACTGTCCCCAAGATGAACCCCGAGAGGAGGGGTAGACCCATGGGTCCTACAACTCTAGCTTCAAGGGATCTGATACTCTCCTCTGGCCTCTGAAGACACCTGTACTCATATGCACATATCTACACACACACACACACACACACACACACACACACACACACATGCGTGTGCGCGTGCGTGCACGATTAAAAATAAAATATTTTAAAATTACTTTCTTTTTTGAGATTATAACATAATTCTATCATTTCCCCCTTCCCTTTCTCCCTCCAAACCCTCCACATACACCTCCGTGCTCTCTTTCGAAATCATGGCCTCTTTTTTCGTTAATTATTGTTACATAAAAAGAGGAGCTAGGGGCTGGAGAGATGGCTCAGTGGTTAAGAGCATTACTTGTTCTTCCAAAGGTCCTGAGTTCAATTCCCGGCAACCACATGGTGGCTCACAACCATCTGTAATGAGGTCTGGTGCCCTCTTCTGGCCTGCGGACATACACACAGACAGGATATTGTATATATAATAAATAAATAAATATTTTTTAAAAAAGAGGAGCTAGTTTGGGCTCCCTTATTCTATTATCCTAGTTTATTAAATTAATAGCTTTTTTCTAATATTCACTCTGTTTTATTACTAAACAAATGCAACTCTATTGCAAGTATTTTATTTTGGAATTCTCCATGTACGCCCATAACAAAGAACAATCTGTAATTTTCCTTATTCACAGTAGCCTTATGATTTGAATAGATATTTAACTGAATATCACATATAATATTACAATTGTTCCCTGATTGTTTCATAGAATTTACCTACAGGACCAGTGATCTAGGGATGATAGTGGCTTGTTTATTTGTCAATCTACTGGATGATTTACTTTTTAAGGTTACATTTATGAATTTGGGGGAGTATGCATGTGTGTGGAGGTCAAAAACAACTCAGACAAGTCTGGTCCCTCCTTCCATCCTGGAGATCAAATTTGGGTTGTCAGGCTTAGTGGAAAGTGCCTTTACCTGCTGAGCCATCTCACCAGCCTTATTGGTCGATATATTTGGGGGAGCATGGCAGCAGGATGGTAGGCATGTTTCCAGAGCAGTAACTGAGAGTTCACATTAGAGACACAACCATTAGGCAGAGAGAGCTAACTGGGAATGGAAAAGTCTGCCCCCAGTAACACACCTCCTCTCAGGACACACCTCCTCATCTTTCCCAAAGAGTTTCATCACCTGGGAACCAAGTGTTCAAATATATGAGCCTATGGGGGCCATCTTGATTCAAACCACCTCAGAGGGGAGGTGTGAGACTTGACCCCCAGGGAGTCAAGAGAGTAAATAGCATCTGGTGTCCATGGAGACAAAATAAATGAATGGCAATGATGGTTAATCCTGATTGTCAACTTGACAAAATCTGGAATCAACTAAGAGAAATGCTTCTGGAAAGAAAGGATTAACCAAGGGAGGAAGACAAACAGTTTAGAGAAAGTGCTGTCAAGGAAGAAACGTGCTAAATGCTGATTTCCCAGCTTGGTTATTGGGAGTCAATTTGAAGGGGTAATTGGGTGTCCGTTATATAAAACAAGAGCAATTCATTGAAGAAAAGGGAAAAGAAAGAACGAGAAGAGTAAAGTGCACTAAGAGCTAGGCAGTGAGCTGAAAAGGGACAATGTAGTAGTCTGAGTGTGGACTTTATAGACTGTGGTCCGTCAAGTCCTCTGAAACAAAGCAAAAAAGAAAAGATTCTGCAAACATGGGTGGACAGAGCATTCCCAGCAAAGGCAACGGCTTGAGCACTGGTTCTCAACAGGAATGGCGTTGCCTGATAAGGGTATCTTTCGGGAAACTCGAAGGGAGGTGCCATAATAGGGTATTCTGCCAGCACGCAAGAGAAAGGGGCCTGGAAGCTGTCCTTCTGTAACGTACAAGACAAACCTATAACCATGGTTTTTAAAGAACAGGAAAACCTGTTCAACAATGATCTGAGTCAAAAGCTTAATTCTGCTTTGCTCATAAAGATAAAACCTGTCTTACGGGGTGTTTCTATACCTGTATTCTCCAGGAATGAAGCAGTGTGTTGTCTTAGTTTCTCAACCGTTGCTATGATAACAATACCCCAACAAAAGCAATTCAGGGGAGCTGGAGAGTTGGCCCAGTGATTATGAGTGCTTGCTGCTCTACCAGAGGACCTGAGTTTGGTTTCTAGCACCCATCTTGGGCAGCTCACAACTTCCTGTAACTCCAGCTCCAGGCCCTTTTCTAGCCTCCATGGTCATTGCATTCATGTGCACAAAACCACATAGAGGCACTCACATAACACATAATTAAAACTAAAAGTAATAGTTTTAAAATTGTATTTTTATTTATTATATTTCATTTGTCTGGCTCTCATGTGACATGTTGAAGTCAGAGGACAATTTTTGGGAGTTGGTTCTCTCCTTCCACTGTATGACTTCCAGAAATAGAACTCAGGTCATCAGGTTTGGCTAGCAAGTGCCTTCAGCCACTAAACCATCTCACGTGCCCAAAAAAATCTTTAAAAGAAAAAAGAAAGCCGGGCGGTGGTGGTGCATGCCTTTAATCCCAGCACTCGGGAGGCAGAGGCAGGCGGATCTCTGTGAGTTCGAGGCCAGCCTGGTCTACAAGAGCTAGTTCCAGGACAGGCTCCAAAGCCACAGAGAAACCCTATCTCGAAAAACCAAAAAAAAAAAAAAGAAAGAAAGAAAAGAAAAAGAAAAAGAATAAGAAAAAAGAATTGAGTTCGAAGCCAGCCTGGTCTACAGAGTGAGTTCCAGAACAGGCTCCAAGAATATACAGAGAAACCCTGCCTCGAAAAAACAAACAAACAATAAATAAATAAATGAAAAATAAATAAATAAGCAAAAGAAAAGAAAGCAATTTAGGGGAGAAAGTGTTTCTCGGCCTCGCAGTTCCAGGTTCCAGTCCACCATAGGTGGAAAGTCCCAGAAACAGAAGGTCGCGGGGAGCTGATTGGTCACATCAAATCCATAGTCAGAAACAAAGAGCAAAGGAGACATGCAGTGCTCAGTTCACTCTCTCCTGCTCATTCTGTCCATTCTCCCGGGAAAAACTGTCACCCTCATTCAAGGTTGTCTTCTCACGTCAATCAAACCAATTAAAATCCCTCATAGGCATGTCCATAGACCAACCTAATCTAGACAATTCCACTTGAGATTCTTCTCCTAGGTGATTGTGTCAAGTTGATGAAACTTCACGCTTGTTTAGGAAAGATTGTATCTTGTTTCATTCAGAACTTCACTGAGAATTGTTCGACATTTAAAAATTAATCAGCTCATCAAGGGCAAGATAGTGTTACAGAAAACATTGCATCTGATGGGAACGCTTTAACGAAAACTGGGGGAAGAGATTTTTTTTTTTTTGTCATTTATGCCCATGGTGCAAGGAAAGGAGAAAAAAGCAAACAGTATAAAAGGGCACAGAGTTCAAATTCAATTATTCTCTAGTGTACAGGCTTTCTTCTCCACAGACAACCTGATTATAAAAGGGTGGTTTTAGAAAAAATCATTTCAGAGTACTGATTTTATGTCTCTTTAAAAGGAAAGAAGGGGGCAGAGGAAAGGGCAGGATAGAGGGAAGGAGGAAGAGGGACAGCAAAGAGAACAACTCCACATAAATGGATATTTGAGCACAGAAGAAGCAAGAAAGGCTACAGAGAGAGTGAGCAGACAGACAGACACATGCAGACACCCATGCAAGCATGTACATGTATGCATGCACACCTCTTAACTGTGGTTCCCTGAGAGCAGAGAGCAGAGAAGTTCAGCTTCCTTGATATACTTCCGTCCCATTTGTCATAGGACAACAGCTCTATACCGCTTTTGCAATTTATACAACTCCACCAGAGTAAAGAATGCAAGGAAGTGTAGAAGCACAGGAATCAACTAGTTTCAGTCCAAACAGCAAGATAAACAAACCATCATCTAAGAAGCTACTAGCGAGAGCAGCTAAGGGGATGTGCTGAGGGAGGATTTCTTCAGAGAGAAGAGAAACCGAAAGGTGACAGTTGGAGTGACTGGGGTGAAAGGAGGCTCCCTACAGGCTGGCATCAGCGGGCCACCCATCTACTTCCTACCACATTACTTCTACAACTTTTTACTGACTGCCTCTCCTTTTAGTTGTATGTCTGATTTTAGTATAATATCTCAGTTTCACGTGCTATGCATTTCCCAAGGCTGGATTCTCAAGGATCTTTTTTTTAAAAAAAAAAATGGTATTAAAAAAGAGCAAGTAAAGTTAGAGTCTACACATCACAATCTGTTTGCTTTGGATGTGTGAGACCCTGGGCTCCATGCCCAGGACATGATTTAAAAAAAAAAAAAAGACTGGCATGTATCACATGTTCAGTGGTTAACAGATGAGCGGGGCCCTAGCTCGGGCAAATCTGAGCACATCTTGTGAGCACACTATCTTGAAAACATAGATGGCGTCGAATACACACTTTGCTGCTCGACATTTTGCTGTCCACTGTTAACTGCAGAGTAATGTGCTGTGGAGGTTAAAATAGGCCTCATTATCTTTCTGGGCCTATAGCTTCCTAAACTTAAAATCCTTCCATCTCTGGCTCATCCGAACATCTTATTGGTGCTAAAGACAAAAAGAACCATAAAGAAAAGGAAATAAGAAACCGAATACACAGTTCCAAGAAGGGACATTTGAAATTCCCACACAAGCTGACATGAGAAAAACAAACAAACAAACAAACAAACAAACAAACAGAGCTAAGGATGTAGCTCTCAACGGTAGAGCACTTGCCTAGTATGTACAAAGTCACAGGTTCAACTCCACAGCACCAAAAGAAACTGGTTTTCTTTTTCAGTTGACAACTGCTCAATTGAGCCAGCTCTCTGTGCAATGCGGTAAGGCAGCAGCAGTGGTCCCAGGGGGATGTTTCATGACAGCTTTGGGGCCCAATCCTGCTGGTAACTGAGTGCTTAGGACAGAACTGGGACCTGAACGTATCCTTCCCACGAGCCACAATTCAATTCCTGCCGTTTTACAGTCCTACATCTTCTGATCTTCAGACTTGTAGAGCTACATTCTGCCACTTTCCACAGCTAGGAAATTCCCTCACCACAAGACACGAGAAGTCACAAGGCAGGCAAGACAAATAAGCATTCCCCAGCTGCCGAGAGCAAAGACGTGCTCCCAGTGGAAACCCCGCCATGCTCAGCTGAACAGATGAGAAAGGAAGGCACTAGCTGAGGAAAATAAGAGAGTGGCTTGTCGGTACTGTATCATGAAAACACAGAAGGCATCGAAAACATGTTTTGCTGCTAGTCATTTTAATGTTCCGTGTCTCTGCACAGAAAAAAATTGCACTTGAGAGGTTAAAATAGACCTCGTCTTTCTTAGCTTATAGCTTGCACGACTTGAAATGGTTCCTCTTTTTAGCAAGTTTCTTTGTCTCTGTGTTGAAAACATTCAAAAATCCTCCTTTTGGTTATTTTGAAATCTACAATATATTATTGCAAATGTTTAAAGTGATGGATATGCTAATTTCCTTGATTTGATCACTGTACATTGTATCCATGTAACAGGGGCCCTACGGATTAGAATTTCCCCTGGGAAAATTCATGCTGGGGTGAGGATAAGCCACCCACAGGAGCCCTGGTACTGGAGGATAAGCTGGTTTCTCACGAGAAAAGACTTATCTCTGGCTTCTAGTAACTTGGACTCACTGCTAAATTTATATATGCATTATTTCCAGCCCATTGCTTCATCTTTATAAACTGTAACCCTAACACAGACAAAGCCAAGAGGGATTCAGAATTTCTGTTTGCTCAGTTCTGGCCAAAACAAAACAAACCCTTCACTTATTTTGGGTGCATATTGTGCAAAGAGAGGAGAGAAGGGGTGGGGAGCAAGAGGGGAGGAGAAGGAAGCAAGTTTATGCATGCTTGTACACGTGGAGGCCAGAGGCTGACGTCAGGTGTCTTCCCCATCACTATCCTCATCATTTTTCAATGCTTTACTTTTACTTATTTATTTTAAATTTGAAATAAACCTCCACAATATTTGGTTTCATTCGGACATTTCCCCCTGCCTATCTTCTCCCCCATCTCTCTGGCACCACCACCTTCATTTCTGAGGCAAGTTCTCTCACCAAACCAGGAGTTCACTGTTTTAGACAGACACGGGCCACTGTGCCCAGCATCCACTTGGATGCCAGGGACCTTCATGCTTGCCCACCAAACACTTTTACCCACTGAACCTTCCTCCCAGTTTCTTAGTAGTGAGCTCAGTCAAGAACCCGAAATTCCTATGATACATGTTCCGAAAACAGACTGTATCCCATGAATATGTACAGTTAGTATGTGTCAGCTTGGATGGATATGCCTAACTTAAAAGGAAAAGGTTCCATTAGCATCATGATAATCAATATAGAAAATAAGATGCCAACCTAAAGGCATCTACCAGCCTGGGATGTCTTATCGTAACAGTATGCTTGCTAACAAACTGTCCCTTTCTTTGTAATTATTATTGTTGTGCCCCTTTAAAAAGAGAGATAAGAGGGGAAAGTTTTTAATTTATTAAAAATCCTTTTTAGATTCTGGCTAAGCCACAGTTAGCACCTTTTGCCTGTCTTGTCCTATTCCTTACCTAATAGAATCACGGAATGTCCACACTGCAGTGTTACTATGCAATCCTTGTGTGTGGCCCTAAGTAAATGTAGGCCTGCATCGACCTATGTATGAACCCTGCTTCTGCCTCGCAGTGGCCACTCAGCCTTAAGCAACTCCATGCCTTAGTTTCCTCTTCTATAAGGTAATGTCTAATCATAACCTCAGAAGCAACACAGAGACTGGTTACCTGTCCCAGTCAGTGTTAATTTAGTACTTGCAGTAACTTCTAGAACGTGCCAATCTCCTTGGTACACGTGAAGCACCTGAGGCACAAAGAAACCCAGTGACCTCCCTAACATCACGCGACATCTGCAAGGCCAAGAATTCTAAGGCAGGTGGTTCCACAGCCTGCGGTCTAACCCCACCCACAGCCTCTGCAAACGAGGCCAGATCTGCTAAAAAGCTGTTTTGAACGCACCACCGAGTGTTTGGCAAGTATTGTTATCCAAGGTCTGTCATTTCTGCACTCTGCACAACCTTTTAAAATAAATGAGGTTGATGGAAGAGAAGAAAAGTCAGGGGAGGGGGAGGGGAAGATAGAATGTGAAAAAGGGACAGAGAAGCAGCAAGGTAGAGGACGGGTGAATACCTAGGAAACAAGTCTTGCTGGCTTGGCCTTCAAAGAACAGGGGGACTGCTCGCCACAGAAAATGGAAGCCCCAGTCTTGCCAGTAGCATTGCAAATACACGCTGACTGGGCATGCCTCAGATACCTGAGAAAGTCCTCTTCGATCCCACCCTAACCCGGAGGCGCAGCTAGGGCGTGGACCCAGCTTCCCTAGTTCATCTCAAGAGTCCGCCCCACATCGGGCGGGGCCTGGCCGGACCACTCTCCTGTGGTGGCCCGCGAGCCCTGGACACCAGCCACGAGGTGGCCCGAGAGGGGCTGGGTCCCGATGGCTACGTGGAGGCGGGATGGCCGGCTAACCGGCAGCCAACGGCTGCTGTGTGCAGGGCTGGCGGGGGCGTTCAGCCTCAGCCTCACGGCGCCCCTGGAGCTCGCCACCGTGCTGGCCCAGGTCGGCGTGGCGCAAGGCCACTCCCAGGGGCCATGGGCCACTGGACGCCGAGTGTGGCTAGCCGAGGGACCGAGGGCCCTGTGGAAGGGGAATGGCGTGGCGTGCCTGCGCCTCTTCCCCTGCAGCATGGTGCAGCTGGCCGCCTACCGAAAGTAAGAGTCCGGAGGGAGGGGTCGGGAGGTCGGACTGGGGTGGCAGAGCCGCCACCCTGATGTGCCAGCACTGGGAATCTGAAAAGGTCCCCAGCCTCCCTTCCTTCCGGATAATGGGGGGGGGCGATGTGCCTTGGGACCTTTGGGGCCACAAGGCTGTATATGTGGCCCCTAAAGCACAGTACCAGTTTTTCACATGCTTTTGAGATTCCTGCCTTGCGAGCTGCAGTTTTATGAAATCTTTAGTCTTTTCTGGGGAGAACAAGGGGAGGATATCAAATTGGCAAATGATACCTGGAAGTAAAGAAACGAAAAAGCTTCGCAAAGGATTGAGGTCTGACCATTACCAATGTCCAGTAAATTGGAAATGTTTGTTTTCACTGACTTAGGAGAGAATGCTCCAGAAGGTGTGTCTGTGAGCCCAGTGTACCAAGGAGTAAGTGCCCAGGACAGGAAGAGGGACAAGTAGTTTGCCTCAGGAAGATTCCTGCCCATCCCCAGCTCCAGCTGCAGCCTATCTTCGCTTTAGGATCCTATGGGGCCTGCAGTTTCCTTTTCCCCAGCAGGGACCTGGCTCCTCAGCCTACCGTTTACCCCACCCTCAGCCTCTCACTGATCTCCTCCTGTGGACTTTTCTCACCTCCTCCTACATCAAGCACTGCTACTTAGGGAAAGATCTAGAGATGCGAATGATGGGTACATGTGGAGTGACCTTAAGGAGAGCTCAATAGATTTGCATGGGAGCTGGGAAGGAAAACCTAAAAGAAGAAAGCCGGTGATGGCAACTCGAGAGGAGGGGCTACTTCTTTGTTGGGGAAGACAGTCCCTGGGTTCCTCATTAGGGAAGCACACTGCCAGCTCTAAAGACTGGCCTTGGCTCTGAATTAAACAAACAGCCTACAAGCTTGTCAAGCTACTTGTTTTCAGTGTTCTAGAGGTGAAAGCCCAGGCCTTGGAGCAGACAAGTGGGGTGTCCTGCCACTGTGTCCCGAGCCCTAAGAACTACTCAGTCTTAACCACATAGTTCAGTCTTAGAAGAGGGTCAAGGTGTTTACCTTGATACTGTTACTTGAAAGGCCAGAGCTGGAAGGCTGGGAAGGAAATCTTTCCTTGGATAAAATAGACTGTGTGCTGGGCGGTGGTGGCACATGCCTTAAATCCCAGCACTCGGGAGGCAGAGGCAGGCAGATCTCTGTGAGTTCGAGGCCAGACTGGTCTACAAGAGCTAGTTCCAGGACAGTCTCCAAAGCCACAGAGAAACCCTGTCTCGAAAAACTAGAGAAAAAAAGAAAAGAAATGTGTACAAAGGAGCAGAAGGAGGGGACAGATATCAAAGCCTGATGCTAATGGCATGGCTCGGTTTTCACAACTTCTGTTTCCTGCCTAGAACAGTCGATAGGACAGGAAGTGCTATGTCCATTTCCACTGATATAGAACTGAGCTCACACTGGGACACCTCTAGTCAGTGGCAGTACTACCACTTGGCCTTCCAAGCCTCATACTGTAGCACAACACTCCCCCTTTCTTTCTGCATTCACTTGACATTAGTTGGGACACAGAAGTAACCACCACACACATGATCCTGGAGACGCTGCAAGGATGAAAGCAGTGTGGTCCCCACCTCAGGTTACAAGGTGGTCTCAAAAAGACTGGCATATCTCAGTCCACAGACATAACATTGGATTTAGTGACCATAAATTGCCAGTGGATCTAGTGCGATAGAAATGTGCACTTCAGGTGAGGGGTGAGAAGATGGGAAGGCCTCACGGAGAACAAACTGCCTGAGTTTGGCCTTGGGAAAATGAGTAGGAGTCTCCTGGGCAAAGATGAGGCGTTGCAGGTAATGTCAACACAGGCCAGGAAGAGGAAAGGCATGCGGCACAACCGGCTGGAAAAGCGGGGTGGAATGAGATCTTGAAAAATCAGACTTGGTATGTGATGGTGGCTGTGGGAAATGTTTGTGTAGGGTCGGGGCAAAGCTGTGATTAGAAATTCAAGGAGAATGAGTGTCTCCAAGTAGCACGGTACGGTGGACTAGGAGAAAGGCCATGGGTGGTAGTAGCAGCTAGGAGCCTGTCACACCACGAAGCAGCCCAGAGTGTCTGAAATGGGTTGGTGATGGAAAAGATGGAGGAGAAAGGCAGAGACTTACATAGACTAGGTGTGCTGGTGTTATTTTCTGACAGATTATTTTCTTTCTGAAAGCTGAAAAGAAGCATGCTCATGAATGACAGGGTATAGTTGGAAAGGTGATCAGCCGTGAAGCCATCCTTCCTCCAGAAAGATGGTAGGCATGGCTTATCATCATACCAATTCATTTGCACTCTCTCCTGACCATGAATTTGCAAAACAGGTAGCAGGGAATAATGGTACACTGTCTGATCACGGCTCGGAACAAAACATCCAGCATACTCAATGAATGGAGTCGTTGAAAAATTCTCCACAAGTACAGTGACAGAGCTAGAACTTGAAAACATCCTCTGGCTCCTTAGTCCAGAGTTCTGTCCACTAGTACACAGCTAAAATGTCTGCTTCTTTGGATTGACGGTGAAAAGATATTACCGGTTAGAGTGTTGGGTGCTAAGTTTCTGTCACATGCAAATGACAGCTGATACAATGGGTGGCTTTCAAATGCATCAAAAAGAAGGTCCTCCTCCAACTTTATTTCACAACTGCTCGTTTGTCTGACTATATATTGGTTTGGGTCCCTGCAGCTGTGAATTGTTCCGAGCGCCCCCATTTCCTTATTTCATAACCAGTCAGGAGCTTGTGTTAGCATTATAAGTACTGATTGTATATATCTGGAGTGTGTGTAGAATCTGCACTAGCTGAAAGGAAGGGGTTACTGCAGATCACCAGGGCCTTCAGTCTCAGTATCACCAAGAAAAAAAAGCTTGGATGTACATGAGGAAGAGCAAAACCAGAACACTGCCTCCCCGGCCAGTCAGAGTTTTAAGCTATAGGGAGCACAATGATGCCATTGGTAGCCTAACAGGGTTATCTGCATTGACTATTTTTTTAATGTGTATGAGTGTCTGCCTACATGTACATATGTGCACCGTGTGCATGCCTAGTACCAAAAGAGATCAGAATAGAGAGCACCAGATCCCCTGGACCTGGAGTTATAGATGCGTGTGATCTGCCTCATAGGACCAGACTGCCACGTGCAGACCAAACCCAGGCTCTCTGCTGGAGCAGCCAGTGCTCTCAACCACTGAGTCATCTCTCCAGCCCCTTGACTTTACTATTCTAAGGGAAGATTCGAGGTGAAGAGGCATAGAAGAAAGAACTCCCTTCAGTTCTTCTCTTTCATTTTCTACATTCGATAGTGAATGTATCATAATAAGATAGGGTTTCTCTTCCTAGTCCAAGTACTTGAGCAAGCCAAGGGCCTGTTTCCTTCTAGATGCCTTTGTCAGTTATTTCCTTGTTAGGACTGGTGAGCTCTCCTATGTGATCTATGCTGAGAACTGGCACAGTATCTGGTGCATTATGGGTGATCAACAAATGGGCAATAGATTGGCCTAAGTCCTAGAATGGCTGAATGGGATAGGGAATAAGAATGGGACAATAAGAAAAAATGGTGCTGCCGGGCAGTGGTGGCGCACGCCTTTAATCCCAGCACTTGGGAGGCAGAGGCAGGCGGATCTTTGTGAGTTCGAGACCAGCCTGGTCTACAAGAGCTAGTTCCAGGACAGGCTCCAAAGCTACAGAGAAACCCTGTCTNCTTTGTGAGTTCGAGACCAGCCTGGTCTACAAGAGCTAGTTCCAGGACAGGCTCCAAAGCTACAGAGAAACCCTGTCTCCAAAAACCAAAAAAAAAAAAAAAAAAAAAGAAGAAGAAGAAAGAAAGAAAGGTGCTGCGTTTTGTATTCTAAATTCCAAATAGGGTTTTTTTTCCCCCCAGTTTGTTGCACACAATCATTTCTATTTCATGTGTCTGCTGTCCTTCTAACTTTACTGGCCAGGGCAAAGAAACAGTATGCCGGCATTAACACAGAGGCAGGAGTGGTGAATGCCAGCTTTAATTGTCTGTAATCATTTTCCTTCAGTGCTGGGAGCACAGCCAGGGCTCCAATTGAGATGCACCAATAACCCCTTGAAGGAGATGTTACGAATGAACTTCAGATGGCTTCACCTGAATGCCCACTCATTATTCATCAGGCCAGCTGTCATCTGAACAACAGGAAACCTACCCCTCCACTGGAAGATTGAGAGCCAATGAACTGGGAATGCTTTCATTTTGAAAAAGATGAAAATATTATTTTAGCCCAACTCTGTTCACTTACTTTCATTCCAAACTCTCAGTATCCTCCTTGTACCATTCTATGGCAAAAGTACTATTTTTCCTAGTTTCCCAGCCTCAGTACTAAGGAATTAACTTGCTTTTTTGTAGCCTGGAAGGGTGTGCTGTGTAGAAGTACCCTTATAAAATTTCTTCTGGGGGAGGCACTCATGACTGAGAATGCCCTGCCCCCCCAAAGGCTTATAACAGGGTAGTTTATGGTTTGCATTTAGAAAAGTCCATGCAAAGTAATTTTAATTGAATTGTAAAACTACTGAGAAACACAAAGACTATTTTGTCAAACACTCATATACCTACCGTCCACGCTTCACATACTATTTTTAGACAGAGTCTCTCTGTATTCTAAATTGATTGACCTTTAACTTGTTCTGTAACCCAGACTGGCCTCAAACTCAAGATTCCCCTGTCTTACTCTCCCAAGTGCTGGGATCAAAGCCCATACCACCAAGCCCAAATGTTGAGAGGGGTGGGGTGGATGGTTAGCTTTTGTTTTTGTTTTTTGTAATGCTGGACATCAAACCCAGGACTTCGAGTGTGCTAAATAACCATACTACCACCGAACTCCATCCTCAGCCCCCTTGTTTCATTTTTGAGTTCGAGTCTTGGCCAAGGAGCCTCAAAAATCTGGGCTCAAGTGCTTCTTCTGCCACAACCTCCCACAAAACCATGACTACAGGCAGGTATGACAAGCCCTGCCACCCATGTATCTCTCTTAAATATAATAAAGCCTGGGTGAAGGTAGAGTCCTCTTCCTTTTTCATTCTTGGCCCTAGTCTGTTTTCCCTTTCCCAGGGGAAACTTTTATGCTTACCTTAAACAATCCCTATGGGTTTATTGCTTGTGGTTGTCATTTACTACAGATCACTCTGCCGCTTGTTTTGTCCATTCATCATCATGCTTTTATGGCTTATTTCTTGTGTTTCTATGGTTTGTCTAAGCTCATTCATTTTAACCAGATGGGATCCATTGAATGACAATGCCATCATTTTTTCCATTCCCCTACATTTTGACATTAAATTGTTGGAGCTTTTCATTCTTATAAGAAATGTGTGTAGTGTGTCTCCATGTGTAGATCTCTAAGAGTTCCTCTAGATTATGAACTGTGAAATGGAGTTACAGGATAAAAACTTGTTTCTCCAAATTTATTACATACTGTAAAGTGACCCTACCAGTTTTATACTCCTTCCTTCCAGCAAAGGGTGAGGGAGCCAGTTTCCATACATTCTCTCTCTCCATCACTCGATATGATGCCAGCCACCTGGATGAGATGTGGATATCCCGTCACTGTTTGTATTTGTTATCTTTCTGATAGCTAGTAAAACAGCAGCTCCACTTATAAACTCCATTATAAAGGAAAACTCATTCTTTATTCTAAGTTTAGCAGAGCTTATTCCAGCAATACCAAACCAAAGCAAACACAAGTCTCCTATCAGATATCTCCCAGAGCCGAGGAGTTTCCAAGAAGTCCAACCCACCACATGACCATAAGACGGATTTGGTGGGGGGGAAGCAAGTTTTTGAAAACAACTTAATTGGTGGCAACCTCTCATCATCCAGTCAGTCAGTGTCGTAGATTAGCTAGTTAATCATTACAGCCTAATCAGCTAGCTGGAGGTAGGGCCTTCTGCAGAAAGCCAAAGCCCTGTGGCTATGATTAAAGTTGATACGGGCTTGGACTGTTGAGCTCAGAACTCAGTTTCTGGGGTGCTGGACTTAGTATGTAGCTCAGTAACAGAAGTATGTACCTAATGCATAGAAGACTTTGGATTCCATTCCCAGTGCTGGAAGAGAGTGAAATTTCTGGATTTTGCAGTTATTTCAGGAAATTCTGTTCCCTTTCAATTTCAAGAGCATGGAAAGATTGCATTCCAGAAAGGCAATCTTTCTGTGCCTTTACAGCCCACCAGCAAGTTAGATGGTTATGTAGATAAAAGGGGAAAATGCTGGAAATGAAGTGGGAAGAATTTGGGGGAAATATAGATCAGAGGTTGGACAGCTCTTCCTTATAGCTAGCTAGCGTTATATGAGGATAGTGGAATTTAAACTTACTACCCAGTAATCCCAGTACAATTCTATGATATTTTTCACACTGTAAAGCACTTCCAAATGCTAGGAAATATTTGAAGTGGTGGAAAGCATGCCAGCATAGTCCAAAGCTCATATCTTGAGCTTCCTCTGTTTTCCCCCAGGTTTGTTGTGCTGTTCATGGATGACCTGGGCCGTATTTCCCAGTGGAGCTCCATTGTGGCCGGAAGTCTCGCGGGCATGGTCTCCATGATTGTCACCTACCCTACGGACCTCATCAAAACCCGGTTGATTGTGCAGAACATGCTGGAACCATCTTACAGGGGGCTCAGCCATGCTTTTGCTACTATTTATCACCAAGAAGGGCTTCTGGCCCTTTATCGAGGGGTGTCCCTCACTGTTTTAGGTAAGGTGGGACTTGACACTCCTTCTTGACACAGGTGAAGGTATAATATACCTTCATGAACACTTAAATTGATTTTAGAGGCCTCAAGTGACTCAGAAAAGCCTGGCTTCAAAGCCTCCCTCAAAAATGCCCAGCTGACAGGAGTCTTCGGTGTGGATAGCTACACGCAGGCACACCAGGATCTCGGTGACATCTACAGCCTTTGACAGAGCTACACATACAGAGGCCTCTGTTTGTCAAATCCAGAAGGATTAAGTCCATCATGTAGTACTAGATGAGGCTAGTCACCCTGTCCTCTGGAGACTTGGCTTCTAGGATGCCACTGTCTCCTGGGTGTCTTCACATCTCTCTGGCAGCTCTCTCTTATACAATATACCTGGCCCTTTTGGGTCACTTCCTTCAAATTTATTTTTACTCTCTATATGGGTTTTCTTTTTGTTGATGCTTATGTTTATTTGTTTGTTAGAGAAAAGGTCGCACTCTGTAACCCTGGCTGACTTGGAACTTGCTATGTAGACCAGGCTAGACTAAAACCTGCAGTGATCCTCGTACCTCTGCCTCCTGAATACTAAGATAAGCACATACCACCATGCTCAGCCTTCTACATTGGCGTTCTTACCCTGAGTCCCCTCTCTAGATGACTCTGTCCTAAGCCAGTAGCTTCAATAAGCACGAATATATTTTGAGTCCTAATATCTTTAATAACAATGCTAACATTTTTAGGAGTGCTCACTGGGCACTAAGTACATTTCTAGAAGTTTTTATTATAATTTCTCATTCAAAATTTTTATCTTTATTCTTAGTTTTTAATATAATATTTTTATTAAGTCTGAGAATTTCATATAATGTATTTGATCATATCCCTACTCCTCCCCTAACACCTTCAAGATCCACCCCCTCATTTCCCTACCCCCTTCTCAACTTCATGTCTTCTTTGCTAATAACCTACCTAGTCCAATCTGTGCTGCCCATATTTATACTTATGGATATAGGGTTATCCACAGGATCATGGTCAACCTAGCAGGACCACACTCTTGAAGACTCTCCCACCCCACAAAAGTTTATTCTTACTGTTTATTAATCACATGTATGTATCCATATCTTATGCAGAGGTATGTGGTCAGAAATGTGGATCCCCACCAAATCCAGAAGAGGACATTAGATGGATGTACTCACATGGGTGCTGAGAAACAAACTCATGTCCTCTGCAAGAACATAGCACACTAACTGCTGAGACATCTCTCCAGCCCTCTTATGTCTAATTGATATATACTTGTACACGTTTATGGGCTGTCATTTGATATTTTGATACATGCATATATTCAATAGTGATCAAATCAGAGCATTTAGCATATCCATCACCTCAAACCTTTATTGCTTCTTTGCTGTGAGGTTCCCCATTCTCCTATCAAGAATCTCTTTTCTCACCACTCTGAAATGTTCAATACATTGTCACTAACTATAGTCAGCATGCTGAGCCATAGATCACCACAACTTATTCTCCAGATCTGACATATCACTGTTTCTTTTTTTTCTTTTTTTTTCTTTTTTTTTTTTTGAGACAAGGTCACATTAAGTAACCCAGTCTGGCCTGGAACTTGCTATGTAGTTCAGGCTACCCTTTAACTCTTGATCCTCTTGCCTTAGCTTCTGAGTGCTAGAATTTCAGATGTGCACCACCTTCCTAGGGCTGTCTAACTTTCTGCCTATTGAACAACCTCTTAGACTTCATTTTAAATATGAGGAAGTAGGTACTTAGCTACATAACTGGCTCAAGGTAGCACAGGCAGTGGGATGCCCTGTGATTATGAGATTCTGGGGCCCTCTCGCTTAGCTACTGACTTAAGTCAGTTCCAAATGGAACATACTTCTGTTGAACATGCTGACCTCCATATTCCATAGGTGCAAAATCCGATGTCCTCATTGGTCTCAAACTTACTCTTCTTTATGCATCCCCTAGTTAATAAGACTGCCTTCCTTCCTCCCAGTGGCCCAAGCTCAAAGAAACTCAGGAACCACCTTGGTTCCTCCTCTGTTTCCCCTTTACTCACTAAGCCTTGTCACTTTGACTCCTTTTGATGCACAAGCCTGTGCCCTCTTCTGCCTTAGCTCGTGCCCCCGTCATTTTTCCTGCTGGCTCTAGAGAGTTGGACTCTCCTAAAGACTCGAGTTCCTATCTCTGGCCCTCTGCCCAGTGTGCCCTGTGTACCGCTGCCAGACTGGGATGATCTTTCCTAATGCTCTGCCCTCATTCTGCAATCCTTAAAAGCTAAGAGGGAAAGCCAGCATTTCTAGGGCACTCTAGATCCTTCAGAGCTGGCCTCTGCTAGTCTGCCCTACCGTCCTATCCTGTAGCATGCCTCCACCTGCTCTCATGTTCAGGTCATGCAGAAAGAGTGTGCTTCCTAGAGCTACACACTCATTGTACTTGATACAGAGTGCCTTTCTACTCACTCAGTGTCTGATGAAGCTGCTCTTTGTTATTTGTGCATGACCGTATGCACACCCTGTGCCCAGACTGCCTTTCCACTCTCTGAGTGCCTAATGGACCTACTCTGCTCACAACCCACTTCAAAAGTTCTCTGTTCTAAACCAAGCGTGGCAATACATGCATATAATGCAATCCCAGGACTCTAGAGGTTACAGCAGGAGAATCAGGAGTTCCGGGCTAATCTTGGCTACACAGTGTTCCTATCTCAAACAACTATAGACATGCCAGGTCTGTAATCCCCCCTTAGCTTCATGAGGTGGAGGCAGAAGTAAAGGTTCAAGGCCCACCTGGGCTTACACCATTCAAATAAGCCCCAGGCAATTTACTGAGACCTGTGTCGAAGAGTTAAAAAGGTGGTGATGGGTGGAGCGGGGTCGCAACTCTATGTTCAATCCCTAACATAACACAGAGAGATAGAGAGAATTCTCTTTTCTGTCATTCTTTCCTGGTTCTTCTGGGCAAAATTAATCACTCTGATACTTGTGTGCATAAAGCATCCGGTACAGCCCACTATATGTACATATCGGGGATGGCACATTAAGTGTTCCTAGCTATGTCCTGCACTTAATGGTAAATATCTATAGAAATTAGCTTGCTCTGAGCTGTGGTCCCAGTACTTGACATAGGGCCCAACACACACCAAAAGATCTCTTGATTCCTATTTTTGAGACGAGGCCTAATGTCATGTCAGCTGGGCTTAAGTTCACTATGTAGGCAAGGCTGGCCTTTAACTCCCGATGGTCTTGCCTCAGCTACTCTAGCGTTGGTATTACAGACACGTGCTACCACTTCCAGCTTCCCCAAATGTTTTTGAAAATAGAAAGTTTGTGAGTCTTTTCAAATATATTTTGTTTATTAAATAGTACCTTTGCCTAAAGATAAGCGATATCCCACCTGTATTCTGCCTCCCGTTTTTGCAGTGCTAGGGACGGAAGCTAGAGCTTTGTGAGCACTCTGCCGCCGAGTCACACCCCAGCCTTACCCCATCTAATAGATCTCCTTTGCACTTCCACTTTTTAGTTTATGTGTAGGGGTGTTTTGCCTGCATGCATGTCTGTGTATCACATGTGTGCAGTACTCATGGAGGCCAAAAAAAGGTGTCAGATCCACGGAAACTGGAGTTACAAATAATCCCAAGCCACAGTGTAGGTGCTGGGAATTGAACCTGGGTCCTCTGGAAGAATGGCCAGTGCTCTGAACCACTGAGCCATCTCTCTAGCTCACTTTTGGGGGACAAATTAGTTCATCTGTTAACCAAAGATGGTTCAGAATGTTCCTGGAAATTTCTGAGAATACCAAAAAGGATGTCCTCTGCTCACCATCTTAGTTACTAGGAAGGTGAAGGTACCACTGTGTATGATGCTAACTGGGCCCTAAGACATCTCAGCAAGGTTAGGTAACCTCCATGGCCACCGTTATCACAGAATGCTTCCTTCTGCACTAGGGAACAGTCCCTTTCTAGCCTCCCAAACTGGATCAGTACTGCCTACTAACTAACTTCTTCTTCTTTTTTTTTTTTTTTTTTTTTTGGTTTTTTTGAGACAAGGTTTCTCGGTGTAACATCCCTAGTTGTAGCTCTTGTAGACTAGGCTGGCCTCGAACTCACAGAGATACACCTGCTTCTGTTTCCCGAGTGCTGGGATTAAAGGTGTGCACCACCACTGCCCGGCCTAATAACTTCTTTTATGGAAGTGATTTTTTTAAAAAATTTTATTTTGTTTGTGTGTGTGTGTGTGTGTGTGTGTGTGTGTGCACATGAGTGCAGGTTCCTGTGGAAACCAGAAGATGGTGTCAGATTTCCCTGGAGCTGGAGTTACAGGTGGGAGCCACCTGATGTAGGGGACCCTCTGCAAGAACAGTAGGTGCTCTTATCCTATGAGCCATCTCTTCAGCGCTATGGAAATGTCTCCCTGCAATGTTTCTTTTCGTTTTTTTTTCTCCTTTTTGTATTTCAAAAACACAGTAAAGTCCTAAAAATTGTAAATAACTATATACTCACTGAAGACCCCAGCTGATTTTTTTTTTACTTTGTCACATGTCTATGCATCCCTCAGAGCCATTCATCAGTCCATCTTTTTTCTTTGGTGACTTTTTTGTCTGATTTTTGAGACAGGGTTTCACTGTGTGGCCTTGGCTGTCCTGGAACTCACTCTGTGCATCAGATTGGCCTTGAACTCACAGAGTTCTACCTACCTCTGCCTCCTGAATACTAGGATTAAAAGTGTGCACCGCCACCACCACCACCTTACTTCTTTGGTGATTTTAATGTAAGTTACAGCATCTGTATCACAAACCCAAGTTCAGCATCTAGTTGGTTTTTTTTCTCTTCTGCCTGAAGCAGTGTCTCATGTAGTCAGGTAGCCCAGGCTGGCAATAAACATTGCTATGTAGCTGAGGATGAACTTGAACTACTGATCCTACTTCCTCCACCTCCTAGGTGCTGGGATTATAGGTGTGTGTCACCACATCGAGCTCTCAAGATTGGCTTATAGTTCTTTTATATACAGTGTATTGACAGTAAACTATACCAACCTTGAGTGGACCAATTCAGGCTTTTGGTGACCATATGGTGTTGTCACCCCACCCCCAGAACATGCCCTCTTGCTCCTTAACTGGCAGGGCTTTAAACAGCCCCAGACCCCCTGCTATTCCCATCAGACAGCACTCAGGCATTCCTTTGCTCCAGACAGTGGTTCCCCAGACAGCAACCTCTCCTTGTACTTGATTCCAGGCGCTGTTCCCTTCTCCGCTGGCTCCCTTCTAGTCTACATGAACCTGGAGAAAATCTGGAATGGACCCCGGGACCGCTTCTCTCACCTGCAGAACTTTGCCAACGTCTGCATGGCTGCTGCTGTGAGCCAGACGCTTTCTTTCCCCTTTGACACCGTGAAGAGAAAGATGCAGGTGCGGAGCACTGGGAAGGAGGGGACTTGAAGCATTTGCACTTAGGTAGCCACAAAGAATGCTCAATTCCACCCACCCCCTCCTGCCCAACAGCCCCACCACGGATGCCATGTTTCGACAAAGCTCAGGGCTGCTCATGCAAATCTATGTAGTCTCCAACACTTCTGCTAACCTCAGGGCAACTAGGTGTCTTCTAGAAAGCTTCCAGATGAGTCTCCCTTTTCTTTCCTTGTCCCCAAATACATCACTTACTGTCCTCCTGCCTGCAACCCCAGGAAAGGAGGACACTGCAGAATGCAACCTGCTAACTTGCCCTCCTGATGTCACCACAAGGAGTATGTAGCACTCTTTCTTCTCACTGTGCCTTCTCTCAGTAAAACCAACTGGCTAGGACTAAAATAAACCAAGAACCATAAAACAGCAAGGGACGGCAGAAAGAAACTGCATTTCAAACAGGTGCTATCTTGGTGCAACTGGCCATGCGCTGTCCTAACAATTCCCCAGGGAAACATGTTCAGGATAGGGCACAAAGGCAAAAGAAAACAGTAAAGAATACAAATTGAAGAACCAGCTTAGCCTAAATTGTTATCAGCAAAACCAAACCTGATCAGTGATATAACACAAAGGCCCATGTGGATAATCAGAACCAAGCAAGACTGGCAGGTTTGTGCCTTCCCCTAACCCTGCTCACTCAGACATTGGCTTGTCTGCCTCCTTGGCCTCTTTTATATAATCTGTGTGTCCCTGAAGCTCTGGGTGGAAAAGAATTTGGGGTTATTTGCATTTGCAACGTGAAATGAGTAGTCCCACTAGTTGGTTTCTCCATGTGACTCTGACTTGGCCCCCCCAGTTTCTCAACACTCCTCCTCACTTCCTGTTTCCCTGTTACAGTATCCTTTGACAAGTCTGATCACTGCCAAAAACCCTGACGGTACTTCACTTACTAATGCTGTCTTCAGACATGATGACACTCTGCTCTGCCACTCCAATCCACAAACCATCTCATCTGTCTGGGCTGCCTTTTTCCTGTCCTTGTCCAGATGAACCACTGCTACATTGGTGTGATAGTAGTGCAGGTACAAAATGAAGTCTCCTTAGTGCTACTTAAAATGAAGAGAACTATGTTTTCAAAAATAATGCACATACTAAAAACATGGTTAAAGTGGTTGATCTCACATTATGTATGTTTGGCCATAATAAAAAAGTAATGTACGTGTCGCAGAAATTTTAGGAAATAAAGTAGGAAAATAATAAATTATCCTTAGGCCAACATCCATAGATTATTAAGTTACTAGTTCTTCTTCTATCTATGTTGATATATTGGTATATACAATCTTTTGGGAAATTGTTTTTAGACTATAAATAAAAATTAGTAGCCTGCTTTTTTCACTTATCACATAGCAGATACAGCTCCAGGTCAGTAACTGTTTAATTATCAAGTGTTAGTTCACCATATGAATGTGTTAGAAATAGTTAAAATTTCTCAGGGCTTTTTTTTTTTTGGTTTTTTTAGACAGGGTTTTTCTCTATGTATATTTGGCTGTACTGGAACTCACTTTGTAGACCAGGCTGGCCTCAAATTCAGAGATTCACCTGCCTCTGCTTCCCAAGTACTGGGATTAAAAGCTTGTACCACCATACCCGGCAAATTTCTCAGTTTTTAAATAATGAGGCTATTACTAATTCTTAAGTATAACAGCACTGTGATGAATCTTTGTTTTTTCACGTTATATTCCTAGAGATTGACTTATAGGTCACAAAACCTGAGTAAGTCTAAAGCATCCTATTTTTAGGTATTGAGTATTGAACCCAAGGACATGTGTGAGTTAGGCAGGCATTCTCCTACTACTGAGCTACATCCTCAATCCTTACATTTTTTGTGTGTGCCAAGATCTCCCTACGTTACCAGGGCTGGCCTTGATCTTCTCATGTAACCCAGGAGAAGCTTCAAAGTACTTGAGAGCTTTCTGCCTCAGCCTCCAGGGTCCAGGATACTGGGATTTTAAGCATGAGCTACACACACACACACACACACACACACACACACATGCACAGAGAGAGAGAGGGCTCTCGGTTTTTTGTTTGTCTATTTTGTTTTAAGACAGCGTCTCCCTATATAGTCCTGGCTGTCCTGTAGACCAGGCTGGCCTTGAACTCACAGAGATGTGCCAGCCTCTGCCTCCTGACTGCTGCAATTAAAGGCATGTGCCATGTAAATTTCTTAATGAAATTTACACTCCAAATAGAGTCTTTGATCCGCAGCAGCAGTCAGAGAGCGTGGCCGAGCTCCTATCACTGACGTCAACTGTCATTTCTCAAGCCATTGTGAATCCAATAGTTGAAAATGTGCTTACATTGCTTTAATTCTAACTCATTGTTTATAAGTGGGGCTGCGCATTTTTCAGAGCTGCCCCTTGCATTTCTTTATAATTTTTATTTGCCCCTTGCCAGTTTTGGGGGGATGTCAAGATTTTCCTATTCATTGGGAACAGGTCTTTACATATTAAAGGTTATTAACCTTTGTAATGCATTGCACATTCTCTTCCATATCATGTATTCTAACATTTAGATTAATGCTGCTTATGTGGGGATTTTTTGAGATACAGTCTCACAGTATAACCTAGGCTGGTCTGGAACTCACTATGTAGCCGGGCTGGCATAAAACTTGTGGCAACCTATGTCAGGATGCGTTCCTGCATCTGCACCATCCTGTTTCAGTTCCCACAGTGTTATAACACCCTCTACCTTCACTGCCCTTCTTCGCAACATCTCCTTGATTTCTCCAAGTTATTTGCTCCCTGGTAAGCTTCAAATTTGCCTAGTGTTTAGGATTGGAATGACAGTACCGTACAAACCTACAGTGATGTGTGTAAAAGAGTCCATCTTTTCTTCAGGACCACAGTATGTACCCCTCCTTCAGCTTCACATCTCTCTCTTTTATTTAAGGTGTAATCATATAAGATTGCCACTCTCTAAATTCTTTATCATATTCAAATGGTAACCAAATGTTTCAACCCTTAGGGAAAAAATTTTCTCTTCAGAAGTTATTTTCCTCATAAAATCTTTATGTTCTTTCCAGAAAAGACACCTTTTTTGCAGTGCTGAGGATGGACTCTCGGGTCTTGTGCATGCTAGGTGGCTGTGCTACCGCTGAGTTACAGCTCAAAAGATACTTTTTAAAGCTTCAGAGGAGGGGCTGGCAAGTTGGCAGCCCCCTCTTTTTATCTCCTTGGGTACCAAGCCCCCATGTGGTATACACACATATGTGCAGGCAAAGCAGCCATACATACAAAACTATAAAATACACCACTTAAAAATTATTTTTCAAGAGTTTGCAAGAAGTAGAAAGAAAGTCTGGAAAGTGTGGCAATGTCCTAAGGTTTTACTCATTATTAAAAATCCTAGATTTAGGGCTAAGGATGAAGTGTACTGATAAAACATTTGCCTACTGTGTATAGAGTTCTAGATTCAACCTCCAGCAACACACGCGTGCAGAGGTTTTAAGACTCTCTCACAGGTGGTGGTGGCGGCACGTGCTTTTAATCCCAGCACTCAAGGCAGATCTCTGTGAGTGCAAGGCCGGCATGGTCTACAGATTGAGTTCTAGGACAGGTGGGTCTTCCGAGAGAAGCCTTGTCTTGAAAAAAATAGAGTTCATGGCCAGCCTGGTCTACAGAGTGAGTTCCAGGATAGCCAAGGTTACATAAAGAAACCCTGTCTCAACAAAACAAAAGTAAAACAAAACAAAGAAGAATATCTTTCACAATTCTCACCTCTTATGATTCTAGTGTAGAATTTGCTGAGTTTAGCCTACCTGTCTCTAATGGACCTACCTAAGACCAGGACCTGGAGACCTGGGAGTAGGACTGTTCACCAGAAAAGGTTTCAGGGGAAGTTCAGGGATGCCTGGGTGTGAAGGAGTGTGATTTCAGTCTTCTCCGTAAGGCTTCAGCTTTACTTTCTCTTTCAAGGAGCTAAAATAATGTCTTCCTCTAGGAGACTTGTCTTAGTCAGGGGTTCTAGTGCTTCATGAAAACACCATGATTAAATGTAAGCTGGGAGGAAAGGGTTTATTTGGCTTACACTTCTACTTCTTGTTCATCACTGAAGGAAGTGAGGAAGGAACTCAAACAGGAAAGGAACCTGGAGACAAGAGTTGATGCAGAGCCCATGGAGGTTTGTTCAGCCTGCTTTCTTAGAGAACCCAAGACCGCCAGCCCATGGATGACACCACCTACATCAATTACTAATTAAGACAATGCCCTACAGCTGGATCTCATGGAGGCATTGCCCCGACTGAGGCTTCTTCCTCTCTGATGACTTCAGGTTGTGTTAAGTTGACACAAAACCAGTTACTATAAAACTCTAGCCAGTACTTCATTCTATACTAGAATATAGCCTTACCATAATGGTCTGCCACCAATGAGGGTAAGACACACTGGGAGTGAAAATTTGAGTGCAGTCCCAATCATCTTTCCCTTTATGTGCGGACCTTGTAGACAATGCATACATACATAGAACTTCAGGTACTGCTAAGTATGACAGTACATCCCTGTAATGTCAGTACTCGCGAGATAGAGCTAAAAAGACCAAAACTTCATCCTCATCTATATAGCCTCAAGAAAACAACAAAAGCAGAAAAAACAGTTTTCAGATAAATGCAAAAATCATAGTGGTTGTTTAAAAAGATGCAACGTAATCAAGCTGCAAAACATGATTGGCAGTTAATTATGAATAACATCGTTAAGTACCATAAATACCATAAAATATAGTAAGTCAATTAACAGGTATATTAGCAAGAATGTTATTTTATGGGTTAATAAATATAATACCTTGTCCATACTATATATACTTTTTAAAAAATTTAATAGCCAGGACAGAGCCAGGAGCTTTTAAATGCAAGCACGGCATTACCATCTCTGACCACTAGGGGACACTGCGGTAAATGCAGAGTATCTGAACCGTGGAAAAGTGTATGAGCCGGCAGCTCAATGACAGTCCCAGCTGGAAATCATTTTCAGTTAGGAAGATAAGGAGCCAGAGGCAACAGGAAACACATCAAGTTCTTTTTTTTTTTCTTGTAAAGCACACAATACAAAATTCATCAAAAAGAGAGCACCAAAAAACCATCTGCCCCTACTGAATTAGGCAGCATTTACCAACTTGTCACAAGGGACTTGTACAGGGCAACCTAGCTGCTGTGACCTGAACACAGTTAATGGTACCATTTGCATTGGTTTTCTTCATGGCCCTGCCCAACATGAAGCAAATCAACAGCAGGTGTCTGGTGGATCGCCAACCGAACAGGGGGATTTTCCCAGCACCCACAGAGGCTGGCGCCTTTGTCTGAGTGTGTGGTTGTCTTAATAGGCTTTTATCCAGATACTCGCGCATGCAGTCTGTCTGTTTCATACCACCCCAGGTTGGAACTCTTCTGAACATTAATGACAATAATCAGAAGTCTTGTTTAACCACCTGAGCTTACAGTCACTTTATTCTGCTTTTCTTTTTCTTGCTTGGCATGCTAGAGGATGGAGAGGTAACTAATTTATGCATGTGCATGTTTTGAGAGAATGTTTCTGGCAGGGGGAAGGGTCAGCTGCATGCCCAAGCAGAATGAAGTGCCTCTACCTGGTGTGGTTTCAGACTCTAATGCCACCCTGCCTGAAATCTCCTTCTCTGTGCTTCTGGGCATTTTAACCCAAGCTTTTCCCAGATACAGCCTGGCCCTCCTGTCTAGGTCACCACACCTGGCTAAGAGCCCGGGCCAGAAGATACTGGCAGTACCAAATGTATTGAAGAAACAATGTGCTAGGCGTAGTGGCATGACCCTTCAATCACAGTACTTGGCAGGCAGGGGCAGGTAGATTTCTGTGAGTTTGAGAATAGCCTGAAGAAAATGGGAGAAATGTTGACAAAAATTAATTTATGTGCTTATTCTGTAAGCCCCTATTAAGGCCTAAAGGATGCAGCTGGTTGCTGAGGAGGCCAAGAGTAGCATTCCCAGTGTCTGCCCTGCAAGCCAGCCACACAGAAGCAGTTCTCCCAGCTTCTCTGGACTGCCTGAGACTTTGTGCTGTGTGGGCTTGTAGTGCAGCATGGCTGTCCTGCCTCTGAGCATCCAGGACCTAGATTCAGCCAAGGGAAGGGGAGCTTGAAGCAGAAGGAAAGGTGCTCTGGAGCAAATACTGAGCCTTAAGTTCAAAGGAGAAGAAATATCCAAATAATAATCTTTTTCTAATCAACTTGATGGCCAGCTCAAAAACAACAACAACAAAAAAGGACCAAAGAATTCTGAAAATACATAATGGTTCCACAGGCAGGGTATGTGAAAGGGTAAGACAGGCTGGAGAACACTGTCCTGGGAATCTGGGGAGCAGCTGCCGACATGGGACCTGCAGTCTGATAGGCTTTATGGAAGAGTCAGGAGGGAGGGCCATGTGCACCCGCCCTGGCTCCACTCTGCCCAGTCCCCACTCTATTCCTTATGCTGGGTATCTCCATTTCATCAAACACAAAGCCGTGGGTCAGCCTGCTGCTTTATACCCCGGTGAACTTTGCCCCCACCACAGCTCACAAGGTAAGCAGGATTGGGCCAGGTCAGCATTTGAACTGAAAGTGCATACAATGAAGGACAAAGGTGGGACCCAAGTGCACAGCTGAGTGAGCAGAGCACACATGGTCTGTAAATAAACAGAGGCCCCAGCCTGCTCCAACAGACACCAATCTGACTGCGATGGCTGCCACCTCGAGCAAGCTTTGCTGAGTAGGACACGATCACTTCTTTCACCCACTCAGAGCCTCTCATGATCCCTGCTCTGTCTTCAGCCCCAGCCTTCCCGCTCAGTCCTAAGCCCATGTTTCTCCTAGCCTGATCAGCAGCACTGGCTATCACATCTCCGTGGTCACTTCCAACCCACTGAATACCAAGTTACTATTCTTCCCCTAAAACTGTCTGCTTAGAGCTTTCCCTTTCTGAGCCATCATTGCCCAGACAGCCAAGCAAGGCTTCCAGAGTTAGGTTTTGGTTCTGTCGTCCCCTCATCCAGTCAAGCCAAAGCCCAGTTTCTTTTGTTGCTCCTGACTCTCCCACGGGGGCCCTTTTTCTTCCTGCTCTGACTCCAATCGAGGACCTTATCAGCTTATACTATAGCACACACTGTTCTCTAGGATTGATTCGGAAAGTGATCTTTCCTACACTGAGCAGGAAGGTACAGTAGGCACTGGACCAGCCCTATGCTCATTATGTCATCCAGGCCTTAGAGGTCCCAAAGTGCCAAGTGAACGCTCTTATTACTAACCCTGTTTTATTACGGGCCACGGTGCACTCGGAGAACTTGAGGAAGTCGGCGCTCCCTGTCCACCATGCAAGTTCTGAAACTTAAAGTCGAGCCATCAGTCTTGGCAGCAAGTACCTTTACCTGCTGAGCCATCTTGCTGATGGAGATGGGGAAGCTGAGGCACTCAAAGGTTCTGTAGCTTACAAGCCCTTCAAGTAGCTGTGCTGGGATAAAAGCCAGGCAGTTTGCCTCTGGACCAGTGCTCATTTCGGTCCCAGCAGCCTAGCCTGTGAGCTTCTTTCAGAACAAATGTTCTTTAGCCCTGTCTGTGTGGCTCCTTCTCCATCACCTTTAGAGAATAAAGGACGGCCCATTAGTCTAGCATGTTTCCCTCACCAACTTCACTGTTCTTTTGTATAGAGGCCCTTTGTATAGGGAGTTGCAAAATTAAATGTCTGTAGGAATTCAGCCGCAGCACAGACAGGAGAGCTAGGGAAACCCAGATAACAGGCACTCAGCCCCAAACAATAAGCCTTCAAATGCATTCTCAGCCGTCGTGCCTTTTGAAAGCATTCTGGAGAGCTAAACTCTGTGCTCGCAGAATGTGATTAGCATTTAAATATGCATACCAGAAAAGAGTGAAATGAGCCAGTGCGGGCTGCAGCTGAACTGCAAGCTTCTCTTCTGCAAAGGATGGTTGCCATTTAGAAATGCAATCCCAGTTTTCCAGGGAGCCCCTAAATCCAGATTTGGATGTAAAAATCTTTATATCTTTCAAGGTTGCAAATAAAAAAAATACTGACTGGGCAAAGCAAAACATGCCTTCTTTTGGCCTCTGCACAAATTCAAGCATCCAGTAGCAATAGTGAAGAAGTTCCCCTCCCCCAAGCCCTGAAGACCAAATGTATTTTATATTCCGGTCAACAGACCTTTGTTCCTGCAGCTACCTCTGCCTTGGCATCATTTCTGTCTCTAAACGTTCAATTGAGCTTGCCTTGGTAGTAGTATCTGTTGCTTTTGTTTGCTGGCTTTTCCCATCCCTAAAGCACTTTCTTTCAGATAAAGGGGAAAGACAGATATTTGACCCTTTGAGGACCACAGTGCAGGTACTTCAGACCACTGGGAGGGAGTTCTGGGGAAGAAGAAACTGAATTAACTATAGGGTACCTTCTCTGAAAAGGTAGATACTGTTTTTCACAGACTCACACTTCTGCCCCCATGTCCAGGGACATAGTAGCTGTATTCCAAGAAGTTTCTTGGTGTACAACTGCTTTTAAAGGATGCTGTTAGCCTATCCATGGGTCCCCTGATTCTGACAATTTCCATTCCATAGCATTTTCTCCTGTCTCAACATCACCGTTCTGCTGTCCCTTCCCTGTCAAAGCTGCCTCCTGATATCACTTCTTAGTTTCCCAAGCAGGAGTAATCTCCTCCATCCCAGTGTTTTTAGCTCACTTAGCGCTGAGCTCTGAAACCCTGAAATCCAAAATGCTCTAAAGTCAGGAACTTCGAGCATCCATATGATGGAAAATTCCACAACTGACCGCATATACAGGACTGCAGACAAAGCACAGGCACACTACTAAAAAGATTGTACCTGGGACTGGGGAGATACGCACAAGGGCCTCGATTTGAAGCCCATATAAAGCTAAGCATGGTAGTGTACATCTACATAATTCTAGCACTCCTATGTTGACATGGGAGACAGAATTAAAGGAATCCCCAGAAACTCATGGCCTAGATAGCCTGGCACACACCACAGTAAACAGGGATACTGTCTCAAATAAAATAGAAGCAAGGACCACATCTGAGATTGTCCTATGACCTCCACATATAAGCCATGGCACACACATACTAGCACACATACATACACCATATATACATATACATATGCACATAATAATAAAAATTAAAATTTAATACATAAAATAAAAAATTTATAGGACCGCATAAAACTACCTCCATGCTAATAAGGTGTATATGAAGCACAGTCAATTTCATGCTTAAACTTTGCTCCCATTCAAAGATCTCTCATTATGAACAACTATTCCAAAGTTAAGAAATGTTCAAAATTTGAGGCCCTTTTTATCCCAATCATTTTTAGACAAAGGTTACTCAACCTATGTAAGGCTCTTAAGGGACCATGTCACAAGAACCTATATATTTCAAATGTCTGTTTCCTTTCTCTAAATGGCAAGCTCTTTGCCTGTGGGAGTAGATGTTACACTTTTGTGTATCCCTGTAGCGTGTAGCCTCACGTAACTGGCACTTGATACTCGTTTAAAAATGAATGCTGCTCAAGGCAGGCCTAGGAGAGCTCCCTGTGCGTACAGAGTTGAACCTTTATGCCACTGAGGTGACGCTCAAGTCTATGTGCTAGTCCCTACACAAGCTGAAGGTATGAACGCCCAAGCCTACCCTCTCCCCAGCCTGCTTCCCTAAAGAAATCTTAGTGCTAATACTACCTTCATATGTCGTTCTGAGAATGCAGTCCCCTACTGGGGGCAACGCAGGGCCAAAAGCTGTGAACTCGTCACGATTGGCAAATGTGCTAAAAAGACAAGGAGGAGCCAGGCAGTGTCAAAAGTTTGTAATCCCAATATCAGGGAAGCGGAGGCAGGAGGATCAAACTTTTTAGATCAAGCTTCTCAGACCTGCCTGGGCTACAAAGCAAGTTCAAAGCTAGCCTGGGCAATTTAGTGAGGCCATTTCAGCCAAACAATAAAAGATGCTCTCCCTATGTTCTGATCTCCCATCACTTCGCATGGGCCTGGAGGCACTTGAGTTATCACCACATCATCCAATTGATAGTCCTTGGGTGATGGCTTTCGGGAAACGTAAGGCTGTACCTGAATCTGTGCCCATCTTTGCTGAAGCTTTTGTCGGGGCTAGACACGGGAGGACTTACCAGAGATAATGACAGTAAAAAAGCCTGCCCTGAATTAAGGAATTGTAATGACTTACCAATTGCTGGTCAGATAATATATATCAGGCAAATTCTTTAGTCCTCTTTATCGACCTCCAGAACAAATGCTATCACGATTCTTATTTCATGGGTGGGGAAATGAGGCCCAGAAAAGGGCAGCTGCTTGCCCAGGAGTCACACAGCTAGTATATGTTAAAGTTGACTCTCTCCTTCCTCGGGGCTTTCCTTTGTCCACCAGGAAGTACAGAGGTCTTTCCTAAATGCTAGACAATTAGCTGGTTTAGTTAGTTCCCTTGCCTCTACTGAGAAGGAGGAAGCTGGACCTTGAGAACTAGCAGCTCAAAATTTCAGTGCACGAACGGTTGAGAAAAAATAACAGTGTGAAAAGCCCAGAAACTGACAGGTGGGAGCTGTCTAGCTGCTCTAGAACAGTAAGTGGCTTCTGAATGATAGAAATGGATTCCTCATAGTTCTGGAGGCTGGGAAGTTCAAAGTCAAGGCAAATTTGACATCCAGTGAGTGCCTGCTTCTCATTGTTAGATGGCACCTTCGTGCTGTGTCCTTCCGTGGTGGAAGAAGCAGGACAACTCTTGTCATGGCCTTCTGGCCATAAATCTCATTCCTGAGGGCTCTGGCTTTGTGATCTTATTATCTCCCAAAGGCTTCACCTCCTGAAACATTACATGGGGGTCAGGATTTCAACACAGAAATTGGAAGGAAACATAAATGTTTGGCCTGTAAAAAGCCTGGGTTTGGCCAGAAGCTGGTTACCTCAAATTAAAATGGGAAATCAGCAGCCTGGCCTGGAAGCCCGGTTGGCAGCGTTACCAAGCATAAGAAGGAACAAAGCAGAGACGCAGATCATTAGGATTTGCCACCATCCTAATGTCAGCCAGAGACTGATCATGGCTGATCAGAGGACTGAGAAGAAAGGAAGTCCTTAGAGTCCTGGAGGGAGCAGGAGATGACCCCAGGATAGGTAAGGAAATTGCTGTCCTGGCCACTAGTAGAGGATGCTAGTGGAGTTTAACGGTTCTGCCTCCTTGAGTGTCTCCTGGATGGCACAGCATCTATTAGTAAGAAGCAGACTTCCCTAGCAGACCGCTGAGTGCTGAGCTGTCAGGGTGGTGAGAGAGACTGTGACCCTTACCTTTGTTGCAGCCTCACTGATGTCTGGCTCTCTGGAGTGTCCCAGGTGAGTGTCACTGCCTTAGCAGTTAGAAGCAAAGGATGCTCTGTGAAGCCAGGTGCATGTCTGAGCATCTATTAGGGCAAGATGGGCTTTTCGGAGCGTTGTTATTAAAGTTATTAAGGGGAAAGAAAAACTGCCCCCCACACCCTTGTTCACTCAGAAAGTATGCAGTGCCCTAAATACTTTGGGGATAGCAGTTGTTGATCAGGGGAAACAAGACTGTCCCTAGAGGGTGGGCAAGGAGGGACTGGGAGGACCTCCCCAGTTCCACTGAACTGAACTTTGCCCTTTTCTCCTGACCTGAGCCGACTTGTTCCTTCAAATCCATAAAAATCTGTGAGTCAAAACAGCCAATCTGTGCTAAGCTCTGTCTAAACGCTTACAGCAGCTAAGATAAAGATGCTCTCCCAGCCGGGCGGTGGTGGCGCTTGCCTTTAATCCCAGCACTCGGGAGGCAGAGGCAGGCGGATCTCTGTGAGTTCGAGACCAGCCTGGTCTACAAGAGCTAGTTCCAGCACAGGCTCCAAAGCTACAGAGAAACCCTGTCTCGAAAAACCACAAAAAAAGAAAAAAAGGGCTGGAGAGATGGCTCAGTGGTTAAGAGCATTGACTGCTCTTCCAAAGGTCCTGAGTTCAATTCCCAGCAACCACATGGTGGCTCACAACCATCTGTAATGAGATCTGGCGCCCTCTCCTGGCCTGCAGGCATACACACAAACAGAATACTGTATACATAATAAATAAATATTAAAAAAAAAAAAGATGCTCTGCCACCTCCAGCCCCCGAAAGGGCAAGTGAAGATAAAGGAAAGGGAATAAAGTCCCCAGGAAACACCTGCTGACAAACAAGAAAGGTCATCTGGGAAGCCTCTGCTATCCCAAGGGTATGGAAAATGGAGTTGACTGACCCCACTGCTCACTTGCAGCAGATTCGGAGATGAGGCACCTATTTTCACCAACTTTCCCACCAATATAGCTGTTAGTTACCTATTTGCATGGCTGTGTCCCCCTGGAGTCTTCAATTAACAGATAAGCTCACGAGGGGGACGACATGGGCATTGAGACCCAGCATGGCCCTTAATCCTGCATGTGGACAGGAATAAGGCACAGGACCTGTGAGCCTCATCTCTCCAGCATGAGGCAGAGAGCTGCGCCTTCTTCATGTACCTGTGAGACAGACTAAATGCCGTTATTGAACACAGACACATTGCAAATGCTGTTCTCATTGTGCCTGCAGCGCCTTGTCCCAGTCTATGCGTAGAAAGACAGCAATGGGGGCCTGATTAGAATGCTACAAAGCCAGCCCAGGTGTGTGTTTCTGTTGTCTGAACTTACTGTCAATACATACATGAAACACCTACAAATGACAATACGTACAAAACCTTAGTAACCCCTCCATTTGATAGCTAATGCTGAGTGGTGATGGCAGAAGAGTTCACTATGCTTTTGTTGAGTTTGTTTAATGAGCATTTATTAATCAGGCCCAGTGGTGCAAGCCTGCAGAGACTGAACCAGGAAGATTACAAACTCAAGGCCTGACTTAACTGAAGAGTAAGTTCAGAGCCAACCTGGGTAATTTAGTGGGAAACAGTCTCAAATTTTAAAACATTTTCTTATACTCTCTGTCTGTCTGTCTGTCTTTCTGTCTCTCTCTCTCTCTCTCTCTCTCTCTCTCTCTCTCTGTGTGTGTGTGTGTGTGTGTGTGTGTGTACCACGTCATTCGTGTGGTGCTCAGAGGACAACCCACAGGACTCAGTTCTCTCCTTCCACCATGTAGGCTCCAGGCCTTCAGGCTTAGCGTCCTGTACTCTAACTGGCTGGGCCATCTCATCAGGTTTTAAAGCAAAATAAAAGGGGTCAGGGATACAGCTCGGTTGAAAAGTGCTTGCCTGTCATGCACAAGGCCCTGATTTCCCACCCCCAGAAAAGCAGACATTCAGGGAAAGGCCACCAAGCGCCAGTCCTGCATGTAACTGTATCTCCTCAGCCTCCTGGAAATTGTCATCTTCCAAATTTGGTTTCTTCATGTACATTTTCCCTCCCAGGCAAGATGTCACTGTCAAAGTTTACGCTAGAAAATTTAGCCGTCGCTACTGGTTGGGATGGGGGGCCTCTCTGGCTCAAGCCCCTGGGCCTCTGCACAGTCTGCCCGTGCTTTTCTCACAAGCTGCTCGCCTGCATTTCAAATGCTTTCTCTGGGAGGCTCAGCTGTACTCTGGCCTTCCCCACCCCAAGCTCTCCTTAGCCACACTGGCATTGACTGCTCCTGTCCTCTCTTCCCAAGCACAAAACTAATCTGCTGTGTTTGCTCGCCTTTCATGAAATGATGGCAGGCTTTCCGGGCAACTCATCGTCCCTCAGGCCTGATGCTGAAATGCAAGACAGGTACACTGGCAGAATCGAGATGAGCTCATAGGCACACTGCAGGGCAGCTGCCCATGCCCACTGTGTGACTCCCTCTACTGTAGAGCAAGGGCTTCCCAGCTATAGGACAACAATATGGGGCATGGCTACACCAAAAGTGACATGAGTCATGTGGGTCACAAGACAGAAAGATCCGTTTGCTGCAGTATGGTTGCCTTGTTATTGCTGCTGTTTAACTATTGATTCTAGTTTCATTTTTGTAATGATACTAAAATATTCAGACAAAAAGTAACTCAGAAGAACAGGGATATTTTTCGGCTTACAATTCCAAGTTCCAATCTGTTATTGTGAGGACACTAAGGCAGGAACTTCAAGCATCATATCTACAGTCAAGAGCATGGAGGATAAACCCATCAGTCCTCCCTCCCTTCCTTCCATTTGAGGTCAGCTAGCTTTCTTTACCTCTATGCAGTTCAGGGCCCAGCCTAGGGAATAGTGCTGCCCACAGTGGAGTGGTTCTTCTGACATCAGTCAACAATCAGGACAGTCCCCTGCAGACATGCCCACGGGCCAAGGTGACCCAGATAATTCCTCATTAAGACTTTCTTCCCAGGTGATTCTAGTTTCTATCAAAATGTCAGTGAAAACAAACCAGCACAGTGCTATTCGCCAAAGGACTCAAGCCTCTTACCATGAACTGCCTTCCACATTCAACTGCACAGCTTTGCATTCAAGCTGAATCCTATACATCTCCAGAAAATAAAGGTCACTTCCAAGTGACAAGTAGAAAAGTTCTGAGCTCCTGTTTGCTGCATACTGACAAACTGTCTTTTTCCCAGTTATTTTTCCCTTTTCTTCCCTGACCCACTGATCTTGAACTCCTAGCTTCAAGTGATCCTCCTGCCCACACCCCCCAAGTATCTATCTGGACTATATCTTGGTCTTGCTATCTTAAAACTCCTACAACGAAATGTTCCCTTTTCAGCAGGTAAATGTGTGCACACAGAATCCAAACAGAAGCATAAACACAATGGAAAATCAAATCTCCTCATCCTGTGTGCCCTCCCCATCCAGTTCTCTCCCAGAGACAGCACCACAGTTCCCGTTTCCTTACCTGTATCTTTCCAAAGACGATTTATGCAAAACTCTACGTGAATGTGAAGATTTGTGTTCTTTCTGGTTGTAGGGAGTCAGCAGTATACTGTGTGTAGTCAAACAACCCTTACACGGAGTTGCATATCAGATATCCTGCATATTAGATGCTTACATTACAATTCATAACAGCAGCAGAATTAAAGTTATGAAGCAGTAATGAAAATGATATTATGGTTGAGGGTCACCACAGCATGAGGAACTGTATTAAAGAGTTGAAGCATTAGGAAGGTTGAGAACCACTAGTCTATACCCTTTCTTTTTCACTAAAAATATGTCTTGAGAGTGACACCCTATCCATCCAGATGGAGCAGCCACATATTCTTAATTATGACATAGTATTCTATTGCATGATGTCTTATTTTCTGCTGGTGAGCATCCAGACTTATCTCCAACCTTTTGCTGTTACTAACACTGAAGTAGCAAATATCCTTGTAACATACATTGTTTTATATATGCAGATAAATCTGCAGAATAAATTCCTTGAGGTAGTAGTATTTTGACCAAAAGGGTTCATAGTGGGATGGCTATGGATAGTCATTTTGTGGAGTCACTGATATGCACAAAGCCGTAGGTTCCATCCCAGCACTCACAAAATAGAGACAGGAGACTCAGAAGTTCAAGGTCATCCTCAACTACAGAGTGTGTTCAAGACCAGCTTAGGTTACATGAGACCCTGTCATCGAAATTCATGCAAGTATATGTGGTGGTTGAAAGAAAATGGCCCCCATAGGCTTTAGAGAGTGGCACTATTAGCAGGTATGGCCTTGTTGGAGTAGGTATGGCTTGTTGGAAGAAGTGTGTCACTAGGAAGTTGGCTTTGAGGTCTCAGAAGCTCAAGCCAGACCTAGTTTGGCTCACTATCACTTTCTGCTGCCTGTGGATTCAAATGTAGAACTCAGCTCCTTCTCCAGCACCGTGTCTGCCCATATGCCACCATGCTTTCTGCCTTCACGATAATAGACTAAACCTCTGTAACTGTAAGCCAGCCCCAACTAAATGTTTTCCTTTATAAGAGTTGCCAGGGTTATGGTGTCTCTTCACAGTAATAGAACCCTAACTAATTGGCAGTATCTTTGTAAATATTGCGTAACCATTTCAGTATTCATGGAAAGAATATTTAGCCAGTGCTACCTCTTCTGAAAGGTCTGGGAAGTTTAGAAACTTTCAAATGCTTAGCTTTGAAATGTTTGGTTTTTTTTCACCTTTTTATCAATATATAGTAAGCACCTGCAGTGTGAAAGAAATGTGTTGGTAGACGTTTGGGAAAGACCCATGTCGAGAAAGATGTGGTCACTGGCCATGTGGTATTTGCAATCCCAGCAGGATAGGGAGTTAGCAAGAGAACACAAGAAGGAAATAATTATACACGACAGATCATTACAAATCCTTCCCAAGTGCCATGAAGAACATAGTGACCAAAAAGCATTTGATAAGCTCAGTCTAGGCATCTGAGCAGATTTCCCGGAGAAAATGCTATTTCTTCTGATCTCTATGACAAACTTGACAAGACAGAGAAAATGGCAGAGTTCAAGTCCTAGAGGAAGGAAGGCAGGCACGTGGAGTTGGGCCAGCTGCAAGGATTATCTAAACTGGACTGGAAAAGGTCTTCAAGGTCATTTCATTTCAGTCTCTTCAGTAGTCGTGTGAAGAAACTAAGATCCAAAGAAGTCAGTGACTTAGCAAGGTTACAGTGATAGTGGCAGAGCCAGGCTTAGTTCTCCTCATCTCTTTCGGTGATGATATAGTGCAAGATCCAGCATGCTCCCCCCGAGGGCTGGGGATCTGAAGCCAGTGGCTACATCTTACTTAGCCTAGAGAGTTGCCTGGGTCTGTGTAGAAGAAACCTTAAGTTCAGGCCCTTGTGACTAGCGACCTACTACATTCTGTTTCTCTTTGCTAGTAAGATATCATTTAAGAACAAGGCAATCTAACATTCCAGTCTAGCAGGTTGGTTTGGTCTTCAGCATACTTGTCTCCTCTCCAAGTTTAGAAATGGTAATAATGACCTTAATGATGGTGGTTACTTATTTAGTTGCCTGCTCTACATCAAGTCCAGTTCTAAGCACTTTGCATGTGCTAAATTATTTAATATGAACAACAACCCTATAAGGTACATGTTATTATTACTCCATTTTACAGGGAAAAGGGAGGCCTCGGACAGATCGAGGCATTTGCTGGAGGTCACAGGCTAGTGAGCTGTTGCAAGCTGTCTAGCTCCAGTGCCTCGTGCGTGACATGAAGGTAGCAAGCCCTGTGGGGAGGCACAGTAAAAATGTAGATGAAGAAACGGATGGGACAGGAAAGCTGAATGAAATCAAGGACAGGGCTATTTACGGAAACACAAAGGAGGGCTGAAGGAGCCCAGAAGAGGACTTGCTTAGTGTATACAAGGTCCTGAAATCAGTCCCCAGCACTACAAGAAAAAAAGGTACCAAAGAGCCGGGCGGTGGTGGCGCACGCCTTTAATCCCAGCACTCGGGAGGCAGAGGCAGGCGGATCTTTGTGAGTTCGAGACCAGCCTGGTTGGTCTACAAGAGCTAGTTCCAGCACAGGCTCCAAAGCCACAGAGAAACCCTGTCTCGAAAAACCAAAAAAAAAAAAAAAAAAAAAAGGTACCAAAGAATCAACATAGGACCGCATCAAGGACAAAGATGCCTTATGGTCCTGTTCATCACAGTCCCTCGGCATTGTTAATGCCTCTGCTCGCTTGCCTGCTCCTTTATGTCTAGGCCACCAGTATCCTGTTGGCTTCATGTTCCTTGTTCCCATGTTCTCTGTGTCCCTTCCTCCCTCCCTCTTCCCCCACTCTGTGAGTTTGTCTGTATTGGTGCATGTCACATGTTTGCCCCTGTGTGTGTGGAAGCCAGAGGTCAATGTTGGGTGTTGCTCCTTTGAAGCCATCCACCTTGTTTTTTGTGAGAGTCTCTCACTGGGACCTTGCACTAGGCACTGCCCTCCTCACTGCACACCCGTCACCTCCTCCCTAGGCGGATAACCTGGTTTACTCTTTCATGGGGAAACAGGAGTGATAAAGAAACTCAACCTTTTGCTTCTTAACATGATATTCCCTCCTTCCTGGTGGTGCCTTGTGTTATCGCACCTCACATTCCTCTTGGGCATCTTTCCACCGTAAAAGATGAATACATTCAAGTCCCACTCATGGAAAGCACAATTTCTTCCTCCAATCCTAACTTGGCCTTTCAGAGCGTCACCCCTCCCTTATTCCCAAACAGTCAAATTAGCTTGTTTTGGTGCGGCGTTCTAGGAGTTTTGGGTAGATGTAAAGATTTGTGTGACTGCCACCACAATGAAGACATAAAACTGTTCAGTCAATCCCCAAATTTTTATGCAACTCCCTTTACAGTCAAGGCTTCCAGAGCACCCCTAAGATGGTAACCTTCCGTGTGTTCTCCATCCCTGTGGTGTTACCTTCTGAAAATAGTTCACTCCGTGTCATGCCTCTGGAGTTATTCATGCTGTTGTATTCAGTGATAGCCTTAGGATTTCTATTTAATTATATGCATGTGTGTATTCTGCGTGTGGCTATGTACACATGAGTGTGGATGCCTACGGAGATCAGAAGAGGATATTAGATTACCCTGGAGCTGGAGTTACAGGTAGTTCTGAGCTACCCGACGTAGGTTCTGGGAATTGAACTTAGCCCTCTGCAGAGAGCAGCAAGTGCTCTTAACCACTGAGCTATCTCTCCTGCCTCCAGCCTGTTCTTTATTTTTTTCTATAGGTTTTTTTTCATTTCAATTATGTATATGGGGGTGGGTATATCCACCTGTGGGGGAAGCTTGCCTCAGCCTCACAAGTACCGTGATTAAAGAGACAAGAGAGTTCCTTTCAGGAACTGAGCATTTTGATGAGGACAGAATTTTATTGGTAGTTCTGGGGTGGTTATGCAGTCCTTGGAGTGGCTGAAGGAAAGGTGACCAAAGGTATGAGTGGTGGGAATGAGGACCAAACTGAGATTGACACAGACGATCCTTTTTTGCATTTTCTTATTCTTTGAAAAGTTTATACACATATACAAGTATCGTGGTCATATCCACCCCTCCCTCCCTCCTTCCAACTCCCCCGGGCCATCCCCACAACATTATCTCCCCTCCCCCACTTAACATCTTCTTTTTTCCCTTTTTTTTTTTTTTTGGTTTTCTGAGATAGCGTTTCTCTGTAGCTTATGAAGCTGTCCTGGAACTAGCTCTCATAGACCAGGTTGGGCTCCAACTCACAGAGATCCGCCTGCCTCTGCCTGCCCAGTGCTGGGATTAAAGGCGTGCGCCACCACTGCCCGGCTCCCTTTTCTCTTTAAAGTTACCTAAGATGATGATGAGGCTGGGCTAAACCGAACCACCAGGTGTCAGTCTCTAGTAAAAGTAGAAGGGTGGCCAGGAGGTCCATAGATGGCAACAGGACAAGGATGTGGCTCCAGACGGGCACTTTTGTCATGAGAGTGAAGTGGACAGCAATAGACAACGGGAAGAATGCCACGATACCCATTCTCAACCCTGTGACATTTGTGCTGTGGGAAAAAAGCCCCTACTTGGTGGCTTCCCAGGAGAGGGATCAGTTATGATAAGGAGTCAAGAGGACACCAAGAAAAGGTTAAAGTCTGGGGCTGGGGAGATGACTCATTGGTTAAGAGTTCTGACTGCTCTTCCAGAGGACTCAGGTTCAATTCCAAGTGCTCACTTTGCAGCTAGCAACCATCTATAACTCTAGTTCTAAGGGGGTCTGATGCCCTCACATGTACATGGTACACAAACATACATGCAGGCAAATCTCCCATATAGGTAAAATAAATCTCAAAAAAGTTCGAGACATAGGAGTATGTAACGGGTCCATTGGACATAGGCTAGGATGGAATGCAGGTATAAAATTGAGTCTATCCAAAATACCTACTTTCTTTTAAGCAAAATACACCACAAATATGTGAGCAAAGCATCATGGTTTTATAGCAAATCAATTATTTGTTCTAAATTAGGCATGGTGGCTCATACCTGTAATCACAGCGTTTAAGAGGCTGAAGCAGAAGTATGGTGACGTCCCAGCCAAACTGGGTTACATAAGAAAGACTTTGTCTCAAAAAACTTTTATTCTAGCCAGGTGGTGGTGGCTTTCACCCCAGCACTTGGCAGGCAGATCTCTGTGAATTCGAGACCAACTTGGTCTACAGAACAAGTTCCAGGACAGTGGACAGCCAGGGCTACACAGAGAACCTTGTCTCAAAAAAATGGTTTTTTCCTTCTAAGACCATGGAAGATGAACTCTGAAGCTACTATTTTTTGCCACCATCTTGACACAGAGCATGCAGAATCCATACCTGAGACCCTGCTCATTTTGTGTCGGACGTAAACTTCCGAGTACTTCAACCACTCCCTCATACCTTTCATTTCCTGCCAGGCCCAGAGTCCTTATCTTCCCCATCGTGGAGGAGTAAACGTCCATTTCTCAGGAGCAATGGACTGCTTCCGGCAGATAGTGAAGACCCAAGGGTACCTGGGGCTCTGGAGAGGACTGACAGCTAACTTACTGAAGGTGAGAAGGGTGACCGGTCTCCTGCTTCTCTGCCTCTTCCGGTTCTTTCCCTTCCTTATCATGCTAGTACGATTCGCATGAAAACACCCCATCTGCCACTAATGGACACTGCCCATCGACCCTGATGAATGCAATGGGGGAGAATCTAACACCCAATCCTAGAAGAGCTGAGCATTTAGTCTGATCTAGAATTTTCCAACAGTCAGACACATGGACCCCTAAGGAGAATACAGCCCTCATCTAAAATAGTTTGCAGAAATACAAATACAATCCATCAGTAAATCATATTTCCATAGAATTCCATCACCAGAATTAAAAACAAGAACTCTGGACTTGCTAGCTCACATGTATATGCAGTCAAGCCCAGCATATAGTGGGGAGCAGTGCAAATCAACGACGTGCATATTCATGTAGACCCAGTGCTTGCCTAGGGCATGCCCTTCAGGGGCTCTGCCATCCTTCTTCCCCTCCCACACTATACCAGTTTCCTCTTTCTACATTCTTTTTTATTTATTTATTTATTTTTGTTTTTGTTTTTTTTGAGACAGGGTTTCTTGTGGCTTTGGAGCCTGTCCTGGAACTAGCTCTTGTAGACCAGACTGGTCTCGAACTCACAGAGATCCGCCTGCCTCTGCCTCCCGAGTGCTGGGATTAAAGGCGTGCGCCACCACTGCCCGGCCTTTCTACATTCTTTAATTCCAAAAAGAATTGCCATGTGCACAGCTATTATCTTAGTTTACCCTGGTGCAGCTCCACCACAGAAACACCTTTTCTTAATAACTTGATACATGGCTCCAAAGGGTTGAGGTCAGCTCAGGACAGCTTCTCTGTTCTGTTAATTAAACCTCGAGGCAATGAAATTGGCTAAAGGGAAATGACTGAAGAGAATATTACTCCCCTTACTTCCTAGTGTACACCAATAAAAAAATAAAAATTAGCCAGGCAGTGGTGGCACAGGCCTTTAATCCCAGCACTCAGAGACAGAGGCAGGTGGATCTCTATGAGTTTGAGGCCAGTCTGGTCTACAGAGTGATTTCCAGGACAGCCAGGGCTACACAGGGAAACCCTGTCTCCAAAATCCAAACAATAAATTAAATTAAAATTCATTTTGTAATTTCAAAAAGTTGTTTAACATGCAGGCTGGAGGGACCGTTCAGGGAGGAAGAGTGTTTGTAGCTCTTTCAGAGAATCTGAGCTCCCCACACCCATGTTGAGAAGCTCACAGCCACACATAACTCCATGTCCTAGTGATCTCGTACCCTCTTCTGGCCCCCATGGGTGCCGACCCCCACACACGCACACAGATAGGTGAATAAAAGTAAGTCTTTTTGAAAAAAGAATTTAACACAATTTTCACTTTCTGTTTAACAGGTAGTTCCATATTTTGGAGTTATGTTTAGCATGTTTGAGTTCTGTAAAAGAATTTTTCTTTATCAAAATGGTTACATCCTGTCCCCACTGACCTACAAACTGACCCCAGGGGTGGACCAAAGTTTGAAGCCCCAGGAGTTACGGGAACTAAAAAAGTTCTTCAAGCCCAGAAAAGTGGAATCTAAAAAACGAACTCGTAAAGCTGAATGGACGGTGTGCAGCAGTCGCAAGTGACTATGACCTCCTAGCTGTGCGCATCAGGAGGAATGAGAGGGTCCTTCTGCCTGCTGCTCTTGGAGATGCGACCACGAGGCCATACATCACATCAGAACCCCAAATTTTCCCTGTGAATACCTGTGCCTTGAGAAGCTTTTGTGACACTGCTCTGTCACAATGTTACTCCACCAGACTGCACGGAAGCCTAGTGGCGATCAGATGCGCAGGATATGGCATTTTGTAGCTGAAGTAGCAGAGCAGAGACCATGTCACGTGCCCAGTCACCAGAGCCCAGGTGGAGTAGGCCAAGTTTCTCTCACTGTGACCTGTGGCTTCCCCATACAGACCTCCTTAAACTTAGACCTTTGTGGGCTTCTGAGAGCACAAACTACCACGTAGGTTAGGCCTTAGAAAAAATCCCAAATAAAAAGTTTTTGGTGGTTTTTTTTTTCCCAAATGATCTTGCTATGAAGTCCAGGCTGCCCTCAGTCATGATCTTCCTGCCTAGACTCCCAGACAGCTGAGATTCCAGGTGTGTACTGCAGTGCTCATCCTTGGAACCCTTATTCTTTATTGAAAACTCAAGCACCCCAAACCTAGAAGCTTCTATTTCAAGAAGGCAGCTTTCCCCGTGACTTATTAAGGATGCACTCACATTCCTGATTGACGTCGTACACAGTTCCAGCAGCCTTAATTATCTGCCTTTTTAACTTGCTTTGTAAGCCGACCCTGAAAATAAATTATTCATTTTCTGTTATTCTCATAAGATGTCCCAATTGGCTAGAAAGGATAGATAGAACATGTGGCGCACGTACTCCCCCAAAATGGCATGAAATAAAAACCTTTTAGGCTAATCACACATTGGAGAAGCTTTTGTTTGTTTGTTTTAATGTAATCAAATGGGGATTCCATGTAAAATTCATATAGCTATACTTTCCAAATAGTACCAGTCTATGCCTTTTAAATGCATTAATATGTAACAAGATGTGGTGGTACCCATCTGCAGCCTTGGGAGGCTAAAGCAGGAAGATCATGAGTTCAAGATCAGCCTTAGCTACGTAGGTAAGTTCAAGTTCTTCTTGTATATATTGAAGATATATATCTTGTTTTCTGAGATATATATCTCAGAAAACAATAAGTAAATAAATAAATGTATTTCTGACATGAATTCACGTATGTTTTCTGTTCCTTCCCTACCATATATATGAAAGTTTTCAGAATTTTGAAAGTATTTTTCTATATTAAACTTATTTTCTAAAGGAAAAGAATGTGGGCCGGGCGGTGGTGGCGCACGCCTTTAATCCCAGCACTCGGGAGGCAGAGGCAGGCCGATCTCTGTGAGTTCGAGACCAACCTGGTCTACAAGAGCTAGTTCCAGCGCAGGCGCCAAAGCCACAGAGAAATCCTGTCTCGAAAAACAAAAAAAAAAAAAAAAAAGGAAAAGAATGTGACTGGAGAGTTGGCTCAGCAGTTAGAGCACTTGTTGTTTTGCAGAGGACCCGAGTTCAGTTCCCTGCACCTACCTGCATGGTGGCTCACAACCATCTGTAACTCCATCCCCAGGGGATCTATCACCTTCTTCTGAGCTCCACAAGCACCAGACACACACTCGGTGCACATACACACATGCAGAAAAACACCCACATACACAAATAACTGAAGTTTTTTCTTTAATTTTTTTAAAAGGGAAAAAATATCAGTTATTTATTCCTAATCAAAGTTTTAAAACTATGGTTAAGTTCTCAGACCTTTGTCTGGTTTAAATATACAAAATAATTCATTTTTCCACCTCCTGCAGCAGTCTGTTTTACAGCGAATGAAGCTGACGTGTGTAGCCTGATCTGTTAGTGTGTGCGGGGAGGCAACTACTGCATCCATTCAATAATCCATGTTTGTCCATTGTTATTTTCTTTAAAGCAACAAAACAAACTTTCAGTTTGTAGAATTCTATAAGTGTGTTTTTGACAAGAGTTGCCATCTAGCCTCAGATTGTTCACATCTTCGTATTTCTTCCGTGCAGTCTTCCACAAATTTCACATAAATGCTACTTGGCCCAGAGATATTCTTTGAGCTGAGGGGGAGGTTGTTGTTTTGTAAGAGTTATTCTTAGTTATTTGTGTGATGGAGTGAGAGGGTGTGTGTGTGTGTGTGTGTGTGTGTGTGTGTGTGTGTGTGTGTGTGCGAGAGAGAGAGAGAGAGAGAGAGAGAGAGAGAGAGAGAGAGCACGGGTGCTGTAGAGGTCCAGAGACCTCGGATCTGGACTTCCAGGTGATTGTATGCTGCTAGCCATGGTTGCTGGGAACCAGATTCAGGTCCTCTTCTAGATCAGTATGTGCTCTTACTAGTTTAGCCATCTCTCCAGCCTCACTGAATTGTGATTTTTTTTCAATAAAATCAAGAATATGTCTCATTTTCCTGTAGTTTCAGAACAACTCCTTAAAATTCTAGTTCTGTTTCTAAAATGAACTTAGAGCTATTTTTATCTCCCTAGAGGTGAAACAAGATGTTCTGCCTTCCTATCTTCTGGTTGCCAGTGTGCACCTCCCAGCACTAAGAACTTCAGAAGAATCATAAAGAAGTGCGGTGTGGTAGTCAGCCAGGAGGAACTTGAGAATAAAACATACCTACATCCATGAATGTCTAGGGCTACAAAGCAAACCCAAACAAAGTGTGACAGAGTGGCATCTCCTACCAACAGGATGGCCAAGGGGCTTGACCTACAAGTGCTGAGTGAGAGACCAAAAGGCTCAGCACAGGGGAGAGGGGCTAGTAATGAGTAGGGGCTCTGAGGTCATGAGTCTTGAATTAGGTTTAGGTTGTTTGGGAGTTGTTAACAGGGTTTCCTAGAATGCCACTCACTGTGTAACCCAGACAGGACTAGAACTCACAATTCTCCTACCTCTGTTTGCCAAGTGCTAGAATTACAGTTGTTTTATACTGTGCCTAGTTTTGAACTGAGTTATTTTTTGTAAACTTTCATTTTGTTACTGCTTTATTTTCTTTTTTTACAGGAGTTGTTTTGAGACAGGATTTTACTCTGCAGTCCATTTAGGCAGGGAAGAAACTGTGTATTCCAGGGTGGCCTCAAACTCATAGCCTGGTGACTGCTGGAATTACAGGTATGGGGCCACATAGCCTGCTAGATTTTGATATTTTAAGGCAGTATCTCACTGTGTAGCCCAGGCTGCCTTTGAACTCATAATCCACCTTCCTTAGGTTCCTATAAACAGACAAAATCACAGGTTTCCCCTTACATGCCTGGCTCTGAACTTCATTTTGAAGGAAGGGCTATAGTAATTTGAACGGATATGTCCCCTATTAGGTGCATATACTTAATTGCAACTGATTTTAGTGATTTTCATTTGTATTTTAATAAATGAAGTTTGCCTGAAGATCAAAGAATAAAACAGCCACACTGGTCAGTCACACAGACCAGGCAGTGGTGACACACACCTTTAATCCCAGTATCCAAATTAGTTTGCCATATAAACCAGGTAGTGGTGGTGCATGCCTTTAATCCCAGCACTAGAGAGAAATATAAAATGGGAGGAGACAGGTCTCAGCTCAGTCTCATTCTGAGAATTTGTGGAGACAGGATCACCATTTCAGTCTGAGATGGAGGTAAGAGCAAGTGCTTTGCTTTTCTGATCTTCAGGTTGAAACAACCCCCCCCCCAAAAAAAGTGTGAGTATGTTTTTTTCTAAGACAGGGTTTTATTTATTAAAATACAAATGAAATATCACTACACACTGATGGTGCTGGTCAGGATGTTACAGAACTGCTGGAGGGTGTGCCTCCCTGGGAGCAGAGGTCAAAAGTGTATAGTTTTGTTCCACTTGCACTCAGATTTCTACATGTGGTTGAAGCTACCATGTCTCAGCTACATCCCACCTGTTGCCATGCTGTCTCTGCCTTTGTGGACCCTCCGTCTGGAACTATAAGGCAAAATAAACTCTTCTATCAGCTGTTTCTGGTCATGGTGCCTATCACAGAGACAAAACAGTAACTCATACAAGGGCATAAGCAGGATCACAGGGGTGAAGACAAGCAAAGAGTGCTTGAGGCAGAGAGAGAAGACTGGCATTTGTCCATTTCTTCAACAACTGTTAGGCACTGTGGATGCAGTGATACGAAAGGCAAGTGTGACCTCTGTCCTCCTGGAGATCACATTCTAGTGAGCAGAGAGATCAGTAGACAACTGATCAGAAAGCTAGGTAGTAATGTTGGAAAAGGAATAACCAGGGTGCTTTAATTAAAGGATTCTGTGGGGGAAAGGGAAAATCTTTCAATTGGGGGTCCAGGGAAGGCCATTCTGAGAGGTGACATTGGAGATACGACCTAAAAGATGAGAATGAGCCAACCACAGAGAGAAGCAGGAAGAACCTCTCCAACAAATGGAAAGAGCAAGTGCAAACGTCCGGTTGTCCAAAAACAATTTAGTGAACAGAAAGGAAGGGGATGCAGCCAGAGTGTGGTCCCTGGGTGAAGGAGTGGTTTGAGATGAGGTTGAATAAAGGGACACATCATCTGCATCTGTTTGATTGCAACTCTGGAGACAGAATCCAGTGTCTTGCACATGTCAGGCAGGCCCTCTGCTGCTGAGCTACATCCTTAGCTCTGAAAGCCAAATCTTATATGGTCACATAGGCCATGTATAATGAGAAGTACTGAAGATTTTTAAAAAGAAACAATACGCCGGGCGGTGGTGGCGCACGCCTTTAATCCCAGCACTCGGGAGGCAGAGGCAGGCGGATCTCTGTGAGTTCGAGACCAGCCTGGTCTACAAGAGCTAGTTCCAGCGCAGGCTCCAAAGCCAGAGATAAACCCTGTCTCGAAAAACCAAAAAAAAAAAAAAAGAAAGAAAGAAACAATACGATCTGGTTTTCAATTTAACATACAATGCTAGTTGTTATGGGGAGGACAGAGTAGAGGGAGGCATGGTAAGAAACGAGAAGACCAAGAAAGAGCTGACTCCAGAGTTATGAGCAAGAAATGACAGTTTGGCCTAGAATGGTGTCAAAAAGAAAACTGAGTTCAAGGACTGGAGAGATGGCTCAATGGTTAAAGCACATGCTGCCCTGCTAAAGGGTTGGAGTATCATTCCTAGCACCCACACTGGGCGGCTCACAACTGCCTGTAACTCCAGCTCCAGAGGGAGCTGGCACTTCTAGCTTCCGAGAGCATCTGCATTCACATGCATAAACCCACAGACCACACACATAAACAAGTTGAAAATAAAAATAGGTGATGGAGAGATTGCTCAGTGGTTAAAAGCATGGGCCCAGGTTCCGTTCCCAGCACCCATAGGGTAGTTCAAAATCATTTGTAACACTGTCCCCAAGGAAATCTGATGCCCTCTTTTGCCCTCCTTGAGCACAGCATGCACGTGGTGTATGGACATAAAAAAGAAAATAGAATATTTGTAAAAAGAAAAATAACGTTAAGACATATTTTGCAATTGAACTTAAAAAGACTTGCTGAACAACCAAATGCAAGAAGTAGAATGGGGACATTGAGGTTCGGACCTAAGGTTTTAGCTTTTAATTTAACAAACCAGATGATGTTGCCATTTGTTGACAAAGGAACAATGGAGGAGGATAGGAGTTTTGCCAGAGAAGGAATTAAAAGTTCCATTGCTAATAATAAAAATTCAAACTTCCCAAAATAAATTCAAGTGAAGAAATAGATTGTTGACTAGAGCCTAAAATTGTCCCTATAATTGCCCAATTTGTAGTAGATGGAATAATAACCCCAAAGTACCCATACACTAATTCCCAGAACCTTTTAATGTATTCCCCTACACACAAAATAAACTTGGGGGTTGGGCTTGTTTTGTTTTGTTTTTTGAGACAGGGCCTTCCTATTATAGCCCATAGCAACCCTCCTGCCTCCGCTTCTCAAGTAGTGTGATTACAGGCATGAGGCATCATTCTCTGAGACAAAAAGAGATCTTGAACAAGTGACTACAGTTATAGCAGTGCGACAGATAGTTCTGGCTTGTCTGGGTGTTCCCAGTCTATTCAGAGTCCTCAGAAACTGAGGATTTGGACTACAGGCTCAGAGTGTGGGGAGTAAGCTAGAAATGCAAGAACAAGAGAGACGTGGGAAGGACTAACTCTGAACACAAAGGTGCCCAGGAGCCAAAGAACAGGGATGGCTTCAAGAAGTTAAGAATGACCCTCAGGGGGACGGCGAGCGGCGGCGAGAGCGCCTCGGGCAGCCTCGTCGCCCGCGCGGCGGCCGGATCCCCGCGGCCCGGAGCCGGCGGGTCAGGCTCCACACAAAGAAAATCAACTGAACATGGGCAAAGGAGATCCTAAGAAGCC
>JAQHUG010000357.1:369147-379929 GCA_028555095.1 Dicrostonyx torquatus
TGTTTGTTATATAATTTTGACTTGAGTTCTTTACATTTGCGTTTGTTTATGTAATTTGAGGAGGAATACTGAACATGAGTCCTGGATGATACTAATAAACTAATAATTGCAGAGGTTTTAAAAAAAAAAAAAAAAAAAAAAGAATGACCCTCAGCTGACAGCCAGTAGGGAAACAAGAACCTCAGTCCTAGAAGCAAAAAGGGCTAAAATTTGTCAGCAACTTTAATGAGTTACAAAATGGGTTTTCCCCTGGAGATCTGCATCAGAGTAGTGAGTGACTTACAGAATTGTAGCACAGTAAGTCTGCATTGTTTAGCCCACTGTGCCTGTGGCAAGTCATTACAACAGCAACAGGAAACTAACAGAGCTCTAATGATATTTGTTTTAGGATAAAAGGGACAGATCAAAAGTTCAGAGAAGAAGGATGGTGAAAGACAGAAACTCGTTGCCATCAACAAACAAAGGGCATTTAAAACACAGAGATGGCCTGGGTATGGTGGCAGACACCTTTAATCCAGCACTCCAGAGACAAGGCAAGCAAATCTCTGAGTTCAAGGCCAGCCTGGTCTAATGGGCAAGTTCCAGGACAGCCAGGACAACACCAGGCAGTGGGGGCACAAACCTCTAATCCCCCCTCCCCCCCCCCCCGCACTCAGGAGGTAAAGGCAGGAGGATCTCTGTGAGTTCGAGGCCAGCCTGATCTACAAGAGCTAGTTCTAGGAGAGGCTCCAAAACTACAGAGAAACCCTATCTTGAAAAACCGAAAGAGAGGGAGAGGGAGGGAATGGAGATTTGGCTTAATGGTTAAAAGCTCTAGCTGCTCTTTGAGAGTACACAGGTTCAGGTTGAGTTCCCAGCACCCACATGGTGGCTCACAACCATCTATAATTCAGGTTCTGGGGATCTGATGCCTTCTGGCCTCTCCAGGTACCAGGCATGCATATAGGGCACAGACACACATGCAAGTAAAATACTCAAACATTTAAGATAATTTAATTTAAAAAATAAAAACAGGGGGGGTCAAACAAGACCACTAAAAGAGAGGACAGGAAGGAACTCCTGGAGTGGGAAGGAAACAAGAAATGAAACTGAGAAGGCAGAAGCTAAAGATATGGAGAAAATGAACTTTGTGTGCCCTGCTATTAGAGATATAAAATGCATGGTGCAGTAACTCTAAAGGGGAAGGTTTAAGTCAGAAAGGAAGGAAGGAAGGAAGGAAGGAAGGAAGGAAGGAAGGAAGGAAGGAAGGAAGGAAGGAAAGAAACCTATTCTTACATAAAATAAGCAAAAAGCAGAAATGACCCAAACATTTACCAACTGATAATATGCCAAGAGAAGCCAGGACAAAGGAAAGCATATAAGCTGCATGGGTTCATTTATTCAAAATTCTAGAAAATGTAAACTAAGCTAAAGTGACAGTATGCTGAAAACTCTTTGCTTGGATGGAGGAGCTACCAAGGGACACGTGAAAAAATTTAGTAATGGATGGGTTCACTGTGTTAACTGCCATGGTTACGCAAAAATATTATCAAATTGTGCCCTTCAAATATGCACATTTTAATGGGTATAATGGCACAAGTCTGGAATCTCAGTACTTGGGAGGCTGAGGCAGGAGAGTCAGGAGTGCGAGGCAAGCCTGAGCTACCTAGTAAGATCCTGTCTCAATGACAAGCCCTAGCTCACTGTTTGCCTTGTATGTATAACACAGAAAGCTTGAGCCATCCAAGAAGAAAAGAATGTGCAGTTCCACTGTATGACAGCAACACTGCAGTAAAACTTGCCTGTTTTGTTTGATTTGCTTAATCGGGAGCTGTCATCCATGACTGAAATCCATCAAATGCTTTCTCAACCTTCCAGAAATCAAAATCCTTCCAAGTACTGGGGTAGAAGGAAAAAAAGAAATCAAGGGTTTCAAATGCTAATCTGAGTTTAGGTTTCATTCAATAAGCAAAGGGGAGTCAGAAGGTTTAGGAGCAACATATGTGATATTAAAAACTATACAGGTCAGACACATGCCAGTAATCCCATCACTGGGAGAGGTTGGGGCAGGAGGATCAGAGTTCAAAGCCAACCTCAGCTATATAGTAAGTTCCAGGCCAGCCTAGGCTACATGAAATCCTGTTTCAAAATAATAATAATAAATAAGCAAACAAACTAGGCAAAAGCAAGAATATTCTAGAATGTCATATACCAACTAACTAGGCAGAAGGAGATTCTTCCTCAATAATTACATAGCAAATATAACTGTGACAATCACTCCCACTGGAAATGTTACCAGATTTGAAAATGAACAGCATTTTTTCTGGGTGCCAACTAGAAATTCAAATCCTAGCTATGTGATCTCACACATTATTACTAACTGGATTAAATACAATACCAGGCCGGGCGGTGGTGGCACACACCTTTAACCCCCGTACTCGGAAGGTAGAGTCAGTTGGATCTCTGAGTTCAAGGCCAGCCTTATCTACATAGTGAGGACCACTTAATAAAAGAACTTGTTTTATTACTGTGTGTGTGTGTGTACGCACATCATGTGTGAGAATGAATACAGGTACATCTGTGCCATGGTGCACGTGTAAAAGTCAGAGGATAACTTACTGGAGTCTGTTTTCTTCACCACTGCCCCATCTTACTTGCCCTCCTTTAGTTATTTTGAGACAGTTTCTCACTATGCAGTCCCAGCTGGCTTCAGATTCCCAGGCTTACTGCCCTCACCCTCCAGAGCACTGGGACTCCAGGTATATACCCCCACGTCCAGCTTCCTCTTGACGAATGCTTTGCACATTCCAGGCACTAAATTACTAGTGAGCCCCTTCTTGATAAATCATTGTGCTTCACTTCCCTGTGGCATCTCTCAGCCAGGTTTCCCTTTCCTTGACCTTGTCAGCCAGAAGCCCCATCCCACAGTGTCTGAACAATGTGTATAGTATTCTATTCTCTGTATAAAGCTGATTTTATTACCTGCCTTCTAGGCACTGGTGCATAGATATCCGGCGACCTCAGTATTGCTTGAGCTTTTTCCTGTCTTCTTTCTTCAGAACTACTAGACAGTGCCTTAGCTTCCATTCCTGTTTCTTTATCACACTTGTGTTTTCTGTAGCTGCCAGAGATACAACAGTTACTAACATAGACCCCACCGTGCCTCACTGGAGAAGTGAATTTTTAATGAACTGACCAAATATAGATCATCAATATACTCATCATCACTGATATTATTCTCTGTTCTCCTGACCTCTTGTCCTTGGGGTTTTTTTCTTTTGATAATTTTTAACTTTCTGACTTAGAAAAAAATGTTTCAATCCGGGTAGTAGTGGCGCACGCCTTTAATCCCAGCACTCGGGAGGTAGAGGCAGGTAATCTCTGTGAGGCCATCTTGGTCTACAGAGTGAATTCCAGGACAGTCAAGGCTGTTACACAGAAAAACCCTCTATCATCAAGTGGTGGTGGCACATGCCTTTAATCCCAGCACTCAGGAGGCAGAGGCAGGTGGATCTCTGTGAGTTCAAGGCCAGCCTGGTCTACAAGAGCTAGTTCCAGGACAGGCACCAAAGCCACAGAGAAACCCTGTCTCAAAAAACCAAAAAAGAAAAGAAAAAGAAAGAAAGAAAGAAACGAAAAGAAAAAAAAAGAAAAACCCTGTCTCAAACAAAAAAAAGTTGCAAAAATAGTACAAGGTGGCTGGGAATATAGTTCAGTGGTACAGAGCTTGCCAAGCGTGCACGAGGCCCTAGGCTCAATTCTCAACTTTGCAAAAAGGATACACCTGAGAGTGGGTTGACATCCGCAAAGCAAGGAACTTCTAATCTCAACAGAAGCAATGTAATAACCCAATTTAAAAGTGAGCAATTAACCTACACTTGATCTCAGCCAAAAGGCAAAGAAGCCATAGCAATAAACCTAATCAGCCATTTCCTAAAAGAAGATATGTCAATTGGTCAATCATAATAAAAAAAGATGTCCTACATCACTAGTTATTAAGGTAGTACAAACGAAAATCACAGCAAGGTGTTAACTGCTCATAACACAAAGACAGAAGAGACCGAGCACTGGTGAGGGAGTGGAGAAAAGGGAATCCTTGCATGTCATTGGTCAGGATGTAAATTAACAATGCCACCCTGAAATACTATGGAGATTCCTCAAAAGATATGTGTTTCGTATAATTCAGCAATCTCACTGCTAGGTATATATATATCCAAAAGAAATGCAATCTGGCATGTTGAAGAGACATCTTCTTTCCCATGTTCATTTCTGCACCATTTACAAGAGCCCCAAAGTAGACACAGCCTGGATGTCCATCACCTGACAAGGAACCAAAGAAAATGTGGACCATACACACAAGAATGCTACTCAGCTAACCAGATGATGAAACCCTGGCATTTGCAATAACAAAAATTAAAACTAAACAAAGGCTAGGAATGTAGCTGCATAGTAGAATGCCTGTCGAGTATCTACAGGGCCCTGAATTCCAGCCCCAGCACTACAGAAAAGAACAAGAACTGGAGCTACAGAGGTTGCTCAGTGGTTCGGGGCACTAGTAGCTGTTATAGAAGACCTAGGTTCAGCTCCCAGCACCCATTTCAGGCAGTTCACACTGCCTATAACTCCAGTTCCAGGAAGTCTGACATCCTCTTCTGAACTCTGTGGGCACCTGCACATATGTGGTACACAGAAGCACACACAAGCACACAGATATAAACATAATAATAAATAAATAAGTCTTTTTAAGTTCAGCTGGGTGTAGTGGTATATATCTTAAATTCTGGCACCCAGGCCGGGTGGTGGTGGCACACGCCTTTAATCCCAGCACTCGGGAGGCAGAGGCAGGTGGATCTCTGTGAGTTCGAGGCCAGCCTGGTCTACAAGAGCTAGTTCCAGGACAGGCTTCAAAAGCTACAAAGAAACCCTGTCTCAAAAAACAAAAAAAAAAAACATTCTGGCACCCAGGAGGCAGAGGCAGGTGAATCTTTGTGAGTTCAGGCCAGCCTGATCTACATGGTAACTATCTACCAGGCCAGTAGAGTTACATAGTGAAACCCTGTCTTAGAAAAAAAGAAAAAGAGAAAGAGAGAGAGGGAAGAGCATCAACAAAGCCCACACTATTCAAATAAAATTCTCTATATTGCCTAGTATGCACTGATCCCCAGCACAGCAATAATTTCTAACTCCAAAGTTTACCAGCTAAACCTTGTTTTAACTGTTGTTTCAGCAGTGGGGTGACTGTGGTTTTCACAAGACTTGCCTTATCATTATTTGGCAAGTACAAGATGCTCATTTTTTTTCTTTATTGATATTTTTTGAGCTCTACATTTTTTTCTGCTCCCCTCCCTGCCTTTCCCCTTCCCCCTTCAACCCTCCCTCAATGTCCCTATGCTCCCAATTTACTCAGGAGATCTTGTATTTTTATACTTTCCCATGTATATTAGGTCTATGTAAGTCTCTCTTAGTGTCCTCATTGTTGTCTAAGTTCTCTATGATTATGGTTTGTAGGCTGGTTTCTTTGTTTTGTGTTTAAAAGACACCTATGAGTGAGTACATGTGACAACTGTCTTTCTGTGTCTGGGTTACCTCACTCAAAATAATGTTTTCTAGTTCCATCCATTTTCCTGCAAAATTCAAGCTGTCGTTATTTTTTTCTGCTGTGTAGTGCTCCATTGTGTAAATGTACCACATTTTCTTTATCCATTCTTCGGTCGAGGGGCATTTAGGTTGTTTCCAGGTTCTGGCTATGACAAACAAAGCTGCTATGAACATAGTTGAGCACGTCCTTGTGGCACGATTGACAAGATGCTCATTTCTAAACCTGAATCACTGATACAGTCAGCTAGTAAAGAAACACTGTAGCATCCACCTCACGCATGGATCAAAGATTTTCCTTAGGATCCACAAAGCTGGATCCAAAATAGCCCTGTTGGCCGGGCAATGGTGGCACACTCCTTTAATCCCAGCATCAGGGAGGCAGAGGCAGTCAGACCTCTGTGAGTTTGAGGCCAACCTGGTCTACAGAGTAAATTCCAGGACGGCCAGAGATACACAGAGAAACCCTGCCTCAAAAAAACAAACAAAAAAATGCCCCTTTGGAAGAGGTCAGTTTATCTCTGTTTGCTGATGATAGTACCCCATACTTAAAAGACCTGAAGACCCCACCAGAAAATTCTGACATCGGATAAACACTTGCAACAAAGTTTCAGGACACAATCAATCAGCAAATTAGTACCTTTTGGCCCATCAAAAGCCTATGCATGAGGACTGGCGTTTAGTCGGTGTGGCAACCCACCTGTACCTTGCAGGAGGCAGAGACTGTGGAATCTCTAGAGCAGTGGTTCTCAACCTTCCTAATGCTATTACCCTTTAATACAGCTCCTCCTGCTGTGGTGACCTCCAACCATGAAATTATTTTGTTGCTACTTCATAACTGTAATTTTGTTACTGTTATAAATCATAATGTAAATATCTGATATAGAGGTTATCTGATATGTGACCCCAAAAGGTCCAAAGCCCACCATTGCCCTAGACCAATCTGGCCAGCTAGACTAGCCAAGTCAGTGAGCTCAGGGTTCAAGAGACCCTGCCTCAACATATAAGCAACCGAGGAAGACGCACACCATCAACTCAGGCCTCCATATGTATGTGCACATACATGTACCTTCACATACACATGGGTACACACACATCACACACACGAGAGAGAGAGAAAGATAGAGAGGGACAGACAGAGAGACAGAGAAAAAGAAGAAAGCTTTTCTAAATAATAATAGCAAGCTTCATAAGAACTCTGGGGGCCAGGGATCCCACTGCAATAGCCTCAAAAATATAAGGCTAGGTAGCTAGCTCAGTGGGTAAAATGCTTTGCAAACAAGCCCACTAGAGTCAGGATCACCACGACCCACAGAAATGTAGTGCTCAGGAAACAGAGACAGGAGATCGACTAGGTAGATGAACCAGTGAGCTCTTGGTTCAGACTCTGCCTCAATATAAAAGGTGGAAATCAGTTGGGCGGTGGTGGCGCACGCCTTTAATCCCAGCACTCAGGAAGCAGAGGCAGGTGGCTCTCTGTGAGTTTGAGGCCAGCCTGGTCTACAAGAGCTAGTTCCAGGACAGGCACCAAAGCTACAGAGAAACCCTGTTTCGAAAAACAAAAACAAAAGATACAGAAAGCCATTCCATGCTAAAGATCATCAGGATTAACACTGTAAAGACAGCTATATCACAAAACTAACCCACAGATTCAGAGCAAGCCCTATAAAGATTTAAAGTGGCATTTCTTCCAAGAACCCTAAAATTTATACAAGTGCCAAAAAGATTCCAAGTGCCCAAAGCAATCCTGAGCAGAAACATAATGCTGGAGGGATCACAATACTAGATTTTAAGCTAACTACAGAGCCACAGTAACAAAACCACCATGAGACTGGTACAAAAACAGGCACATCTACCAATGGAATAGAATAGAGGACCTGAAAGGAAGCACAAACTGCTAGCTACAGCCAAGTGATGTTTAAAAAAACAGGCACCATAATCAAACCTTGAGGAAAGATAGTTTATTCAACAAATGGTGTGTTAAAACATGTCTCAGATGCATATGGTAGATATACTGGTTCAAGTAAGGGAGATCACTGAATCTTTTAAGAAAAAAACCACAACGCTCCTTCAAATACCTACAGTTTGTGCCCATCATTTTGCATTGCTGGGCTTCTTGAGAGCTAAGAATGAACAAACTCTACTCAGAGAAAGGCCTAAAACCCCTGGAGGAGGCTGCACTATGCAGATATAGATGATGTGGGAGAAGGTAAGAGAGTGAGCGGCATGCCCGTTCTGCTGACTAGTTTTCAGTCAGCTTCACCCAAGCCTGAGTCCTCTGAGCAAAGGAAACCTTAGCTGAGAAAATGCTCGCACAAGATTGGCCTGAGGGCAAGCCTGTGGCGCTTTCTTGTTTGATGATTGATGAAGAAGGGCCCAGCCCATGGTGGGTGGGGCTGGCAGTCTTGGATTGTATAAGAAAGCAGGCTGAGCCAGCCCTGAGGAGCAGCTCCCCTCCGTGGCCTCTGCATCAGCTCCTATCCCGACTTCCTTGGATGGTAGACTCCAAGCTGTAAGATGAAATAAACCCTTCCTCCTCAAATTGCTTTTGGTCACGGTGTTTTGTCACAGAAATAGAAACTCTAGCTAAAACGCCCACTATGTCTTAGTGTAGACAGGCCTGCTGACATTTTGCTGTGGAGATTCTGAAGGTTGGGCACCTAAGGCTCAGATGCAGTGAAATTTTCAACCGTCACCTTTATTTCTATAAATAGGGATTATCTAGAAGCAGGGTTGTGATCGCATTATCTGCTGCCGTTCTGAACCTGAGGGAGCACTCCTGATCTTGAGGTCATTTGTGGCAAATATTTACTCAGTTCGCGGATTAAGGGGCTCAGGGAACGCAGGGCCATTGGCACTGCAGATGGGGAGTTCAGCTATCTAGTCAACCCAAGAGCACTTTATCTGGAGTCCAGAGTCAAATGCCAACTGCATTCTTAACCTTTTTAAGCCTCTTACCCTTCTGGATATGTATTTGGCTTCCGGTTAGAATCATTTCCTCCCCTTGAGTCCAGTGCTTTGGGACTCTCCTAGGCCAATTCCCTGAAAGATCTTTGTCACACTATTTGCAGTCTGGGGCATGCTGACAGGATCACACCCTGCTGGTACCTCGGTTTTCTCTGGCTTTGAGAACAAAGCTTCAGGGTAGTGCCAGGTCTAGGGTGAAGTTCACAGAGCTTGATACAGGACAACTCAGCAACCAAGATAAATGAATCTCGGTGCAATGGTTTTAAAACTCAAAACAATGCAAAATCCTTAGGTTATGAATGTTCAGAACTCTACAAAGACAGGACCTCTCATCCTGTACTAGGATGACCTTGATTCATGAGCCTCACTGTAAATCTAGTCCTGGGTCCCCAAATAATTTTCTTTACAAAAACGGATGAGTGACCTGCAGTCTTTAGTGTGTCTAAATTAAATCTTTTAATATTCCATTAGATATTTATCTTGATTCCTGAGGTTTGGGGAAGTTTTGTCTATCTGGAGCGTCTTCACCCTAGGCCTGACCCTAGGTCTGGATTTTGTTTGGTTGTTTTGTTTTGTTTTGTTTTCCCCTCTTTGGATACAAAAGTATCTTTAGCCTTCCTCACCTTTCCCTGACCCTTCTCAGGGTCGAACACCCAAGTTGTAGGTTCTGCCGGCGGCCGCCCCATACTCGGGCCTGATCAGGTGCCAAGGGCAGGCGAAGCTGGGAGGGCTACCTCCCCGGGCTCCTCCCCGCAGGTCCCCAGCCACTCAGCGGCTCAGCCATTCTGCGCGCCTGTGCTGGGCGCTTGCCTCAGCCCGCCCCTTACGCCGGCAGCTCAGCGCCTGGCTGCCACTATATAAATCGGCCATTTGCTTTGCTCCGCCCCAGAGTCCGGGAGTCAAAGCCGGTTGTCAAGCCAGTCCCGTTCCGCGCTCCTCTGCCTTTTCTTTCTCTTTCAACATGACAGATGCCGCTGTGTCCTTCGCCAAGGACTTCTTGGCAGGTGGAGTGGCCGCAGCCATCTCCAAGACGGCGGTAGCGCCCATCGAGCGGGTCAAGCTGCTGTTGCAGGTACGTCCTGAGATCGAGGGGCCCAGGCAGGAAGTGGGGAATCTGCACAGAAAGGGGGGTACCCTAGCGGGAGAATGGAGCTAAATCTTTAGACTTGGAGCGAGGTGAAGGCCGGGCCTGGTCACAGAATCAGACCGAAAAGCAAACTGGAAGAAGGCGCCTTTAAGGACTTGGGAGTTTGAGTGTAGCAAGTGGTCGGGGCCAGAGGGAGCAGAGACGCTTGGGGCCATCCCCGGCACTGAGAACTAGGCTAGGGCAGTTCGAGAGACGCCGTCCACCCCGGCTTTCTGGGGAAGGGCAGTAGGCCTGAAAGCAGGCGCTGGCAAACAACACCTGGCCTTACCGAGAACCTCAAGGTCACGGCAAGGATATTACAGCTCTGGGCGCAGGCCACGCGGACCGGTTCGGCGGCCGCGCCGCCTGCGAACAACGCGGTCTAACCTCGCCGGCCGGCGGGCCGGAAGTGGACGCCGGGAAGAGCATGTGCCTGCTACGTCCGCCCCCGCGCAGCCCCTCGCCGGCCTTCCTGCTGCGCGCTTGCTGCGTTGTGCCTCTAGAGGGCACTCGCGAGCGCAATTTAGTCACCCCCCCCACTCCCAGAACAAAAGTGGGGGTGGGGCGGAAAGGAAGCGGCTAGGAGACCTGAGAAGTTGACCGTGATCACCAAGGTGACCGTGTCCTATGCAGGTCCCACCTAGTGCTTCTGAGCCTCACGTGGAAGGAATGACCTTTCTTCCAGGTCTAAAGGTCATAGGTCCCCTTAAGGGCGCCTCACTCACAGAGGTGGAGGCTTACCCCTGTGATGGTGTCAGCTCTTAGGAGCCCGTGTGTTTCTGAAAGCTAGATTTGGGGAAAGGGGAACCAACCTCAAAGATTATATGTTTGTGTTCTTCCCTTGTCCCTTCTCTGTGGTTGTAACAGTCTCTATTGCCTTCTTCCTGTCCATCAGGTGCAGCATGCCAGCAAGCAAATCACGGCAGATAAGCAATACAAGGGCATTATAGACTGCGTGGTTCGTATCCCCAAGGAGCAGGGAGTCCTGTCCTTCTGGCGTGGTAACCTGGCCAATGTCATCAGATACTTCCCCACCCAGGCTCTCAACTTTGCCTTCAAAGATAAATACAAGCAGATCTTTTTGGGTGGTGTGGACAAGAGGACCCAGTTTTGGC
>JAQHUG010000357.1:380518-392450 GCA_028555095.1 Dicrostonyx torquatus
TGCCCGTACCCGTCTAGCAGCTGATGTGGGCAAAGCTGGAGCTGAAAGGGAATTCAAAGGCCTTGGTGACTGCCTGGTTAAGATCTACAAATCTGATGGGATTAGGGGCCTGTACCAAGGCTTTAATGTGTCAGTCCAGGGCATTATCATCTACCGAGCTGCCTACTTTGGCATCTATGACACTGCAAAGGGTAAGTATGCTATATGCTTAGAGGTTGTGGGAGCTTTGGGTACCTGTTTGCAGTTCTGGGAACTCCACGTAAGGGCCTTGTGCACACTAATCCAGTACTGAACCGTATCCCCAAGCCCTAGTTTCTTTTGTTCTCTTTTTTTTTCTTTGAGGCATCTCACTGTATCCCTGGCTGGCCTGGAACTCACTGTGTAGACCAGGCTTTTTTCCAGCTCACAGGCATCCACCTGCCTCTGACTCCTGAGTGCTAGGATTAAAGGGTGCAGGCCACCACACCCAGCTCCTGATTTTTCTTTGATAAGGTCTCTAGGTAGCCCAGGCTGACCTTAAATTCAAGGTCATCCTGCCTCAGCGTCCCAAGTACCTTTGATTTCAGGCTTGTATTGTTGTACAATCACACTAAGCTATAAAGCTGTTTGGAGGTGGGGTTGTCTTAATTTTATTTATTTATTGGTTTTGGTTTTTTGAGGTAGGGTTTCTCTGTACAGCCCTGGCTATCTTGGAACTAGCTCTTTTAGACCAGGCTAGCCTCAAACTCATATAGATATCCACTTGCTTCTGCCTCCCAAGTGCTGGGATTAAAGGCATGTGCCACCACCACCGACCTGAAGTTGTTAAGAGATAATTTGAAAGATCATTGCATCTACCTAACATTCCAGAAGGCCAATACTTTTTTTGTTATTAATTCCCAAAAGAAGCCAAATTCTTCCAGTATAAAACTTATTGATAGATACAATGTTGCTTGAGTGTAGAAAATAGGTTGGCAAAACTGCATTTTGATTAAATATACATATTTATCTTATTTTCAGGAATGCTTCCAGATCCCAAGAACACTCACATCTTCATCAGCTGGATGATTGCACAGTCTGTCACTGCTGTCGCTGGCCTGACTTCCTATCCCTTTGACACGGTTCGCCGTCGTATGATGATGCAGTCAGGACGCAAAGGAAGTAAGTTCTGCATGAGCAAAAGATAAAAATTGTGGGCATGGGGCAAGTTGTGGCCACACTAGTGCTGGCTGCCTTTAAGAACTGCAGGCTGGGGCAGGGGAGGCAGCTCAGTGATAAGAGTGCTAGCCCACCATACTCAAGGCCCTGTAAACAGTGAAGGAATGAAAGTCATAGCGTCCATGTTGGCTACACAGCTGCCTTGGGAGCAAGCAATCCTTTAGATGCCTGTGACTTGGGGTGCTTAAATTGTATTAAGAGGTCATCCCTGTTCTCCGATCACAACATATAATACTTAAGCATTGCCTGTGCTATTGTAGAAATACTGGATTTAAAACTGGCACTGAGTGCTTGGAATAGCTCAAAGTAGAGAGCTTTCCTAGCATGCACAAGGCCCAGGGTTCCATCATAACCCCCCCCCAAAAAAAAACCCTTTAAATTGCTTTTTAAAGGTGGGGCTGTTTTTCTTTCATGGGGGTGTTCATTGGTCTTTAGTCATCAACTCCATGTCTTCTTTGCAGCTGATATCATGTATACAGGCACGATCGACTGCTGGAGGAAGATTGCTCGTGATGAAGGAAGCAAGGCCTTTTTCAAGGGTGCATGGTCCAACGTTCTCAGGGGCATGGGTGGTGCCTTTGTGCTTGTCTTGTACGATGAGATCAAGAAGTACACATAATTATGTCTTAGGTGTTCTCCCCAGAACAGGCATATTGTATAATACACCATATCTTGAACATTCTAGACAGATTCTCTGGGCTTGTCTGTTTTATCAATGGCAACTATTTACCAGTTGAAAAATGGGAAGCAATAATATTCATCTGACCAGTTTTCTCTTAAAGCCATTTCCATAATGACAATAATGATGGGACTCAATTATATTTTTTATTTCAGTCACTCCTGATAATAAAAATTGAAGAAATAAAAAAATCTCTAAAGACAGCTTTATTTGTGGTCTCTTTCCATATAAAAATCTGCTTTGCATGTGGATAAGTACTACATTTGAATAGAGTTCAGTATCTCCCAAGGTGAGGAAATCTTTTGTTGAGACTGGGTCTGGTTTCTCTGTAACAGCTCTCTGTCCTAGAACTCTCACTATGTATACTGTGGTGGCCTCGAACTCTTGAGATCTGCCTGTCTCTGCCTCCCAAGTGCTGGAATTAAGGTGTGCCGCCACTGCCTAGCTGAGATGAGCTGCATAACTTCTAAAACCAATTGTCACTCAATTTTTTTCAAGGAATACTTTGAATATGTACTTGTCAATATTCCCAATTCATTAGCAAAATAAAATTTGGGACTGGTGTATCCAAAAACTTGGGTCTTTGCCCGTAGCTTGTCATAACTGCATGAGCTTTCTTCCCAAAAGTATCATGTACCTGCTTTTTCTACTCCTGTGGTTATTGAACAAAAACCATAGCCAAGTTTGCTTTCACTAATCTAAAATAATCGCAGTTCTCAGTTTTTGTCCAATTGCCTTCTTTCATCTTCACCTGGCTCAAGCCGTTTTTATTTAATCCCATTCAAAGCAGAGAATTAAGGCTGGCACTGCTCGGTAGTGCTGAGATTGCAGTGCTTTTCAAGATTATGGCGAGCCACAACCTCGGAACTCCTTTTACAAAGGAGAACCAGCACCTGCCATCTTGCCTGCCATGCTCACAGCCCCTCCCCCCCGGGGAGTGTTCCTGTTTCATTGAATAAGCTCTTATTTGGGGTCCGCAGGGGAGCTCTTCATTAGGGCTCGGGAATAGTGGATTTTGCCGATACCATGAGGTTTAAATGAAGAACAAAGTATCCCATCCTGCCAAGTCTCAACAAGTATGGGAAGTAAGATGGGTGCACACAAACATGAACTCTGCTCACTGGTGTGTGTTCGGGCTGTTCACAGACAATGGAATCTGTTCCTGGGTGATGGTAGGGCTTTCCAGTGCACCTACTGGCCAAGCACCTGAGGCACAGTGTAACTTAGTTAAAGTAATACAGTGTAACTCTATTGATGACATGGAGGCGACAGGGTTCTCTCCTGTGTGAAGCTGGAACTCGGTGTTGCTTTGCCTCAATTTAGTCCTCTCTGGTGGTCCTACTTTGTTCAGGCACAAGATGAAAAGATCATCTCAGACATTTCTAAAGGGAAGTATTTGAAAAGAAATGCTGTTCTGGTATCACAGAGGCCCAGGCTAAAATCTGGACTTCTAGGTTTGATAAGTTACTTTTATTTTTCTAAGCCTCCTTTTCCTTATACATAAGATGAGGATGATGACACCTGTTTCAGGGGGTAGTTGCAAAGGCTAAGTTGTTTATGGGAACCGGATGCCCCAGAATATATGTAATAAGCATTCCCTCAATGGTACCTGTGGTCATCAGGAGGAATTTGAGCTTCCAGAGTTCTATGATCAGAAGTACCTGGATTTTCATACTGTATGGCTTCAGGCAAGTCAGTTAAGCTCCCAGAGCCTCAGTTACCTCACCGTTAAAATGGCCAGATAGTGATGTTAGCCATATTTCCTGGAGGGTGCTGTGAGAATGAAAAGCCCTGTTGAGTAATAGGTATGATACATGGCGTCAAATCAACACCCCAATATGAGGTTTTATCTTGCCATTCAGCACCCATTTCTATTGGACAAAGTATAGCAGTGTTATAAACCCAAGCTCACCTTTAAAAAGAAAACTAGACATATTGTGTAGCATTGATACAAAATAAACTTCAACCCGGGTCTTCCAGTTATAAATTTTGTTCCTGACAGGGAATAAGAGGCTCTCCACTTAGGGTTACAAACACAATACAAGAGGACCCAAGCCCCCTTTATGGTTATTACAATAGATGTGTACTCACTGAGCTGCCCGCTATTAAAATAAACGTAGGACTGGGCACTAATGATCAGGAAGCAAGAAGTGGTACCTCCTGTCACGGGGTGGCTGACACAGATGAGGTGGGAGGTTTCTGTTGCTGTTGTTCTTGCTATTCTTGATGTTCAATGATTTTTGAAATTTAATTTAAAGACAAAGTGATTTTAATCTCTCCAAGCTGTGCAGGCTAGTGCTATAGAATTCATTACGTCCATTATGCTCATGCAAACATTGGTGGTACACAATCTTAGCAACACCCTAATTTATGCTGTTGTTTTGTTACTATTCAATGCATAACAGGATCTGTAGAGCCTGATTCCAGGTGAGAGAGCCAGAATACAGGTCAGCCCGTGCACAGCGCGCTGCCTATTCCAGAGGGCCTCTCCACTCAGTCTCTGGAAGCGGTGTGCTGCGGGTGCTCCAGACCGCCGGGAAAGACAAGGGGTGGTTTCCCAGAGGGACTGCTTTCGTGAAGGGTAAGTCACTTAAGCCATTATTTTTGTATTAAAAGAGATGCAGATGTTTTAAAAAGAGATGCGGATGTACTAAAAGAGATGCAGACTAGGGGTTTATTAATTAGAAAGTATTTTGAAAACCTAAACTGCGAAGTGAGTTCTTGTAAACAAGGACCGTTGCTGGCTCTTCCCCAGACTCCTGGGGGGAAGTCCGTTCAGTCTCCTCTGCTGTCACGGATACTTTGGGAGAAAAAAAAATATATTTTCAAAGTCTTGACGGACCAAGCAATGGCTTTTCAAGCGTCGATGTTACTAGAGTGCATTCTATTTTTCCTTTGACATTTGTGGGTATGGTGGAGAAAAAAAATATATTTTCAAAGTCTTGACGGACCAAGCAATGGCTTTTCAAGCGTCGATGTTACTAGAGTGCATTCTATTTTTCCTTTGATATTTGTGGGTATGGTGTTTATAAGTTGCCCTTTAGTTTTTCAGTGTAGTTAATGTCTGCACATCGTAATCAAAGCCAAATTATAAAGACAAGGTATAAAATGCAAAGTAAAGCTCTCTCCATCTATGTGCCTCTTCCTCTCTCCATTCATCTGCCTCTTCCGTGCCTAGCATCCTCCTCAACAGTCACCATTATTGGCAGTTTCTGGTCTGTTTATCCATCCTCATCACATTGATGCTAATTCTTACAACAGTAGTTGATTTATCGGAACCATGTTCTCACCACTTAGATTTTTAAATGCCATGTGTTTTTTGGGGTTGTTTTTGTGTTTTTTTTTCTTTTAGAAGAGTGTCATTCAGTTGAACCAAGACTCACAGATGTTGTCGGAGGCAAGAGGGTAGGGAAGAGGTAGCTTTTAGACTCTGAGCTTGGTTTGCTGAGTGTGGCTCCCGTATTAACATCCCAATCCAGTCAGTCCTTTCCATTGGGGCATTAACCATGATCACTGAGGAACCCGGGGGCAAATCACCAAACCATGTCTAACATCAGCGCCTTAGTTTGTCATCCATGAGAGAAAGAGTCTGGGGAGGAGACAAACTCTAAAGTCCCTTCCAGTTTAGACATCCTCCAGTGCCATCATTTTTCCATAAAACGCAGAGGCAATGAAAGGACTTGGGTTAGGTGATTTAATCCTCTCAGAGCACAGTTGAAAATGCCTAACACAATTGTAGCTGCATCGTTTCTGGCTCACAGCAGTCATTTACAGACTGTGTGGGTGGTAAGCAAAATTATAAATGTAAAGATTTACATCAATTTCGGGACCAAGAAGCAGAGCCACAGAATTACCACTCAGGGTTGTAGGTCGGAGGTGATCCGATTTACCGCCAAATAATTAACATCTGTCTTTTCAAAGCCTTGTCTTATTATGTGTAATGCTCACTTCTGTATTCAGGTTGAAATTATTTAAACAACAAATACCGGATGCTGCAATTTGGGAATGCCTTGTGTTACACTCCAAATGTTGGGAGGCGCTTTCCTATCATTCCGGCCATTATTTGCTGTGTGTGTGCAGGTGAACAGGGTCAGAGGCACAGAGCCCCTCTTAGCCAAAGGCTCAAAAGAGCCTTTGGTATCCCAGCAACAGTTATAAACACTGTTCAATTGACAGATTGGGCGGTCGCTTTTCCTGGACCCTTTTCAGAGACAAAACTGAGTTGAATTAAAGAAGCCTATTAATCTGTGGTTTTCCTCATGGGCAATGGAAACGGGTCTTGAACATCCATCCTGGGATTGGGGCAGAGGAGTCGATCCCTTAGACCATTTGCCAATCCAGGGAAGACATTTAGCACTGTGAGATTTAGAACCTGATCATATTAAAAGCATTTCACTGTCTCTCCTTTTACTCCCAGAATGGACATACCCCAAACAAAGTCTGTTCTAAATAGCTTTTGAGAGGTCAACTTCCAAGGGTCCCACGTTTGGGAGTGAAAAGAAAACTCCGAGTGCCAATGCCTAGCAGTGGAAAAGGAAGACATGTTAGCAGCACAGGCCGGCCGCTAAGGATGCTAAGGATGCATCCTTCACAGGCATCCCGTGCAGGGGCCCCTTCCAAGCCCCAGAAAGGGACCCGTAGTGCATTGCAGTGCATTCACTTGTTCGGATGGTTTGGTAAAATTTTTATAAATTTTTTAAAGAGGCTGTCAAATCCCATGAGGTAATTATTTCTGTAAAACCTGGATCCATTCCTGCTGTGGAGTTGGAGGAGATGAAGGGGTTTAGAGCCAGCCCAGTATACCAGGGCAGTGGCAGATCTAGGCTTGGGACTTCCTTGTTGATCTTTCCCAGAGCTCAATACCACTCCTAGGCTTCCTGCTCATGACTGCTCACAAACTTTTGGGCTTTTCAGAGGTTACAATGTTTCACTTGATATTCAGCTTTTACCTAGGGGCTTGTTTACCTCAGTTTTTCCATGTGGAATTCAAGAATAATGCTAGATCTTACCTAGGGAAAAATATGTAGCTTAGATGAAAGGAATTAACATGTAGAAAGTCATTAGAACAATGCAAGAGAAATATTTTTGAACAACTTGTTTTATTTTTGTGGTCATTCATTTGTCTTATTTAGGTGTGTGTGTATGTATGTATGTATTTGTTTGTTTGTTTATGCTGGGGATCAGAACCAACGTCTCACTTATGCTAGACACATGCTACCTAACTAGGCTGTACTTGTGAGCTTCTGTACAGTTTTAGTATTAGTATAACTGTTAATTGCTTTATCAAGATATTTTATCTTTGCCGGGCAGTGGTGGCACACACCTTTAATCCCAGCACTCGGGAGGCAGAGACAGGAGGATCTCTGTGAGTTCAAGGCCAGCCTGGTCTACAAGAGCTAGTTCCAGGACCGTTACCAAAGCTACAGAGAAACCCTGTCTCAAAAAGAAAAGATATTTTACTTTCATATCACTGATGGGAAGCTAGTGTAAACGATGTATCCTTGATCTGTACATTTTTCTTTTCCTATAGTACTGGAGATGAACTTAGGGTTTTTGTCCATGCTAGGCAAGAATTGTTCTGCTAAGCTATATCCCCAGCCAGATTTGCACATTTTTAAGACCAGTCTCAAGAAAATTCCACATGTGTTAGATAGAAAGTGAATCAGATAAAGGTTGCAAAGAAAGAAGCGCCGTTCCTGGAATGGACTGAACAGCAGGGCCCATGTGGTTTTCTTTTACAACACTGATTACGAAAGGGAGCAAAGGCCAAAATTATATCCGGCCTGCTGTCCAAGCAGGCTGTGCTGCTCAACCGGCCAACCCAGTGCCATCATCAGAGCCCTTGGAGCTCTTTGCTCTCAGAGTATTTCAAGGAATCTGTGAGGTCCGCACCTGATTGCCCAAGGCTGTGATTTCACTCCCCAGAGAAAGAAGCCTCTGCGCAGAGCCTGCCCCCTGGGACCTTTTTTTTTTTTTTTTTTTTAAATGTTTATTTATTTATTTATTATGTATACAATATTCTGTCTGCATGTATGCCTGCAGGCCAGAAGAGGGCACCAGATCTCATTACAGATGGTTGTGAGCCACCATGTGGTTGCTGGGAATTGAACTCAGGACCTTTGGAAGAGCAGTCAATGCTCTTAACCACTGAGCCATCTCTCCAGCCCCCCCCCCTGGGACCTTTAAAGGCAATAATCTCCTTTCACTTTTGCAAGCAAGCTCAGGGTTAGGAGGAGCAGAAACTGGGAGAGGTGGCCATGGAACTCGGTGGGGAGAGTGCTGGCCCTGTTAGCCCAAGGCTGGGGTTCCATCCTCAGCACTGCAAAATATTTCTTAAAAAGCCTTGTAGTAAGTAGCTTCAGGCTACTAAGGAAGGTCAGGATAAAAATCGCTTAGGCAGTCTGGGCAAAAGCACCCGCCTTGCCAATTAGATAGTTAGCCACAGAAATTATAATCCTACTTCGGTCCCGTGTCTGTCTTGAGTCATGTCACATATCATCAGTTTTTCCGACAAGAGAATTGAAAACCCAACTTTGTACGCATGTGTGTGCGTGTACGTGTGCGTGGTATGTTTACATCCAAGAAAGCAACTTCTTTCCAGGAAGGCAAATTTTGTATTGGTTGATCAATTGATTAGTTGGTTGGTTGAGGCAGGGTCTTGCTATGTACCCCATGTTAGGAATTTTTCCTAACGTGAGCTCTCTGCTGACGCAAAAATCCCAATCAAGCCAAATCACAACAAGCCAAATTAGGAAATATCCAGGTTTAATGGGATTCCTGCACTAGAGGGGGAACCGGGAGGCCGCAAACACGACCACGTGTTTCTCCTTTGGAAGCTTACTTAATACCCTGTGGGAGAGGTCCTGACCCTTCCCTGGGGTGGGGGCATACTGGGATTTGGAGTCCAGACCAATACAACTCCCAGACCTGGGGCTACGCTCCCAACCAGGTTAATTTAGAATTGACTATCTTTGTGATTATCCTGTCTCAGCCTTCTGAGCGCTGGAGGGAATACAGGAATGTACCAGCCAGCATATCCAGCTCATTTCTTAAATGGGGCTATAGGCCTTTTGGTGTTTCTAGAGCAAGACAGATTGAAGGAAGAAAATGTGATTCTGGTGACGAAACGCTTGCTGCTACTACATACCAGGGATTCCTCTCAAGCTTCAAACTCAGGATCGTGGAGCATTATTTGGACCTCTCCCGTGGCAGGTGTTTCACGAAGCACACTTCCCAAGAATTCACCTCACCGGCCCTGAGATGCAGGTGCTAGTATTTGCTCTATTACGGTTGATAAAAATTAGGCGTAGCACGGTGAAGGTCTGTGCTCTCTCCTGTAAGACTCATCAGAAGAGTTCAAGGAGAACTTTCAAGAGGGTCTGTCAGGGATGAGCCATAAAATGTTATTGAAATGTGACAGCCAGCAAAGCCTGGTGGTGTGTGCTGGAATTCCTCAACTCCGGAGTCAATAGGAGCATGAGTTCAAGGCCAGGCTTAGGCTAACAGTAGAGTAGAGAGCAAGTCAAAATAAAATAACAATGAAAGCTAGATAATTTTAGCATTCACCAACAAAGTCCTTTTGACAGATAGCAAATAGAAATGGAATCACAAAGAGCATTTCTTACAGAGTCCATTCTTAGCCTGTGGGTGGGTTTCTATTTTAGCCAGTGTAGGAATCATCCACCGTTGCACCAAATACTCAAACATCGAACTCTAGATTTAAGTTTTATTTTATTCAGATGTCTTCAGCTTCTCCAAAACAGGCTTTTCTTTCAAAATTATCTATTTGTATGTGTGCAAGTCCCCAGCATGGAACTCGGGTCAGCAGGCTTGGCTGATAAACACCTTTACCCATCAGAAAGGATCTTAGCCCAGAACGCTAAACACCTCTGGGAGGGGGGGAACAAGCCAAGCCTGAGGCTAGAGTGATTAGCCTATTGGGTGAGGCCCCAATTAACAAGCACAAGCAACTGAGCAAAGGACATTGGGTGCCCTTCACTTTTAGCCAGGGTGACATTCAACAAAATGCTAAGACTTTGGCTTTGGACTATTTTCTCTGATTAGCTATTTTTTAAGAAACATGTATGTATGTATATATGTATGCATGCATGCATGCATTTGTTTGTGGAGTGCATGTATGTGTACCTGTGGAAACCAGAGAAGAACTTGTAGTCAGTTCTCTCCGTTCTTTTCTTCAAGCACCCAGGATGAGAGCCATGGGGGCAGGGCAGCAAGTTCCTTTATCCACAGTGTCATCGCACCAGCACCTGACTGTGCGTCTGATGGAGAGACTGTAGCACACCCCTCCTGTTCTGTGACTTGTGCACAAGTGCTTGGCCCCACCTGCCTTTGCCCAGTCACGTCACTCACTCTTATTTCTATTAGCTTTCTTTTGGGGCCAATTCCCCAGCATGCTTTTCCTTGCCTCTTTACCAGCCAGGGCATAGGTCTTCACGGTCCAGCTCGAACCACATCTCCTCTACAGCTTCCCTACCTTCTTCCAGCCACGAATCCCTGATCTTTCCTCTGGACTTCCAAAGCACTCCATTTATGCCAGTTCCATGAGGGTAGGGAGTTTGTCTGTTTCATTCATGGTTGTATCCTCAATGCCTAGGAAGTACAGTGCTTAGCAAGTAGTAGATATTTAAGAAACATTTGTTCAACTAATTAATTATTGGAACTGTTTCATTGTATGGTAACAATATTTCCTTGTCTATCCCCATTAGATGTTCTGCCTTGTTCCTCTTTATGTTCATAGAACTTAATACACACAGTAGCTGTGTGGTAAATGTTCCCTGGAGAAAGAAAAGAATGGATGGATGAATGAATGAATGAATGAATGAATGAATGAATGAATGGATTGCTCTACGGTTTGTTCCCTTGGTTATTGATTAGCATGAATGAGTTTTGCCAGTATCCAGCCCCTTGATACCTGGAAACAATTTTGCTGCAAGTTTGTCTTTCTGACTTGCATCTCTTATTTTTAAGCCGATTGCTTAGAGGGAAGATCTGGGTACAATAGGAGTTTGGAAATGTCATGGCTCTGTCCTGTTGTTGCATTATGCAAGCTAGATAATCCAAGAGGCAGGAGGATGAAGCGGCCTCCTCCCATACCTCCTGTAAACCACAGATGACTCCACTTCAAATGCTTTTACCACCCTCTAAACATATGCAGGCCATTCCTTCATGAGCTCCTAACACAGAGCCCTCCATGCGGTACTTGATGGGCATCTGGATGTGATGGCTACAATAATGAACACGGGCTGTCACATAAGATGATTCAAGCCACTCCAAGAGGAGAAGAGCAATCATATTATTGGAGCACCTGAGGGCATGGCCATTAGAGCTATACCAAATGCACGCCCATGTGACTGATGAGGGCTTATTAGAGCAGGCATGTTCCTAGGCGTGAACCTAAAGTGCCCTACTCTTAAACCCAGCCACAGAAAGCAGATGAAAACCTAGAGTGGATATGAGGCTCTGACCTACTTAAAAAGCCAGGGGAGTCTGATCTTTCTTATATGCTGTCCCCTCTCTCAGTGTCACACCTTGTCATTTCTTCAGCTTTTGCTGTAGGGCAAACCTTCCTCTAATTGCATGTGGCTTCTATTTAATCCCCACCCCCATACACAGCCTTACAATGCAGGTGCTGTGATCACCATTTCCCAGATTGGGAAACTGAGGTAGCTGAAAACCCTAAAGTAAACTGTATATCAGTCAGGTTTGTTGTTGCGATAATGTGTGGTGATATTTTGTTTGTGATCTAACAAATAAAGCTTGCCTGAAGATCAGAGTGCAGAGCTAAGCCACTAGATAGCCATAGAGACCAGGCAGTGGTGGCACACATCTTTAATCCCAGCACTCAGGAGACTTTGAGGTAGCACTGACCTCAATTCAAGGCCACCCTGGGCTGGGCTATGAGATGTTGACCCAATCTAAAAGAGAAACAAGCCGGGCGGTGGTGGCACACGCCTTTAATCCCAAAACTCGGGAGGCAGAGGCAGGCGGATCTCTGTGAGTTCGAGACCAGCCTGGTCTACAAGAGCTAGTTCCAGC
>JAQHUG010000357.1:392784-403852 GCA_028555095.1 Dicrostonyx torquatus
ACAGGGTTTTTCTGTGGCTTTGGAGCCTGCGCTGGAACTAGCTCTTGTAGACCAGGCTGGTCTCGAACTCACAAAGATCCGCCTGCCTCTGCCTCCCGAGTGCTGGGATTAAAGGCGTGCGCCACCATCGCCCGGATCACCCTGATACTTGACTGCGGGTTTTTATTTAGAATTGCACTACAATAAAGTATCGTGACAAAAATAATAACAAAACCTTCAGAAAGGGTTTATTTCAGTTTATGTATAAGTCCACGGAGAAGGGAAGTCAGAGTTAGGAACTCAAGGCAGGGACCTGGAGGCAGGAGCTGATGCAGGAGGTTATGGAGGAACGCTGTTTATTGGCTTGCTCAGTTTATATTCTTCTACACCTCAGGACCACTGCCCAGGGATGGCACCATCCACGGTGGGCTAGGCCCTTCCACATCAATCACCAATTTAAAAAACGCCCCACTGGTTTACGTACAAGGCCAATCTGATGAAAGCATTTTCTCAGCTGAGGTTTCCCCTTCTCCAATGACCCTAGCTAGTAACAAAACAAAACAAACAAAAACCCTAATCAACACAGATATCCACCTCAAGAGGGATCGATCGGGTGGTGTCTGGAAAATGAACAGGACTTAGAAGTGAGTGGCTCAGGCCAGGAAACATGGGCTTGTTTGGGTACCAAACATACACCTTGCCTATGGCGAGGTGCTTATGCAGTGGTTCTGTCCCTTTCCAGATGTGAGACACTGGGCAAGACACTAGACTCTCAGCAGCACTTCGTTTGTTCTGTTGTAAAATGGCGATTGCCACCTGTCTAGTGTAGTAGTCAGGATTAAACGAGTTAGTATTTTGCCAGAAGCCTGTTAGAAGACGAAGTGCTTAAGTGTTCCTTCAGTATTCGTCCATCTGGTCTCTTCAGATGCGGGGACTTTCCCTGGGAAAGTTTGTCAGGGAGCTTTCAGCCTGGTGGCGGACACAATCGCCGCTGGGAAAAGTGGCCAGCAGTTGAAGGAAACGCCCCGCTCGCCACGCCTAGAACCAAGGACGAATAGGGGAGAAGGCTGGGAACGCCCCGAGCGGAAATCACAAGTGCTTCTGGCCTCTTGGGGATTGGAAGCCGCTTAGCGCCGGATAGGACGAGAGAGCAGAGAAAGGGGCGGCAGCACAGCGTGGTGCACCGATGGGAGCGGCGGCAGCGGAATACCCGTCACTTCCGCCTCCCTTTGGCCGCCTCCGGGCGGAATTCTAGCCGCCCTTCCCGAAGCTACCTGCAGAAGGCGCGCTTCTTCGGCAAGCAGCCTGTTCCCCACACAGGCTGCCTGCCGGCTAGCTATTGCCTTCCGACCCACCTCCTCGATGAAGCCTTCCCAGCACTGCTCCAGCCGTTCGCTTGCTCTCCTGAACCCTCACAAACGTCATCAGCACTGTATAATTTAGAATTTGGGCATGTGCTGGCTGGTCAGCTAAGTGTGTGGGTTGTGTTAGGCAAGTCTTAGCGCCTCAACAATAGCATACCTAGTATTTCTTTCAATGGCACGTGTCCAACAAACGCTTGGCGCGCCTCAACTTGCTGTAGAAGCTGCTAAAGGAGATTTTCAGGGTCTCAGTGGCATAGTGCCTTGAGGTGATAAAAGAGACACCTACAAGGATGCCTGAATAGCCTCAATTGCTCCTTGGCGCTGTCACTGACCAGATGGGGTCAGTGTAACCCACCTCAGAAGGCAATGGCTGGTCCAAAACAAAATCATGTGCAGGGGAGTTCATCCATTTAAAAGACAAAACAACAAAAACGTTTGCTGAGCCCAGCTTTAATGTAGGACCCCTGATAAACCCTTGCCCTCTGGAAGACAGCTCAGGGAAGATGAGAATGGCTAGGGACTGAGTCTGAAAAATCCCTCACGCACACAAATTGTGTGTGACCTTGGGCACACCATGTCTCTGAGCCTCATTTTCCACCTCTGTAACTTAGAGTCTGGAACGGGAGCGGGCTGATCAGCGAATACGGTAGTCAGATCTGTCACTCTTTTGCTTTCCTGACGAGAATATATCCAGGAAGTAATTTGAATTTCAATTTTCTGTTGAAAGATAGAGGGCAAGTGGCTTTTGTGGCAATCACGTGATAAATCCGCTGCCGTGGCTCTTTGTCAACTGCAAGAGCCTCTACAAAGGTCTGCCACTTTCCCCTGCTGCTGAAGCCTGTAATAGACACTCAGCCAATGCTTCTTGGGTCAAGAGAGAAGATCCATATATAGATTGGAGAATTATGGACAGAGAGCACCAAATGTCTGCTAAATGCATTTATCCAGACACTTCAGTTCCCACAAAAGTGTCCAATGAAATTCAGTGAGGGGAAGAAAGACTGTGGCCAGGGGTCAAGGGATAAAGGGATATGCCACTATGGAAGCAAGATTTGGGATGGGCCCTTGCTACTGACTTGAATTTTAGCCCATGAGCAAGAAGGAGACAATGAGGAACTCAGAGCACAACAGGGGTTAAGGTGCAGAGGCAGGATGGCACAAAGGCCTGGGAACTGCAAGTGCTGCCAGACACAGTTTCTAATTGTGGAAAAGGCTCTGCCCTGGGCCTATTGTGACCTCTGGCATATGGTGGGCTCTCAGTATGTGTTTCTGTAATCAAGTAAAAAGGGAAAAAGGGAGGAAAGAAAAGATGGTGGGAGGAGGGGAAAGGATGAACTTGGCTAATTGAAATCAAAACTTCCTACAAATTATGAGGGTTGGGACAAGCAGACCAACAGAAACTAGAATACAGCAGCTTGAAGCAAAAATAGCCTCTTTCCCTGGAGATTAGATGTTCTAAAAGAGGAGACCAGAGACTGCCTGGTTTGTTCATCCCTATATGTTTAGCATAAAGAACAGTACCAAAGAGAAAGAGAGGAAAGCAGAAAGGGGGGGGTCTAGTTGGTAAAAGGATTAATGGAAGGGGGACAAGAGACAATAATGGGAATGAATATGATTTAAATGTTTTATGCATATTTATGAAGATGTCATAAAGAAATCTATAATATGTATAATTCATATATGCTAATAAAACAGTTTTTAAAAAGAACAGTAGCCATAATACAGAGTTCTAGAAAAAAGATATCTGATGGAGAATGTGACAATGGTGGAAAAGGCAAAGAGTGTGGAATCCAAGGGCCCCAAGTTTAAGTCCTAGTTGTTATTTATTGCCTGTGTACTCTCGGGCAAGCTCCTTAATGTATCTAAGCCCCATTTTCCTTCCCCAAAAACATATCCATCTCAGAATCATCCTGAAGATGAATGGACAAAACATGTAACTCTTGAAGACAGTGGATGGTGGTGTTTTCTTTCTTTCTTTCTTTTTTTTTTTTTAAGTTTTCGAGACAGGATTTCTCTGTGGCTTTGGAGCCCGTCCTGGAACTAGCTCTTGTAGACCAGGCTGGTCTCGAATTCACAGAGATCCGCCTGCCTCTGCCTCCCCCCTTTTTTTAAAAATTTGTTTATTGTGTATACTGTCTACATTTTGCTTGCACACCAGTAGAGGGCACCAGGTCTCATCATGGTAGCTGTGAGCCACCATGTGGTTGCTAGGAATTGAACTCAGAACCTCTGGGAAAGCAATTAGTGCTCTTAATCTCTGACACACACCCCCTTTTTTTTCTTTTTTGAGGGGAGTTTTGAGCCAGGGTTTCTTTGTGTAATAGCACTAGCTGCTCTGGAATTCACTTTGTAGATCAGGCTGGCCTCGAACTCACAGAGATCTTCCTGCTTCTGCCTCCCAAGTGCTGGGATTACAAGTATGCACCACCACCGCCTGGCTTTTTTTCTTTTTAAAATTTATTTTTATTTTTAGTACATTGGTGTTTTGCCTGCATGTATGTCTGTGTGAGGATGTCAGATTTTGGAGTTACAGAAAGTTGCTAGCTACCATGTGGGTGCTGGGAATTGAACCCCAGTCCTCTGAAAGAGCAGCCAGTGCTCCTATACTCGGAGCCATTTTAGTTGACTTTCTATTGCTATGTTAAAGGCCATGATCTAAAGCAACCTGGAGAAGAAAGGGGCTTCTTATACAAGCCTATCACAGTCCATCATTGAGGGAAGCCAAGGCAGAAACTCAAGCAGGGCAGGAAACCTAAAGGTAGAAACTGAAGCAGAAACTATGGAGACACGCGGCTTATTGGCTTGCTTTCCATCTCTCTCTCAGTTTACGTTTTTAATACAGCCCTGGACCACCTGCCCAGGGGTGGGGTTGCCCACAGTGGGCTGAGCCCTCCCATCCCAGTCAAGAAAATGCCCTCAGGCTTGCCCACAGGTCAATTTGGTGAGGGCATTTTCTCAATGGACATTCTTTCTTTCCAGATGACTCTATCTGTGTAAGTTGACAAAACAAACAAAATAAATAAAAAAAAAACTATCAAGCACAACAGCCATTGTGATCACACCTTTGTGAGCAGAACAGATTCCTGTGGAGCACTTGGGTACAGCAGACAGTCAGATGACTTTTGTTGTCCGACAGGTAGGTACAGTGGGGACCTTGAATCTCTACTCCCTGTAGGCTGTGAGTGGTTGGCATTCAAATTAGAGAGTTGAATGACTAACGCGAAGGTAGTGAATCCTAAGACCTGGGTTGAAGCACAGAGGCAGCAGTCAGGGATGAGGCTGTTGCAACAACCAAGGGATTTACTCCAGGCTGGGATGGTGGCCATAAGATCAGCAAGAAAGGAATGGCAGCAAAGAATCCATAGAACAGGGTTTTATGTTTGTTTGTTTTGTTTTTGAGAATATGATTGAAAATTAAGAAAAGGAGCTAGCAGGATGATGGTGGCTCACACCTTTAATCCCAGCACTCGGGAGGAAGAGGCAGGCGGATCTCTGTGAGTTCAAAGCCAGCCTGGGCTACAGAGTGAGTTCCAGGACAGGCTCCAAAGCTACAGAGAAACCCTGTCTCAAAGAAAAGCAGAAAAGGAAGATAGAAGGAAAGAGAGATGAAGGAAGGAAGGAAGGAAGGAAGGAAGGAAGGAAGGAAGGAAGGAAGGAAGGAAGGAAGGAAAGGGAAGGGAAGGGAAGGGAAGGAAGGAAGAAAGGAAGGAGCTAGAATGCTGCTGCCAACAACTGCAAAGTGTGATTTACCGCCAGAGTCAAGTGTTGAGTGTCAGCTCCGACACCCTTGTTACAAGACTAAAGAAATGAGGCGGGTGGGGCTAGTCAGTAAAGTCAGAGTGGCCAATCCCCACACTTTGCAAGGTTGTCAGCAATGATACTTGCTGGGCAATTTTGGAATTTGCATCTACTTCCTCTCCATTTCCTCAAAGTGTCAGGGAAGCACTGTCCACAAGGGGGCAGATGATGTCTGGCCAAGCAATTCAAGTGATGTTCCCTCAGCTCATCCCTCAGATATTCCAGCTATCTGAACAAGCACAAAAATGGACATCGAAGACATTCCTTCTGCCTATTTAAAGTAACGCCAGTCACAGAGGCATTTGAATTGAGATGTGGCTATGAGCTGAGCACTGGGAAAGCCCTGGCTGGAGTAGGAGACATAAGGGTTATTGATGAGTTAGTCTTCCTCCTGTCCCGAGCACATGGTTGCCTTGTTGCCTCATCCCTCTAGCTAGGCAGAGTGATGTCCAGTGAACCTGAGGGTGGCGCAAATAGATCCCACAAACAGATCCACCAGGCAAGGGCCCCTTGCAATGAGAAGCCAGGCTTCTCATTCCAGGTTGTGGAAATGCAGAAGAAATGGAAGATTTATTTTTTTTAATTTGTATATGTTTTGCCTTGGATGTTGGATCCCCTGGAACTGGAATGACAAACAGTGTGAGCTGCCATGTGGGTGCTGGGAATTGAACCCGCATCCTCTGGAAGAGCAATCAGTGCGCTTAACCACTGAGCCATCTCTCCAGCCCCAGCATCAGCTTTTTAGAAGAGCAAGGCAAATCCATGAAAGCAGTCTAAGAAAGAGGTGTCCTATCTAACACTTCCTCCTGAAGGCATGGTCACTGCAGGAAAAAGAAATATAAAATAAGGCAGTCTGGAGGTTTCTTTGGTCTGCACCTTGAGCATATACAGTTATTCTATAATTTTCATGTGGTTTCGATTCCAGAACCTCTTCCTGACCCAGGATCCTAAAATTTCATGATGCTCAAGTCCCCTGGGGTTAGGCTAAGTGTTCAAACACTTGTGTAGCATGGACGGTGCCAGGCACACAAGAATAGGCACAGTATTTGTGTGTAATGTACACATATTCTCCAGAGATACTGTAAACCATCTCTTGATTTCTTATTACATTTTAAATTTTATTTTGTTTATGACAGTCTAATATAACTTGGGGAAGTCAGTTCTCTCCTTCTTCCATGTGAGTCCATGGGGTTACACTTAGGCCAATAGGCTTGTCAGTCAGCCGCTCAGGGCCATCTTCCAAGCCCTTATTTCTGTTCTCTTGGAGTGGCTATGATTGCTGCTCTGGATGGTGGTGCTCTGGATTGCTGCTCTGGGTGGGGGCAGTCAGGAGAAGTTTTAGCTGAAGCTCAGGCCAGATTCTTGGCCAAGGCCCCAAAGAGCCCTCCCAGGAACCATGATCTGAGCTAGATTTCCCATGCTACCTAATTACAATGTAGATGCTGTGTAGATGCTGATTAAACCATATCATTTAAAGAAAATGACCAGAAAAAAGTCTACCAGTTCAGTACAGATGCAATTAGAGGGTGGGTCCCATTTTGTGCCATAGGCTGGTCTCAAACTCATTATCTAGCTCATACTGACATTGAACTACAAGCAATCCTCCTGCTCAACCCTACAGGTGTTGGGATCATAGATATGAGCCACTGTGCCCAGTTCATATGAAACCCGGAAAAAAACTATTTTCAATCGACAGTGGCTGAATTTAGGAGCTCCAGATACAGAGGGCCAATTTGCATCTAGAATTCCAAGAATATGGTCCAGTGGGGCCCAGAGGCCAGCCCACAAACATCACAGCTGCAAAATTGCCCATCCCCAGGCCTGTCCCTGCAATTTCCTCTTCCCCAGGAAGAAATTCTCTTTGTTTAGCTCACTGATTGATCGACCAATATTTTTTGTGCATGTGTGGTGTATGTGTGTGTATCCACATGTGTACGCAGGTGTACTCACTGGGGCATGCACCCATGGAGGCCAGACATTAGGACTCATCCTTTCTCACTCACCAACGTTATTTTTGAGACAGGATTTCCCACTGAACCGGGAGCCCACCATTTGGCTGGCCTGCAAGTCCCTGGGATCTGCCCATCTCTGTCTCACTCGAGACTAGAATTACAGACACGTGCGGCTGTGTCCAGGCTTTTCTGTAGGTGCTGGTATCCAAACTCAGGCCTGTAGGTCTGCACAGCAAGCTCTTTACCCACTGAGACCATGTCCTCATCCCTGGAGTTTTGGTGATGGTGGTGGTTTGGTTTTCAATTTTTATTTATTCATTTATTTTTTTGGTTTTTCGAGACAGGGTTTCTCTGTAGCTTTGGAGCCTGTCTTGGAACTAGCTTTTGTAGACCCGGCTGGTCTCTGGCCTCGAACTCACAGAGATCTGCTTGCCTCTGCCTCCTGAGTGCTGGGATTAAAGGCATGCACCTCCCACTGCCGGGCCTGGTTTGTAAATTTTTTTAATTTATTTATTTTATGTATGGGTGTTTTGCCTATGTGTATGTGTTCATACCATGTGCATGCCTGGTGCCCATGGAGGTCAGAGGAGGGCATCAGATCCCCTGACACTTAGAATCTGGAGTTCCAGATGTTTGTGAGTCACCAGATAGGTGCTCAGTCCTGAACCTGGGACCTCTGAGGGAGCAACAAGTGATTGTCACTGCTGAGCCATTTCTCCAGCCTCCCGTTTAGTTTTTGGAGACAGGGTCTCACTCTGTGGACAGCTGGCCTCAAACTTACAGCTGCCCTCCTGCCACTGTCCCTGGCACTTGAGTGCTTTCCCCACCATGCCCAATTGGAAGGCGAGTCTCTCCATTTTGTGGGTCCAGAGCCTGCTCTGAGGAGTTCATTTCCCTTTATAAGTTTTCCTTTTCCTGTTGGCAGATCCTGTTAGAGCCCTGACTTGAATATCATAAAGTTGGGACCCTTTCCTCTCTGGGTAACCCTTGGTTACAGACCTTAGTGGGAAGCCTTGACCTAACAGCACCAACCAAGAGATAATAGTAAAAGTGTTTTTATATTTAGCTTTGGGACATCATAAGTGATCATTTTGGCATTGTGTTTCCTTTCCTAAATAAGCTTAGGAGATATTAAAACTCCCTTTCTGGGAGGCCATAGAAGAGAGTGCAGAAATAAACGCCTTTCCAGCCCGGTGGTTATGGGCTTGTAAATACAGTTGGATTTCTGTTCCAGCCACCACCTTTTAGTATTTGTCTTTCTGGGGCTCAGTCTCTTGTGTGCACAACACAACCAGCATGCTTCACTGTGTGTCTGCATAGCCCACATGAAATCTAAGTCAGTTGATGGTCTTAGTCCAGCGCTGTGCCCAGAAGCATTGCAGAAAGTAAACTTCAGCAAGGGTGTCCAGGACACAGTCAGGCCAGGAATGAAAAACCTTCTGCATAGAATTCCGAAGAAAACAGCCCTCAGAGAGCAAGTCATACAGGCTGGTACCCTGAACCCACTAGTGGCTGACCTCTTGGCTGTCTTCTCAGAGCTGGGCGAATTCCCCAGCAGGTTTAGGCAAGAGCAAGCAGGTGGTGTTGGCCTGAGACCAGCTGACCAGACAGAGCCTGTTGGTGCTCTATGCCAAGGGCAGGGCCAGGGACAATATGTATTTCCAAGGTGAATGGCTATTGCCCGTGACGAAGTAAAGACAACCTTTACCTCAAAGCGAACAAGAGAGAGTTTATGAGTGACCATAGTCCGGGAACACAGATTCAAGTTATTGCAAATAAAAATGAGGTGAGAGTTTTATAGAGTTTTATATGGCAGAATAAAAGCCATAATTTTCCAGTACATTGGTGGAAACATCAGGTCAGTGGTTATAGCAATATGGGGTAATCTCTGCTGTCCACCTCACGTTATCTGATGGTGTTCTTAGCTTTGGGTTGGCGTAAGCCAGTCCGTCAGTACATTCCCAAAGTTTTCACATGATAGTCACGTGTATCTTAAGTCAGACAGACAAGCAGGCAGAGAATGGGTCTAAAGGAGGCTAATGATGGCTCGTGATTGTTTGACTCTGTATCTGCTACAAGCCAACTCCAGTTCTAATGAGTCAATCGAATCTTTTTGTGGTTTTTTGAGGTAGGGTTTCTTTGTAACTTTCGTGGCTGTCCTGGAACTTGCTCTGTAGACCGGGCTGGTCTCAAACTCACAGAGATCTGCCTGCCTCTGCGTGCTGAGTGCTGGGAACAAATGTGTGCACCACCACTGCCCAGCGAGTCAATTGAATCTTTTCTTTTCTTTTTTTCTTTTGGTTTTTCGAGACAGGGTTTCTCTGTGGCTTTGGAGCCTGTCCTGGAACTAGCTCTTGTAGACCAGGCTGGCCTCAAACTCACAAAGATCCGCCTGCCTCTGCCTCCCGAGTGCTGGGATTAAAGGCGTGCGCCACCATCGCCTGGCTTCAATTGAATCTTTAATAGCAAGTACTCTTCCCCACTGAGTCCTCTCTGGGGCTCTCTTGGGTCTCTTGCCCTGCCCCTCACCCCTGCCCTGCACAACGGTGTGAATTGGATTTCCCAGAAGAAAAGCACCCTCTGTTAAAGACTGGCAAACTCGTGGATGCCCAGGACCCACATGGTAGAAGAGAGCTGACTTGTAAAAGCTGCCCTCTGGCCTCTACATACATGTTGTGGCACACATCACACACACACACACACACACACACACACACACACACTAAAAAATAGATGAATGGAAGAAAGGAAAGAAGCCCGACACCTCTTTTGCTTTCAGCGGGTCTCACATGCCTGGGTGTTCTTGGCTAGAGGACGAAGCTTCTCCTTCATTTTCTTCCTCAGACACTGGGAAAGCAAAACCACATGAAAATGGCTGTCCTGACTTTAGTTAGCTTTAGTTTAGGTTTTAACCTGCACTCGGGCCCAAGCCAGGAAGAGAAACTGTCTATTTGTTTCCTCCACCGGCAACAACCCCAGCACCGTAACCACGCCTTTGGGGGAAACTGAGGCAGAAGAATTTTCACAAATTCAAGGTCAGGTTGGACCGCGTGTAGGGAGTTCCCAACAAGCCAGGAAAGAGTGAGACCTTATCTAGAAAGAAGGGAGGGAGGGAGGAAAGGAACTGGAAAAGCAACAACAAAACGTCTAACTTGCCTACCTGCTTACAGAAGCATCTCTCCGTCCTTTTCAGTTCTCTTTTTGGGTGTGAAGCAGGGAATTATTTATCCTTGCATGGGTAATATGTATATGCCCCACAGTGCCAAAGTCCCAAAGCATAAATGGTTTACAGGCCCAAGCTGGTACCCTACCTCCCCACAAGCCTGTGTCACCAGCACCTTCTGGCAGCCCCTCTCAGAGGTCATCCATGCATACACAAACAGGTAGCATTTTAGTCCCAACGAAAGCATTCTTACTCAGGTCTCTATTCCGGGCACCCAGCGGAGTGCCAAACTTAAGTGTGCCTTTGAAACAGTGGGTTGGTTGCATGTCTGTTCCCAGGTGTGCGCCCTCAGCCTAGCCACAAAGGTGACTGAACTATCCGGGAGAAATCGCCACAAACTTAGGAAAGCATAAGGAGTTCGGGCTTGTGGCTCTGGTCTGGTCAGGATTTCCCAAGGCTGAAATTCACAAAACAAAATTAAACCACCAGCTCCTTGGTTAATGTAAACAAGCCATGACCTTCCCGGGGAGTACTCAAGAGTACCCAGTTTCTGTTTTCTTCCCTACTCTGTCCAGCTCAGCTCTGGCTCTTCCGTGGTTGGGTGATGATTTCCAAAGGGGAGGGGTGAAGAGATGTGGGTGTTGCTCTCACCCACAGGAACTCCCTAAACACATCTGGAAAGTAAAGCCCAGCAGTTTAACAAGTGCTAGATTCCGGGATTCCTCAGCCCCTCCCAGGGCTAGCTCTTTCAGACAGTAGCGCCTCTCTCTCTCTCTCTCTCTCTCTCTCTCTCTCTCTCTCTCTCTCTCTCT
>JAQHUG010000357.1:404322-427695 GCA_028555095.1 Dicrostonyx torquatus
AGTTCGAGACCGGCCTGGTCTACAAGAGGACAGGCTCCAAAGCCACAGGGAAACCCTGTCTTGAAAAACCAAAAAAAAAAAAAAAAGAAAGAAAGAAACACGCTAAGAACGAAATGAATCGATACATTGTGCCTGAAATGTACTGAATACAATGTAAGTGCTAATTTTAAAATATAATAGTTTTATTAATTCTTTGAGCCACCTCCCCTAACTCCTATGCCTCCCAACAGCCTCCCAGATCCATCTATCTTATTCCCTTCTTTCCTTCCTTCCTTCCTTCCTTCCTTCCTTCCTTCCTTCCTTCCTTCCTTACATTCTTTCTTTTTTGAAACAGTTTCTCTTTCTAACAGCCCCAGCTATCCTGGAACTCGTTTTGTAGACCAGGCTGTCTCGAACTCACAGAAAACTACCTGCCTCTGCCTCCCGAGTGCTGAGATCAAAGATGTGAGCCACCATGTCCAGTCCTTTTCTCCTTTTCTCCTTCTTTTTCTCCTTCTCTTCCTCCTCCTTCTCCTCCTCCTCCTCCTTCTTCTCCTATCCAATAAATCCAGTTTATACTGCCCAAATACTCATAGATGGAAAGAAATGCTATTTATTTATTTATTTATCGAGGCAGATTCTCTCTGTAACTCTGGCTGGCCTAGAACTCGCTTTATAGACTAGGCTGACTTCAAACTCATAGAGATCCACCTGCCTCTGCCTCCCAAGTGCAGGGTTTAAAGGTGCGTGATGCCACGCTCTGCTATTAATTTTCAATGCAATTTTTGTATTAATTATTTGAGAAGTTCATATATGTATATAATGTATTTTGATCAGAGTCAGTCCTATTCCTCCCCCTAGTAATTCCTCCTGGGTCCATCCCTACTGCTCTGCCCCTCCTCCCACCTTCTTTTTATAACACGCTGAGCTCAATTTGTATTGCCCATTTAGGAATGGGTGTGGTTTTTGTTGTTTCTTTTTTGAAGATTCAGTGTCATATAATCCAGCTTCAAATTTACTATATGTAGCTGAGGATAACCTTGAACTTCTGATCCTTCCGGTTCCACCCTGAGCGCCGAGACCACAGGTCAGCCCTCCTGGTTTATATGGTGCTAGATGTCAAATGCAAGGCTTGGTGCATGCCAAAGAAGCACTCCACCAGCGGCACTCCATTCCTGGCCGCCTTCTGTGGTATATGTCTTCTACGGAGAGGACAGAAGCAAAGGCATAGCCTATATATAGGCTAAAATTCCTGTCTGACAGCACAATTGTGCAGACTGCGGGTGTAGCTCGGGGACACAGCATTTGCTGTGAATGTGCGAGGCCCTGGGTTCCATGCAGAGAGCTAGGAAAACAGAAATGTCACAGGTGTTTCCTTCCTCACTTCTCCCCACCGGTACTGGTATTGAGATGAGGCATAGGGAGAGCCCCCAAACATCTGCAAACCAGACACTTTTAAGTTAAATTAAAAAAAAAAATCATGCATACACTCAGGAGCCTGAGGTAAGAGAATTATGTGTTGGAGGCTAGCCTGGGCTATGTACTAAATTCAAGACCGGTCTGGACTACACAGTGAGACTCTGCCTCAAACAAAAATATTACTGAGGCTGGGAATGGTGGTGCACGCCCTTAAAAACACTTGAGAAAGTAGGTGGATCTCTGTGAGTTCAAGACCAGCTTGGTCTACATAGCAAGTTTCAGGCTAGCCAGAGCTATATTGCAAGACCTTGTCTTAAAGAATTAATTCATAAAAATTCATTTTTTAAAAAATGGGCTCAGTGCTAAAACACTTGCTTAAGCACGCATGAGTCCCTAGGCTCCATTTCTAGCACTGTAAAACAAAACAAACAAAACCATAAGGTTCTTACTTGGCTAACATTTTTCTGGGGCTGCTCTTACAGCCTGATTATGCCTCTGGGGTGCTGGGAAGAATCCTTGGAGAATTTCTCCAACAGTGTCTTCTGGGAAGAGTTGTTCTGGCAGCCAAGCTGAGCTAAGCCCTCGGCTTCCCCAAAGATGTACGCGCGGTTATGGCAGTGGGCTTAAGGTGACATGCAGGGTTGCCCAGCAAGGCATCAATCTGGTATCCATCAGAAGAACTCTCTCAGCCAGAATGACACTCTGCAATCAGGACCCTAAAGGTGCCCTGTCCTCTTCAAATTTGGGGCTGCATTGCCACCCTGACCCCTCGTAGCCTGACACAAATAGCCTACCTTCCAAGTGACATTGTCCTAGAAGGACTTCTGCAGTCAGCTCACTCGGTCAGATGTCAGAGGTGAGTCTGTGGAAGAAACCAGAAACTATCAGGTAGGACGGCTTTAGAGCTTCAAGAGGGGGCCTTGAGAGCTCTCCATGTCCCTTAGAGGTTTATCTAAGTATCCTGATGACCCTGCTCACATACAAATGCATTCCCTTGGATGCATTGCTCAATTAGGGTTGGATATAGGTGTAGAAAACAGCTGGAGTTCAGAGGGCACCCTGGGGCTCAGATCTTACCTACACATGCTTTACTGTGGTTCTGAAGAAATGGGGGGGGCAGATAGCCCTAACAACCAGTATACACATGTGCGCTCAGCAAACACTTGTTGAGTGCTGTTATGAACAAAGTCCTCTACCATGTATTGAGGGAGAGGGGAGAGAACACAAGGATGAATCAAACCTATCCAGTGCCCTTGTGAACGTTGTCTTCTGACGGCAAAGCACGCTCTATTCCCCCCTCCTCTCTATATATGTATAAGATGGCCTGCCAAGTAAAAACATGCCATTCTGAGTTCAGTCCCCAGATCCCACAGTGTAAAAAGAGAACTGACTCCTGAAAGTTGTCCTCTGGCCTCCATATACACACAGTGGGGCTAGTGTGCCTGCACTCATGCTATGTACACATTACATATACATGTGTGTGTGCGCACAAAGGCAATGGGGCTAAACATTAATAGCAACAATGCAAAAGATCATATGATGTTCCTTATGCTATTTAAGTCTTCCAATGTTGTATCAGTCTGAACAATATATCTGTATGTACACACACACACACACACACACAAATGAGACAAACTCGTTCATTGATTTGACATTCACTGAGCACATACTCTGAACTGCTCTTAGGTGCTGCGGATACATACAAGAAAAGAAAGAGAATCCTTTACCTTTATGGAACTTAGAGCCCAATGAGAGAGGCATAGAAATAGGAAAGCAATTATGGTATAATACCACAGGGGTGACAATAGGGGTCTGCAGACAAAGCCTGGGGAACAAGCAAGGGACAATGATTAACCAACACGTGGGGAAAGTCCTTAGGAGCCTAGACTCCTAGACTTAGGAGTGTTGCCACACATGGCTGTTGTGTGAGTGAGTATCGCCCCCTACAGTTGTATACTACAATTTATGCCTTGCTCCCAGACTAGAGGATGAGCAAGACTTGGCAGGCACTGGAAACCAAAGGTGGTCCAAACAGAGAGCCAATTTCAGAAACAGAAAAGGAAGGAAGCAGGGAGGGAAGGACGGAGGGAGGGAGGAAGGAAGGAAGGAGCGAGGGAGGGAGAGAAGGAAGGAAGAAAAAGAAGGAAAGAAAAAGAAACATAGGCATCACTGATGAAACAGATACAGAAGAAATAAATGTGAAGCAGAGATGCCTTGTTCCAATGTAGTCAGAAAGCGCCACAAGCTCAAAATGCTAGTGGGAAAGACAGCTATAATGTTCAAGAGGAATTCTCCTTTTGTTATAAAAGACCCAAACTATGCATGCTATCAATATGTCCCACGTTAAAGAAGTTAAACAACTAAATTCAGAGTCTGACCACAGTATAACTCCTGTCACTGGAAGAAAATCTTCTAAAGGACACACTTGAATCAACTTAAGAAATTATAGTCAGTGAGGCTGGAGAGATGGCTTAGTGGTTAAGAGCACTGACTGTTCTTCCTAGAGGACCTGGGTTCAGTTCCCAGCACCCACATGGTAGCTAATAACTGTCTATAACTCCAAGATCTGCCATCCTCACACAGACATACATGCAGGCAAAACACCAATGTAAATAAAATGAGAATAAATTATTTTTAAAAAAAGAAATTGCAGTCAGTACAGTTGATTAAAGCATTGTAAGAGTCAGGCGAATCTCTGTGAGTTTGAGGCCAGCCTGGTCTACAAGAGCTAGTTCCAGGACAGGCTCCAAAGCCAGAAAGAAACCTTGTCTCAAAAAACCACACAAAAAAAATTACACTTAGTAAACTGGTACTTAAATAAGATTGACTATGTAAAATGAAATCTCTATTCTTTGTTGGTGTTGTTTATTTGTTTGTATGCTTGTTTGCTTTGGTTTTTTGAGATAGGATTTCTTTGTGTAGCCCTGATTGACCTGGCACTTGCTCTGTAGACTAGACTAGCCTTGAACTCAGAGATCCACCTGCCTCTGTCTCCCAAGCGCTGGGATTAAAAGCATGCACCACCACTGTCTGGCACTGGATATCTCTATTCTTTTTTTTAAAAAAAAGATTTATTTTATGTATGAGTGCTATATCGACTTTAGGCCAGAACAGGGCATCAGATCCTGCTATAGATGGTTGTAAGCCATCATGTGGTTGCTGGGGATTGAACTCTAGAAGAGTAAACAATGCTCTTAATTGCTGAGTCATCTCTCCAGTCCCAGATATTGCTATACTTAAGAAACACACATAGGAGAGGTGGTTCAGTGGTTAGGAGCATGTACTGCTTTATCAGAGAAGCCAAGTTTGATTCCCTCTAACTCCAGCTCCAAGGGCATCTGACCCCTCTGACTTCTGTGAGCATCTGCATTCACATTCACAGACAGACAGACAGACAGACACACACACACATACAATATAATCTTTAAAATAATAAACATTTAAAAAAAGAAACACATATAGAAGAATAGGGGTAGAGGACTATAGTATATACAACTTACTCTCTAATGTCTCCAAAAATTGTATGTGTGTGTATGTGTAGGATATATATAAAATGCATATACAGTGTATATGTGTTGCATGTATGTGTACATACACATAACATAAATATAACACACATTCATCAAATGCATATACATGTTTATGTGAGTGCATATATTTGTGGGTTTATTTATATTTCTATTACCATGTCTGCAAAGTGAATAGAACATGTAAACACAGATGGCAAAGACAATGGGATTAAATGTTAACAGAAAGTGACCATAGGAAAGATTATGAGGTGTACCTTATACTGTTTTAAACCTTGCAATGTTTTACAAATTGGAATTTGTTCCTAATTAAAGGATCTTTAAAACATGGCCAGACATAGGCTACAAAGTTTCTGGGCATGGAAGAAACGAATGGGGTGAAATGAAAATAAGCTGGGCATGATGGCAGAAGCGGGCAGATCTCTGTGAGTTTGAGGACAGCTTGATCAACAGAGTGAGCTCTAGGCTGGCTGGGGCTACACAGTGAGACCTTGTCTTAAGGGGGAAAATGAAATCAAACAGAGAAATGGAAACAGTGAGGATATCCTGGAGGTTCCTACACCATGGTCAAAACCTGAACTTCTGGAACATTCTATGGTTCAAGGGAAGGACTGTCCTCAGAAGATGAACAAAGCATCACTGCAGGGGCAAAGGGTGCATTGTGATCATTTTCTGAATACCTGCTCTGTTTGAGTCTTATTACACTGGAGGCATCAAGATAAGGAAGGCACAATGGGCTAGGCGGTGGTGGCGCACGCCTTTAATCCCAGCACTCAGGAGGTAGAGACAGGCAGATCTCTGTGAGTTCGAGGCCAGCCTGGTCTACAGAGCAAGTTCCAGGATATCCAGGGCTGTTACACAGAGAAATCCTGTCTCGAAAAACAAAACAGAAACATTTATTTTGAAACATAATCTTGCCAAGTTGCCCAGGCAGGCCTTGAACTCATGATCCTCCTGCCTTAGCTTCCTGAATGCTGAGATTGCAAATGGGTGCCACCACACCTAGCTCTGGACAGTGATTTTACAGCATCACTTTATTGTTATCCATAATCATAAGGACAATGAGAATCAAGGTTCCAGACACTAAAATGCAAAGTCATGACTTTCTGTAGACCCCCATCTTAGGCCTCCACTCTTCCAAATGCCCTGAAAGCATTGGCAAAGGCATGTGCTGGAAGACTGTGTGAAGGCTGGGATGTGTGTGTTGCGCAGGTCTTGGCAGCCAGTGAAGGGCTTCTAATTTCCTCTGAGGTTCGAGGCTTGCCTTTCCAAGTGTCGCTGACCCCTTACCATCTGCATCCTCACCCTGCTCACTTCCCATCCTGTGTGCTGCATGGAGGGCAGCGCCACCCTCCCAGTTGCACAGGATGTCCTCGGACTAAGGCCAAGAGCGAATCACGCCCAATCAGCACTTCCGCCAGTCTCCAGAGACACCCGGTGCAGCAGTGTGCCTGGGAGGGAAAAGACTGGGAGAAAAATTATTGGCACCTGAACTTCCTGGTTACGGAGCATCTGGCTCATAAAAACCTGTGTGTGTGTGTGTGTGTGTGTGTGTGTGTGTACACTAGTGTGTATGTGTGTGGGGGAGAGGTGTTGAGGTTCCTCTTCCTCAAAGAGTTAGTAGTGAAAAAGGGCACTCCTTGTCCAAGATGACAAGATGAAGGCTCCCCTGCAGGACTCACACTGTGCTTGCGCTTTGCCTAAAAGAAATCCTGACTTGCAGCCAGGCCTGGACTGGTTGATTCATTCAGTCACTGGGGGCCTGATCTTTGTACTGAGTGCTGTGTAGGGTGGAGCTGGGGACTATGCCAAGGGAGAGCTTTCAGCCTAGGTGCCAACACTGAGAGCTCATCTGGGCAGTAACCTGGTATGAACTGCGCTGGAGTGATCACACTCCATCAGTTGCCCCGGGGTTACCTAAGGAGAACAGATAGGCACATGGAGCCTTTAAGTAAACAAAGTTCATACAAAGCCTCCACACAGAGCATGGTCAGAAACATTAGGCCTACCCTGGCTCAGTCAGCAAGAGGCCCAACTATGGACCCCAAATCTCATGGTTACCCACTCATTCTGCCAAACATAACCAAGGCTTAAAATGTAGACTCAGACAGACATGGTGGTTTGTACCTCTAATCCCAGCACCTGGGAAACTGAGATACAGTGTGACCCTGTTTCAACACAGCAAAAAGGAACAGAACAGAAAGGTACTCTCCAAGGGCAAACATGGAATCACCCTCAGAAGTAGGTTCCTGGGCTCTGGGTAACATCTTCAAGACAGAAAAAGGACTCGCAGCCAGGCGGTGGTGGTGCATGCCTTTAATCCCAGCACTCGGGAGGCAGAGGCAGGCGGATCTCTGTGAGTTCGAGACCAGCCTGGGCTACAAGAGCTAGTTCCGGGATAGGCTCCAAGTTACAGAGAAACCCTGTCTCGAAAAACCAAAAAAAAAAAAAAAAAGGACTCACATACCTCCTCCCTGTGGCCTATGGTCTTCAGGACTTCCAGCCTCTCTGGAAAGCCTTCAGCAATCGACTACAGCCCAGCCTGGAGCACAGCCAAGCGGGCAAAGGGCTAAGCCACTGCGCTCTCAGCTTCCTCCTCCATCTTTTTTCTTCCCTTTAGGCTAGAGTGCTTGCCACATGTGCCTCCCAGAACCAGGGCAAGTGTCTCTGACCCAGCCAGAAAGGGACCAGAAACCTACGGGAGGGAGTACCACTGGTGCCAGTTGATGTCCATACAGGGTTGCGATGATGCTTTGGTGCCAGCTAAGGTCAACTCTAGAATCTAAGCCCTGTCATCTAAGGCAGTTGGCTAAAGGGACCTGAAGGAGTGGTAAAGGGAAGTTGGAGGGTCACTGGGGATCCAGGAAAGCTGTTGGCTCGGAGTGTGCTTCGTCCTCCTGACCCGTGGCAACTGATTGCTACATTTTTCAGAAATTGCATTAACCAGTTAAACACAGTTTATATATTAGTTAAATACACATGAGGGCTGGGGAGATGGCTCATCAGATAAAGTGTTGACAATGAGAGCTTGAATCTCCAAAACCCATGTAAAAGCTTTGGTGGTCCACCAAAATTCCAGCACACAGAAGTCAGAGACAGGAAGTTTTTGGAACAAGTTGACTCACCTGACTAGACGAACCTGTGAGCTCTGGGTTCAGAGAGACTGAGGAAGACGACATCAGATGTCAACCTCAGGCCTACACATACACACCCACACCCACCCACACACACATACATGCTCCCACACAAATGCAAACATGTATTTACACATGCACATATGCCACATACACATATGTATTTTCTTTTTATTTTTTAATTTTTTTTTTTTTGGTTTTTCAAGACAGGGTTTCTCTGTAGCTTTTTTTGGAGCCTGTCCTGGAACTAGCTCTTGTAGACCAGGCTGGTCTCGAACTCACAAAGATCCACCTGCCTCTGCCTCCTGAGTGCTGGGATTAAAGGCGTGCACCACCACCGCCCGGCTCCACATACACATATGTAATAAAAGAAGAAAAATCCATGGAATTGTTTGGGAAAGTATTTCAACAGCATGTTCAAGGCCCTGGGCTCAATCTCTAGCGTTGTAAAAATAAAAAACCGAAAGAAATATATAAAACTAAAGTCTTATTGAAAACTAAGATTATGAATATTCCCAACTTATCACTTCCTAATCATTCTACTAGAGCGTCTAATCATCTATATACCTGAAATTATTTATACCATGATGCCTGAGATTTGGAATGTACACTGGTGGGCAATCGACACTTTTCTAAACGTCACACTGAAGAGGGCAGCTTGAGATCAGTTATGGTAGTAAGATTTAAAGCTCAGAAATCAGCAAGTACTATAAACCAGAACCTGACCCGATGCTCTGCCAGCAAAATCTAAGAAAGTGATGGGGGAACATTATTCAGACTAAACCGAAAGGCTTGCCATGTGTTTACACCATGAATAAAACAACAAGAAAGAAGAGGAAATTGGCTTCCACTGTTTGAAAATCACTAGCCTAGTTAGCAAAGAAATCACCCCATTGTCGACAAATGATGTTCCACCATCTTCATCAGTGCACACATAAACACAGTACCAGCCAATATTCACTCCTGAACTGTATTGGTCTATTGCAATTACAGAGAAATGAGCTGGCAAAAATGGAAGCATTCTGTGAGAATCCATTTGTTATACAAAATGTGCTTACTATATGAGATTTGTAGATTATCCATCTGGTATACCAACTCCATTTCTGATTATGCACACACATACATACATAGATTTTCCCCAAGAGAGCTGACTGTTAGACATTTAGAAGCACTGGATAAAACCAAGGTTCAAAACCACTTTGGCACCAGAAATACAAAGTTCAAAGGTCCTAGAAGTATTTCAACCCTGACCAAAACTTGAGTGGACAGACATGTGAGGAGAAAACACGTGTGTGTGTGTGTGTGTGTGTGTGTGTGTGTTCATTTTTTGAGACAGAGTCTCAGTATATAGCCTTGACTAGCCTGGAACTCATCATGTAGACCAGGGTAGCCTTAAATTCATAGACATGTGTGTGTGTGTGCGTGTGTTTAAAGCAACAGATGAATTTTTTTAAAATGTCACTAGGCTGTAAATCCCAAGAATGCAGAGACTTTGCCCTTTTTATTCATAGCGGTTCCTTTGGCACCAAACGGGTCCTTGGCAGACTCCATAAAAGGCACTCTTTCCATTTTTCTTGAAAAATTAATGAAACACAATGGTTCTTCTGGTCAACTGACTTTGCTCTAACTTCATCACAATGTCACCCAGAAATGGCCCTGATTGGAGAGCCAAGCCTATCCTTGCTAGCCTAGAAACCGCAACATCCCAGGACCCTTGCTGTTGTTGTTTTTTTTTTGTTTGTTTGTTTGTTTTTTGTTTTTTCGAGACAGGGTTTCTCTGTGGCTTTGGAGCCTGCGCTGGAACTAGCTCTTGTAGACCAGGCTGGTCTCGAACTCACAAAGATCCGCCTGCCTCTGCCTCCCGAGTGTTGGGATTAAAGGCGTGCGCCACCACCGCCCGGCTTCAGGACCCTTGCTCTAAGTGACAGCACCTCGACTCTCTCAGCCTGACCAATGGGTCCCCTGTGACAAGTCTGATGGCTCTTCTGAAGGCAAGTCACCTGAACAACAGAAGGCCTCCACCTCCTAACTCTGCATGGGAGAAATCACTCTGATCTAACTGCTAGCTGAGACCTGTCTGAATGAAAGAAAAGAAATCAGGGGAGGATGCGGGCAAGGAAGGCAATGGGGAAGTCCAGAAAACCTTCACCAAAGCGAGAGGCCGAGTATCCACCAGGCTGCCTGACCACAAACTTCTGGCCTTTCCAGTATTGTGGAGAGACCTTGAACAAGATGCTGTGCCTCTCTGAACCCACGTCTGCTTATTCGGGATGTGATAAAGGGGGTCTACTCCAGAAGGTCTCCACCCTCCAGTGTTGCCATGAGAGCGTTACTGCTACCATAGGCACCTGCAACCCGAGAAGAGAAGGAATTACGATACCCCACAGGACGGCCACCATTTGAAGCTTGGGAGAGGAGGGTTTTGAATAACAGAATTTCTCTTTAAGGGGAAGCAAAAGCACGTGTAAGACATCCTTCTTGGTGAGGCAGCCTGAAAGGATGCTGCAGCTTCTGAAAGCCATGGATAAATTCCCTTTTGCTCACTAAGGGTCTCAAGGATGGTGCTTGGGACTGTGCATCATGATGCATCCCTCAAGCAGTGTAGCTTTTTCCTTCCAGATTTGCTGTGTGTGTGTGTGTGTGTGTGTGAGAGAGAGAGAGAGAGAGAGAGAGAGAGAGAGAGAGAGAGAGAGAGAGAGAGAGAGGGAGGGAGGGAGTTACATACAGTGAATGTGCGAAGAACAGAAGACAACTTTCAAGAGTTCGCTACCACCTTCGCTCTTGTTTGAGGCAGGGTCTTTCTTGTTTCTCTGTATTGCTGAATAGTGCAAACTAGCTGACCGGCCAGCTTCTGGCTAACTTTCCTGTCTCTGCCTCTTGAGTATTGATATTGCAGGTGTGTGCCGCCTCTCCATATGTTTTATGGTGTTCAGAGGAACACTTACGAAAGTGATAAGGCAAGCATTGTTGAACCCTGGCTCTCCAGTGGAGCCTCCTTAATGACAGTTTCCTCCTCCCACTTGTTTGTTCAGGATGCTTCCACCTGCCTATGACTGTGAGTCTAAGTTCATGGCCCAACCTTCAAAGAGAAGGTGTCATTAAAATGGCATTTGCTATGTGCCAAGCACTGGGCCTAGACGTCACATCCACTTGAGCCTGGTAGCAGCCATAGGAAGGATAGGCACCCAAATGATTGTTTCAATGAACAAGTAAATACATCTTCAGAACAACTCAAAAGCAGTATTATTCTTCATGTCACCAGTAGGAGATGGGTGCTTGGAGAAATTAGCCAACTTCCCAGGGGATCCACTTAATACAACTCAGGATCCAAATCCAGATCTCTGGGATTCTAAATCCAGAGGCTGTTATTCTGTGGCTCTTCAAGCTTTGGGCCAGCAGACACAGCCCTGTGATCTCGTGGTTCATTATTCCCGGGGAGACGCAAGCACCTTCGGGGAAGAGGTCCAGTATACCAGCTCCTGCCCCTATTTGCACTGCCCTCCACAGGTGGCCCATTACACTCTAGGGACCACAAGACAAAAAGGAATTTGCACAGACTTCCTGGCACCAGCAACTCCTTGGCCACCCACCACTCTGGAATGTGGAAGAACCTCTTGAAAGTCCTGGTCATATCAGAGGTTACTTTCAGGGAGCCACTGTCACAGAGGACACCCTGCCTTCCATTGTAGTGGGAGGCTGTTTGTTGGTTCCCTGCCGCCCAGCTAGCTTAGACCCGAAATACTGTCTAGAATTTCTTTTTAAGCCCTCTCCAGTTTTAAGCCACCGTACAGGCCTTTCTGTGCCCACTCTGCTCCTGTGGGACCTACTGACCTCTTGTGGGCAGAGTATAAATTCACTAAGTTGGACAGCCTTACAGGGCTGGAACGCAGCCAAGTGCCCTTTCATACTAGAAGATAGTTATCCCTAGTCAGTTGGACTTGGCTCTGACAGTGCTGGACTTGGTTAGTCTCTCGACTTCATGGCACCTTGGTTTCCTCACCTGTAAAACAGGCATGGACAAAGACTCCAGGCCTACTTTAAAAGGCAGAAAGCCTGGGGATATAGGTCGGTTGGTAGACTGGCTGCCTAGCATGCACAAAGCCACGAGTTGGATCCCCAGCACTACACAAAATGGATGTGGGTGTTCACATCTATAATCCCAGCACTCTGGGGGTTGGAAGCAGGACAGTCAGGAGTTCAAGGTCATCCTTGGCTAGATACTGAGTTTGAAGCTAGCCTGGGATATATGACATCCTGTATCAGAAAAAGAAAAAGGGGCTCCAAAGCTACAGAGAAACCCTGTCTCGAAAAACAAACAACAACAACAACAAAAAAAAAAAAAACAGAAAAAGAAAAAGGAAAAAAGGCAGGAAAAAGCTTTAACACATGGAAATTTGTGGATACATTCAAGATTTCAAGGCCCCAGTTAGACATTCATGATATACTTGGTATCTGATCATCATTATTAGAGATTCTGTAACACTGTTAATTAATACCTTTTTTAAGGACACAGAACACACAGAAAGTATTTGTCTAGCAAAACTGAACTAAAGAGAAAAGTCTGAGGTAGGTGAGAGGGCTTGCGCCTTCTAGAGTTTAGGGGATGGAGGCAAGAGGCTTGTCATGAGTTTGAGGCCACCCTGGACTGCACAGTGAATTCCAGGCCAGCCTGAGATACACAACAAAATCCTCTCTCAGCCAGTTAATCAGCCAATAGAAGAGGCTGGTAGAGGAGGCTTAGCTCATCATAGAACACTTCCCTAGCATATATAAGGCTCAGGGTTCTATCCTCAGTGCAAGAAGGAAGAAAGGAAAGAAGGAAGGAGGGGGAGCAGGAAAGAAGGAAGGAGGGGGAGCTCTTTTGTTTTTTTTAGATTTATTTATGTACCCAGTGTTCTGCCTGTGTGTGTCCCTGCATGCCAGAAGAGGGCGCCAGACCTCATTACAGATGGTTGTGAGCCATCATGTGAGCTGGGAATTGAACTCAGGACCTCTGGAAGAGCAGACAGTGCTCTTAACCACTGAGCCATCTCTCCAGCCCCAGAGGGGGAGCTCTTGTGGGCAGAAAGGCTTCATTCGCTGCCTAGCTACTCTAAAAGCAGTGTTTCTGGCATCCTACCGTGGCAGGTGGGGTGACAAGGTGGCTGTTCTATTAGAGAAGCAGTTGCAGAGGCAGCAGTGGCTTGGAAAGGTGTCTCTGCGTTTTGGGTACCATCATATGTAACCCAAAGGCCCAGGTGAAAACGGTCACTGCGCAGTTGAGAAAGGGCCTTACATGCCTGTCTCTGAGCACAGGGAAGAGCTCTCTGAGCTCGGCTTCACTTCTTTACATAGTGGAGACAAATGAAGAGATCACAGTCACAAGTGGTGGGCATAGCTCAGTAGCAAAACCCTTGTCCAGCAACTAGGAGACCCTGGCTTCCATCTCCTACATAAAAAGAGGAGGGGAGAGGAGGAGGAGAGAGACAGAGACCACAGTCACACTCAGATCTGGAGAGGAATTGGTCCGAGCATTTGGGATCACTTGAGTCTGTCACAGGCCTTAAGCAGGATGTTTTCCCCAGAGCTAAAGTGTGAGACAGGGGGAGCATCTGCCTTCCTCCTCCCATCACACCCTTGTCTCTCCTCCCTTCTGCTCCTCCTCATTCATCCTTCTATGACTCACTCATGCAACAAGCACTTACTGAGCAACAAAGCTCATGCCAAACCCTGTGCTGGGTACAGGGATTATGGCATGAAACTGCTGGCCTCGAGGAAGTCAGCTTGAGAGGCTCCAGGGAGGGTGTGATAGGTCCAATAGATGTCTGCAAAGAGGAGGAACAGGACAGAGTAAGGGTCTAAATCAATTTATGAGAGTCTGGAAAGTTGGTAAAGGCACTTGAAGCCCAGTAGCAGAGATGTGAAAAAGGAAGGAGCCAGCAACGGGTAATGAGGTGCTTTCTGAAAGAGGGGGGCATGTACAAAGACACCCTTGGGCATGGCAGAGGATTCGTGCTCAATGACTTCAAGCCATTGTTAGAATGGCCGGTGTGGCGAAGCCAGGTAGGCAAGGTAGGTTTGAGAGAGGTAGCAATTGAAAGAAACCCTACTTTGTCCTGAAGGCCGCAGGTAGTCGCGACAGGAAGTCACTGGAGACGATTTGCACACAGGAACACTATGCTGCACATTGCTTTGAAGCAGTGGCTCTCAAACTTCCTAATGCTGTGACCCTTTAATCCAGTTCCCCGTGTTGTGATGACCCCCCAACCATCAAATTATTTTCATTGTTACTTCATAACTGTAATTCTGCTATTGTTATGAATCACAGTGTAATATCTATCTGATATGCAGGATCTCTGACATGTGGCCCCAGTGAAAGGGTCATTCAACCCCCGGGGGGTCGTGATCCACAGGTTGAGAATCCACTGCTTTAAAGGGATGCAGCTCTGGATGTGGAGATGTAGCTTAGTCTGGTCTAGGAGTAGCTGGAAAGGCAGGGCGTTAAGGCAGGAGGCTGTTGGAGTCACCCAGGGCCACGTGGCTTTAAAGCCTAACTAGGGCGTTGAGGAGAGAAGAAAGGCAGGGATCTGAGAATGCTTGAAGAAGCAGAGCCAACAGGACATGGTGGTTTGACGAAGTAGGTACCTGGAACTGAGAAGACTCTCAAGGACAAGGGATCATGAGCACTGCTGTGGATGTGCTGGGATTGCAATACCAGTGAGACATTGCAGTGGAGACGACAAATTGTTGCTTGGACAGGAAAGTGTCCGAGTCAACAACAAAGCCCACCCTTGGTCATCTTTCCTAAGGTGGCTGAGGCTACTTCATGAATCTTGAATGAGACAAATGAGAAGAGGGTTAAGAATGGAGCCTTGGTGATCACAAGTAGTTAAAGAATAGAGGGAAGGGGGGACTGCCAAGTGTCTGTAATCCAGCACTAGGGAGACTGAGGCAGGGGGATTGACGAATAGAAAGTCCGTCTGTGCCACATGCTGAGACCACTTTCAATAAACAAACAGAAAGACAGTTAGCAGGCAAAAGGGAGGAAACAGCAGAGGTGAAAAGGGGACTCTTGATAATGTATTCAAATTTGTACGTCTAGAGGACATGGAAACATTGGCGGTGCGAGATAAGCGATCAAGTCCAAGACAGGTGAGGGGACCCATATCTGAAAACATGGAGTATTGTCCTTGGGCTTTTGGATGAGTTCATTAAGGAGCAGACTCTTTTTAAACATTTATTTTTATTTCCTATGTAGCAATGTTTTGCCTGCATTTATGTGTGGACCAGGTGCCTGCAGTACTAGTGGAGGCCAGAAGAGGGCGTCAGATCCTCCGGAACTGGAGTTACAAATTGTTAGCCACTATGTGGATACTGAGAAACCCAACCCAGGTCCTCCGCAAGAGCAGCAAGTGGTGTTAACCGCTGAGCCATCTCTCCACCCCTAGGAACAGACTCTTAGTTAATATTAGCCACAAGAGGTTTACTGGAGAGTTCTCTGGGACCACCTATGGGAAGGAAGGCATGGAGGCAGGCCTAGAAGAGATAGGGGGCTGTGGTGCAGGTTCTACCTTATAGAAAGCTCTGAAGCCAGGACACGGGGGCAGGCCTTTCCATCCCTGCATCAGTGCTTGCCCTGTCGAGGAAACACGGCCTTGGGAAAGCAGTTCTCTTCAGCCAAAGCAATCCCCACACAGGCAGAGAAGTCCCACAGGGGTCTGAGAGCTGAAGGCAGCACTCCTGAGAATGCAGGAACAGGAAGCATCTCCGCGTCCACCACAGGAAGGAAGAGGGCGCTCTTGCGCTGCCGTTGGTCTGGGACAGAAAGGCTTTCATGCTGTTAGCCAGAATTCTGCTCTGAGGAAAGGGAAAACAATCTTTCTGATGCACAGCTCCGGTGTGCTGGTGGGGAGGAGAATGAAATGTCTGCTTTAGGAGACTGAAGGGGAGCTGACCAGGGACATAACAATGCGTTTGCCAAGTGGTGTTGGCTTTCCTGTTGACTCCAGAGAATCCTTCTAGCAGAATCAAGCTGTTCAAATTTGTAGGCCCCTTGCCCTTGGTTACTTAAGATTTGTCGCCTTCCCTCGGATTTTTGGAACTAGATTTACAAATTGTTACAAATAGTTTGTACCAGGAACTATTCTATATTCTTTTTTTTTTAAAAAAAAAACTACCCTTGTGACTTTTTTTAATATTTATTTATTTATTATGTATACAATATTCTGTCTGTGTGTATGTCAGCAGGTCAGAAGAGGGCGCCAGACCTCATTACAGATGGTTGTGAGCCACCATGTGGTTGCTGGGAATTGAACTCAGGACCTTTGGAAGAGCAGGCAATGCTCTTAACCACTGAGCCATCTCTCCAGCCCCCAACTATTCTATATTCTATATTCTTTCAAGGACAATTTATGAGTCTGTGTTCCTAAAACCCCCCAAACTTTTACCTAAGCCATTTTCCGAACAAGAATTAAATAGAAAACCATGACTAAGAATTTTTTTTTGAGACAGGGTCTCCTGCATCCCAGATTAGCCCCAAACTTGCTGCTATGATCTGAGGAATGACCTTGAATTTCTCATCCTCCTGCCTCCGCCTGAGTGCTGGGATTACAGGCACGGAGCAGCAAGTTTTGTTTGATGCTGGACAAACACTCTAGTAAGTGATTCTCATCTCCAGCCCCATAATAATTATTTTTGTTGCAATAGTTACTGATGGTAATGACAGAAATCTTACTGCTGGAAAACAAGACCTGCGTGGATATGACAATATTATAAACTGATTTAAAAACTACTCCAGGCTTGACAATAAAGAAGATAAACACTTGTCTAGTTGGGGGCAAATAAACAAGACAGGAGTCAGGATTAAACATACACTGATACAGCATGCAGGGAATGACAAAGCTACGACGAGAAAATGCACAATGGGAGGCTCATCACCTACAAGAATGACAAAAGCCAGGTACTCTGCCTAGACAGGACTTGCGCGCATGGCCATTCAATGCCTCAATCTTCTGAGAACGTGTTCCCCCACACAAGTAGGAGTTGCTCTAATGAGAACTCACTGGGACTGAAGCGTGGCCTGAGCACCCAGCTGTGCCTCTTTAAACTAGATTGTTAGCGGGGGTTGTGGTGCCACACACCTTTAATCCCAGCCTCAGGAGGCAAAGTTGGGCGGATCTCTGTGAGTTCTAGGTCAGCCTGGTCTACACAGCTAGTTCCAGGGCAGCGAAGGCTACACAGAGAAATCCTGTCTTGGAAAAACCAAAACAAACAAAAAATCTAGCTTGTCACCCATGAGGAGCTATGAGCAATAGCAACAACTTCTTTTGAAAGTATGTGTGTTTGCCTGCATCGATGTCTGTGCACCACACGCATGCCTGTAATAATTCAGGCAATCTGGCCTGCAGCGTTCATGTTCTGAGCCATCATGTTCTGCCTGCATCTAGTATGCTAACGGACTTGTCTAATCACTGCCAATGGCACGGTGAACAAGATAAATATGGTCTCTGCCTTTGGGGCGCTTATGATTAAGAATGGACAATGGACAATTCCAGCATGACATGAGGAGTTCCATGACAGAGGTCCCGGAGGCTGTCCCCAGGCTCGAGCTGGGCTCGAGAGGAAGTCAACAGCTTACAGGGATGTATTTCTTGGGCACGAGATAAAGCAAAGACGCCAATCAGAGCCCAGCATGGTGTTGCATACCTGCAACCCCATTACTTCGGAAGCTGGGACAGGGAGATTAGTGTTTGAGGCCAGTCTGAGTACACAGATACACCTGTCTGGACTATTTGAGGGCCCATCGCCCTAAAGCAGAACGCATCAGAATGCGTCGGATGGGAGGAATGCGAATCACTAGCTCCAAATAGGGTATACTAAAGTTTTCTTTATTAGAAGGGAAAATTCACAGAACAGGAATGGGGGTTCAACATCCAGATGTGGAGTGTGGGAAGAGAGGGGTGAGCAGGCGGGACTATGGCTTTTTGGTACCCAAAGCCACGCCTCAACTTGGTCCAGCCTCTCAAAGGTCATTGGCTGAAGGAGGTTCCCATCACCCCCTCTCTGTCTGTCTGTGTGTCTCCTAAACAGGAGTAAGACCAGTCCCACTGCAAGTTAGCTCTAGTCAGCTCCCACTATTGATCCTGGAACCCAAAGAGCTATCTATAACTGTCTCACAGGGATGCAGGAGCACACAGGTCCCATGGAAGTATGTGAATATGACTGCCAGTGGCCAAGGTATCAGAACATCAAACCCACAACCCTGTCTTCTCTTCCTAGAGAGACTGTGAGCTCTCTGAGGGCAAGACTGAGGCCTGAAGCATTCTTCCCTTTATTCTCTTTGAATGTATTGATTGTCGTATAGTAGCTACACTTATGGAGGATTGATGCACTTCAACACATATTCTGAATTATGTAATGATCAAGGTAATTAGCATTGTCGTCTCTTTGGTTAGTATTATACCCACATGCTGGGAACCTTCAAACTCTACTCCCAACCCGCATCTTTCTCTAGCACACAGATCACTCAGCATCTGTCTGTTGTAGGCAGGAGTCCTTGAGTCCAGAGAAGGAGCGGAGAATCACATCACACTGTGCAGCACAGGGAGGGTGCTGCAGCACTGCATTGGTCAACTATCAGTAAATGTTCCATTCATTCATTAATTCATTCAGTTAATATTCATTGAGCATCTACTGCATTACCAGGAACTCTGCTAGGCTCTACCCCTCCCCCAATCATTACTATTCTTACTGAACTCTAAGCTTTTAAGATACTGGGAGAGTCAGGTACTAAATGACATGAACCAGAAAAATATGCAGGGTCTTATGTGAGGGGGAAATAAGCAAGATAAAGCAAAAATACGAGGTAACGAACTTTTAGATATAATGGTCACCAAAGTCCTCTGAGAAATATTTCTGCAAAGAAAATCAAGACCCAAAGAAGTGAGGGAATGGGCCGTTCCAATCGATACCTGTGAGAAAAGTGTTCTGGGGAGAGGGAGCAGCAACTACAAAGGCTTCATTCTTTTTTCAATAATTTATATAACTTTATGTGCATTGGTGTGAGGGTGGCAGGTCCCCTGGAACTGGATCTTCAGACAGTTGTGAGCTGCCATGTGGGTGCTGGGAATTGGACCTGGGTCCTCTGGAAGAGCAGCCACTGCTCTTAACCACCGAGCCATCCCTCCAGCCCGCATCATTCATTCTTACTTCCCTCTTGGATATTTTTTCATCAGTATTCAAATATGCTGTTCTTTCTCCTGTCTTGAGAGTATGTGTCAATCTTACTTCCCCCTCCACATGGCACTCCATTTCCCTCCTTTCCTTTGCAGGAATAAAAATTTTACAAATTCTGTAATCAAAGCTTGCAACTCCTCTTTGCCCTTTGCTCTTGAACTCAGTTCTGCCCAGCGTTGCTGACACAGCTTGGCTCAATTCCAACTGTTCTTGTCCAGGTCACCAACCTTTTCCTTGCTGCTAAATGCAACAGGCATTTCCAAAGTCCTCGTCACATTTCTCTGTGGCATTTGACAGCTGATCATTTCCTCTTCCTGTAAGCATGGGCTGGCCATTTATTTGCCTATGTGCCTCTTCCTGCTGTGTTGAGGGGAGCAGACAATGACATTTCCCAGGCTCCTTTCTTCTCTGATTTCCGGAGATGTTTGGCTGATGGGAGTTACTGGCAGGAGATTGGAGGAGAGAAGGATAGAAGCCTGGGCATTTCCCTTTCTTTCTCTCTGTTATTAATGTTATCTCCAGCAGTGACTATTCCTCCGTGGTTTCCGCTGGGTAGCTGCTCCCTCCATGGACCAACTTCCTAGTGGACTGGCATTTCTGCTATACTGGGTAGTCCCTGATCCCATGCTAACATCCATCCTCCAAACTTAGCCATAGTTTCTGGCCATGAAACAGTCCTAAAGGACTCAATTCTCTAGGACCTATTTTCTTTGCTAGCTATACTTTTATCTTTGGCAACCTCATCCTGTCTCATGGCTTCCATTGGCATCTATACACTGACAACTCTTCATTAATTTTATGTGTATGGGTACTTGCCTGAATTTCTGCATATATGTATGTGTGTCACATGTGTAGCCATGTACATGTGTACTACATGGCCTGGTTTCTGTGGAGGCCAAAAGAAGTCACCAGACCTCTTGGAACTAGAGTTACAGACAGTTGTGAACCGCTGCATCGCTGGTGGGAACTGAACCCGGGTCCTCTGCAACAGCAAGTGTTCTTAACTGTTGAGCCATCTCTCCCCAGTCATAGACAACCCCCAAACATATCCATAGCAAGTCTTCCACAACTGGGCTGAAAGACTACATCTCTGTCATGATCAGTCTTGGCTTTCAGTTTGATTAGACTGAGAGATGCTTGGAAGATTAGTAGAACATCCCCATGGCTGTGTCTGTGATGACATTGGTTTTAAAATAGGACAGTAATAGACCCTCCAATAGGAAGGTAAGGGCAGTTAAAGGAGAAAGGTCACGGGGAGCATGCTCTTGGGGCTGTGTCTTGCCTGTACATAATCTCCTTTAAAACTGTTTCTCTCCAGCTTTGGCTCATAGTGACAAAATATGTGACTAAAGCACCATCCAACATCGCCACTCAGCCAGCCAATAACCATTTCAGAAATATGCCCAGTACATAGTCACTGGCTTTCTTACAGGGCTGTTGCTCTGCATCAAAGAAAATGGCACTTCTGGCTAGCAAGATAGCTCAGTGGCAAAAGGTGATCTGAGTTTGATACCCAGAAACTCACACAGTGGAAAGAAAGAGCTGACTCCACATGCACACAATGACACCCCTGAAAAAGAAAGAGAGACAGAGAGGGAGAGAGAAATAAGTTTTAAAAAAGAAAATGGAACTTAATCACTAAATTATTTTATATATAATTCAAGGAGCTATTCTTTTTTTCTTTTCATTTCATTCTTTCTTTTCGGAGGCAGAGTTTTTCTGTATAGTTTTGAAGCCTGTCCTGGAACTAGCTCTTGTAGACCAGGCTGGCCTCGAACTCTCAGAGATCTGCCTGTCTCTGCCTCCCGAGTGCTGGGATTAAAGGTATGCACCACTACCACCCAGAAAAGGAGCTCTTCTGGATTCTTCTCTTCCCCTCACTTCCTACATCTCATCCAGAAGCTTAAGAGCCGCCCCCCCCCACCCGGTCACATCTCAAATGCACTCCCTTTCCCTTCTCCAGTTTCCCCCTTACTCTTACCTGACACTGGATCGTCTAAATGGCCTGCTAACTGGCCTCCCTGCTTCCACTCTTGCCGCCCTCCAGGTCGTTCTCCACATTGCAGTTATGACTTTAAAGCATGAGTCAGGACTAGCGAGGTAGTTCAGCAGTTAAGAGCACAGATCACTCTCCCAGAGGAAAGAGAGCACCCAAAAGCAGCAGCCCACAGTGGCCTATAACTTCATGGTATTCAACATCTTTGGCCTCCACGAGCACTTGCATACATATGGGCACGCCCACACATAAACATGTGTCACACACGTGATTAAAAATAAATAAAGACAAAAGGGACACAGGTTAGTGGTGGAGTGCTTGTGCAGAATGTGTAAGGCTTGAGGATCAATCCCTAGCAGCGCAATTTTTGAACATTTTTTTAAATTATTTCCTTTATTTTTGTAATTAATATAACAAGGGCAGAAACAAGGGCAAAAACAATAGACAAACTAAGGTGAACAAGGGAAAGCCCATGAGGCCTCAACTCGACAACTAAAGAGCATTGAGAATGAGAGAAAGTCTTCCCCAGGGAAGGGCGCTCCAGGCCATCCAGTGCAAATGCACAGCTCTGAAAACAGGCACGTTTTAAAAAAAATGAAAGCCATAAATTGTACAGTGTTGCACCTTGACTTTAAAGCTTCTAACAGCTATTTCCTACATATCTATGATTCCAAATCCTTATTCTAGTCTGCAAGGCCTACCGCGGATTGGCTTCTGTGAACTGGTTTCCATGAAGTGGCTTCCGTGGACTGCCTTCTGCTCGTGCCTTAAACCTCATTGCTTGCTCTCTGCAAGCAGTCACACTTGCTATCCTTCAGGTTTCTCCAAAGCTTCTTCCCTCTGTGTTTTCCAATGCCATTAGCTGGAATGCTGCACAAATAGCAAAAACCCAAAGACAGATACTGAGGTCAAGCTGAAGATCAGAAAAGCAAAGTGATCAGTCACTGGCTCTTACAGCTACCTCAGACTGAAATGGGCAACCGTGCCTCCATGAATCCTCAGACTGAGACCTATCTCCTCCCATTTTATAGTCCTCTCTAGTACTGGGATTAAAGGCGTGCACCACCACTTCCTGGCTTCTATGAGTAACTAGTGTGGCTGCTGGGATTAAAGGTGTGTGCCACCACTGCCTGGCCTGTATGGCTGACTAGAGTGACTGCTTGGCACGCTGATCTTCAGGCAAACTTTATTTATTAAAATACAATATATCACTATACTGGAATGCTTCCCCTTGACCTTTATGTGTGGGCCCATTCCATCCCATATCACATGGCTTAGAAATAGGCCCTCCCCAGAGCCCATCTCTGATGACCCATAATTCTCTATGACATCACACTAATTTTTAAAGTCTTCGCATGTATGTGTGAGGAGTGTAGGCAAACGCATATGGAAATCAGAGGACAACTTTGCATTCTCTCCTCCCACCACAGGTTGTGGGAAATGAACTCAGGCTGGCGGGCTTGCTGAGCCATCTTACTGGCCCTTAACTCACATTTCATTCAGTAGTTCCTGTCGCTTTGAAAAACGTGAACCACTTTGTTCACCACGAACGTCCCCTATTCCACAGAAGGCTGAGTTACTAAAAGGGAGTGGATTAGCCTTGAACTTGAAGACACGCATCTTTACCCCTGAGACTGTAAAGCCAAAGGAGAGAAGCATCTAACTATATTCCTCTGCTCTTGGTGCTTTGGAGAGAGAAGTCCTCTGCTAGGGGGGAGGGGATCTTGCAGGGAAAAGAAGATTGGGAAAAAAATTGATCCTAATGTGATATGGTGGGAACAGGAGAGCTAGAGCTGCTAGTCCAGAGCATCGAGTTGAGCAACTGACCATCTGTGGTGAGATCCCATCTGACACAAGAACCATACATTCAGCCTGGCGGTGGTGGTGCACGCCTTTAATCCCAGCACTCCCGAGGAAGAGGTGGCAGGTCTCTGTGAGTTCAAGGCCAGCCTGGTCTACATAGCGAGTTTCAGGACAGGTTTTTTCTTTCTTTCTTTCTTTCTTTCTTTCTTTCTTTCTTTCTTTCTTTCTTTCTTTCTTTTTTGGGTTTTTGAGACAGGGTTTCTCTGTAGCTTTGGAGCCTGTCCTGGAACTAGCTCTTGTA
>JAQHUG010000357.1:459047-542452 GCA_028555095.1 Dicrostonyx torquatus
AGAGAGAGAGAGAGAGAGAGAGAGAGAGAGAGAGAGAGAGAGAGAGAGAGAGAGAGAGAGAGAGAGAGAGAGAGAGAGAGAGAGAGAGATTCAAACTGTGAGCAGGATTTAATGGGAAAGAATTTCTATTGAAGACTTTGACGCCATAGCAGGTTCCATGGTAAAGAATGCAGTTGGCCCCCGGATGGTGGGAGTGCCGGTATAATATCTCTCCCCCACAAGAGCCCTGCAGCTGCTCTCTTGGGAACAAATTCTGATTAGCACAGTGCCACTTCCCTGTTCCTCCTTCCACCTTCCGAGGGTCGGATAAGCTTGGCATTCAAAGCTCCCTGGGATTTAACTCAAACCCGCTTTTCTCATAGTCTCCATCCTTCTTAAATGCGTATCTTGTCTGTGCCAACTAAGTGATTGTTTTGGATTGATCTTTAAAACTGCTTCTTTCAAACTGTGATTGCTTTCGCAGGTCCTTAGCCTACCCGTGGGTCCTCCCCGCAACGCAACTCGCAGCTTTTCCACGCGCGCCCTACCGGTCCTTTCCTTCTGATCTTCTGTCCTTCCAAGGTCCTGCAGCTGGATAATCTCATCCCCGGGACTCCTCTAAACTAGCTGCTTCACTTGTTGAATTGCCAAGGGGAAATGTGGTTCCAGAGACAAATTGTGAGTACCCGGAGCGAATGGAAACTGTCCATTTCATCTGCCCAAAGCTGTCATTTCCACCGCCACCCCAACACCGTTTTATTTAGGCCTAGGTTTAAATGTCGTGATTGAATTGTGCACCCTCATCCCAAAGAAAAGGGACCCAGAGCCCACTTTCATAGTCAAGACTTTCTTATTTTTACTTTGCCCACTAGTTTAACCATTGACCCAGTGTCTTGTGGCTGCAGGACTGTGATCCGAACATTTGTGCTTTTGTGAGCGGGTTTTCCTCTGCCAACTCTTTCCTCTGCTCTTCTCTTTCAACGTCTTCTCCACCCTATAATAAATTACTCGTTCTCCAAACAAAAGAAGCCAGGGGTGAAGGCGTATTTCTGTCATCACAGACCTTGGCAGTCTGAGGTGACTGCAAGGGCCAGCCTCTGGGGTTCACAGTGCTGCTGAATTAGTCAGTGTTACATTGGATGCTATTGTAAGAGGGAAGAGGAGGAGGAGGAAGCAGGGGAAGCCAGCAACAAAATAAGGAATAATTAAAGACTGGCATGGTGGTGCAGGTGCACTCTTGTAATCCCAACATTTTGGGAGGCGAAAGCAGGAGGGTCAGGAATTCAAGGTCATCCTCAACTACTCAGTGAGTTCGAGGTCAGCCTGGCCTATAGGCGGCCCTATCTCAATTGAGAAACAGAAAAAAAATAAAAAAGTAAATAAATATAAAAAGAAAACTTCACAGGGTTCGTCTTCAAATCAGCAAGTGGAAACAGAGCGTTCCCCTGTTAAATCCCCGCGAGTTGAAGACTTCCATTTGCTCCCTGAGTAGCCTTTCCCAGCGAACTTGGCCGCCGCCACCTCCTGCAGGGCCATAGGGGGGGAGGGAGGGAGCTCTCAGGTCTGCCTTGAGTGACAGATCAACTTTCGCACCCCCCCCGCCCCACGTCTTGGTATGGCCCGTCCGGCGGAAGACGTTCCACTCCCCCCCCTCCCTCGCTTTCTCCTCAGGTTGGTTCAGCCCCTGTCTACTCAGGGGTGGTGCTTAGCCGGCGCCAGACCGACCCTCGGCTTCGGAGAGGCAGCGCTGTCCCTCTCGGTGCCCCCTCAGCTTCCTCAGGGAGCGCAGACCCTGGTATATGCCCGAGCTCTGACCCCTCTAGAGAGATGTCGACCCCGGCCCGGCGGCGCCTCATGAGGGACTTCAAGAGGTAACCCCCACCCCTGGCAGTCAGGGAGAAGGCGGCGAGGGGGCTGCCCGCCGGGGCCCAGGGCGGATCCCGGAGCGGAGCGGCTCGGGGTGTGGTGATGGGGGGCCGGCGGCACTGAGGGGAGCCGCTGTGTGTTTCTGAAGGTTACAAGAGGACCCTCCGGCCGGAGTGAGCGGGGCTCCGTCGGAGAACAACATAATGGTTTGGAACGCGGTCATTTTTGGGTGAGTCTACATCCCGGCCGCTGCCGAGGGCTGAGGGACCGGCGCCGGCCCCCTCGACGAGCGGCGCGGGGGATGGGGGGAGCAGGGGAAGGGATTCGGGGTTGCTGGGGCCTAGGCGCCTCCCCGGAGCCTCTGCCTCGATTAGCTCCCTTCCCCGCCGCCGGGGGGAAGCGTTTGGGGTTCTAGGGGGGCGGGGTGGGGAGTGGTGGCGGCCGAGGCAGCGGCGGCCTGCGCTGCCTCCCGAACCCTGAGCGGAGCGCGAGGTGGCTTTCCGGGGTGCAGCCGCGAGGCAGGGACGCGAGCCCTTGACAGAGCCGCTGCCGCCGCTTCCACCTCCATTGCCCCAGGAGGAAGGGGAGCCTCTGGGCGGCCACTGACTGGGGCTTGTTTGTTTTTTCTTTCTCTTGTGTTGCAGGCCCGAAGGGACCCCATTCGAAGATGGTAAGAGAGAGTTTCTTGCCCCACCTTTCAGGAGCCTACCCCGCGTGAGGGGGGGAGGGGGGGTCCCCTGTCATCAGCAAGCGCCCCCCCCCGCCCCCCCGCTTAACGACCCTGCTCTGCCTCGCCCCCTCTGCCTGCTAAAAAGGTCCGAGTGGAAACCAGTGTGTACGGCGGCTCCTGGCGAGGCTTCTGCTTCCCCGGAGCCGCACGGCGTCGGGCCGGTTAAGACCTTCCAAGCGGGTAAAAGTGGCTTTGTGAGGGCCCTGCCCCAGCGGCGGGGTGAAGGCGTGTGCGGGGGTGGGAGCGGCGAGCCTGCTGAATTCAGCCCCCACGGAGCTAATGGAGCATGAAGCCCGTCCACCGGAGACCATCTGCTCCAGCAGCCGCTCCCTCGCAAGGGCAAGGACGGTGCTCAGCCGCGCTTAGGGTGCGCTTTCTTGGGGGCTGAATGGATGCGGGATCCTCTGAGGCGCAGTTTACCTGCCTTTTACACTCTGACTTGGAAGGCTCATGGGCCTCGCTCCCTTACAGGTGCTCAGAAACGCCTCCCTTCCGTATGATATTGTTCCTCGGTTTTAAATCCATTTACCGGGGGTGTTTTCCTTAGGGCCCTCTGCTCAGGACTCTGACAGCAGCTTCAGAAGTGAGGTTTGCCTTACGGTAGGACCCCTTTGGCCAGCGTCCAGCCTACTTGAATGCTGAGTTTGTAGCGCAAGGTGTATAACTGAAACAATTTAGGTCTGACTTTTAAGCACACACACTAACTGCCCTTCAGAAACCTAGTTTTTGAATGCTGCCATGGTATCCTATGCCTTTAATTCCTGTATCTGGAAGGCAGAGAAGGTAGAGACAGGTAGATCTCTGTCAATCTGAGACTAGTCTGGTTTACTTAGTTTCAGGCCAGCCAGGGATATATAATGAAAACTTGTCTCAAAAAAATAAAACAACAAAGTTACATAGTTACAGATTGCTGTGCAGCTGAAATACTATAGCAAGTTCTTGAAAACTCTTCACTTACTCCACTCCCATTGGTCATCTCTTGAATGCCTATACCACAGTATCTCAGTCACAGTTGACAGTGAGAGAGTTTTGTAGGCAGACAATTGTGTGTGTGTGTGTGTGTGTGTGTGTGTGTGTTTGGTGTTTTGGGTCTCTTAAGGTTTAAGTCATTTAAAGAATGATTAAAACTATTTGAGTTCATGAAATTCTTTAGTGTTTGGGGTACTTAATCTTTCTGTAATTTTTTTCTCAATGACTTATCTTTAGTAATGCATGTGCGCGCGCACACACACACACACCCTTAAGTTTAAAGGTGACAACAAAAACATTTCATTTTTTCCAAGACTGAGTTTCTCTACATAGCCCTGGCTGTCCTCGAACTCACTCTGTAGACCAGGTTGGCCTCGAACTCGGAGATCCACCTGCCTCCCGAGTGCTGGGACAAAAGGTATGTACTACCATTGCCTGGCCCAATCCATTTCTAAAACTACTTCATATATATGTTGCCGCGTCAGATTGCTTTTTGTTACTGCAAGTAAGGAAATGCTGTAAAGTAAGTTAAGGTCAGTCATTTTATAATTTGTCTCAAATACTCAGATACCCTTCAAAAACTGTGGCTAGTCAACCAGAATACTTCAGCTTTCTCTCTACCTCACTGACTAGGTAACTGCTGCTGCTGTTCCATGCTGCACTAAAAAGAAAGAAATGACGCAGGAGAGAGTGATTCTAGGGCACACTACTTTGGTGAATTCAGTGTAAGAGCTAGCCAGACTTTTCTCTACTAGACTGGTACTATTTTGTTTGCTTCTTTTTTTTTTTTTTTTTTTGAGACAGGGTTTCTCTATGTAACTCTGGCATCCTGGAACTGTAGACCAGGCTGGCCTCGAACTCACAGAATGCTGGGATCAAATGCTGTGCCACCACCACCTGACTGGTGCTACTTCTTTATATGTAAGCTTTATGCATAGACCAGTGGATCTCAACCTTCCTAATGCTTTGAGCCTTTAATACAGTTAGTTCCTCATGTAGTAGTGACCTCCAACCATGAAATTATTTTTATTGCTACTTTGTAACTTTTTGCTATTGTTATGAATCATAATGAAAATATCTGTATTTTCTGATGTTCTTAAGGTGACCCCTGTGAAAGGGTCATTTGATTCCCTCCAAAAGGGGCCATGACCCACAGGTTGAGAACCAGTGGTGTAGTGGGATTTATTTTCATTGCTTCCCCCCATTTTCCTCAGACTATTTTATCCTAGGCACAGCTTATTAATAGCATATCATTTTGCTAGAGGCAGGCTACTTCAAATTTCAAGGGTGCTCCTGATGTTTAAAGTAGTGTAAATTGAAAAGATACTGTGGAATACATTATCTAACTGGACTGCTGCCTTTGACATTACTGACTTCGTTTTTGATGATGTACAACTATCTGTAGCTTGGCATTGCTGAAAGGAGTTAAGCTAAATGACAGTACCCATCTCTGATTCTGTTGAACACTTTAGTATATAGGCATGCTTCTTCTGGTGTTTAAAATTCTGACTGGCGAAAACAAATTCTGACCATTTTTTATTACTCTTAATTACATTTGGAGACTTTATAATTAGGGAAAAGATTCAATAGAGATAAATGACAGCTGATTTTGCTGTGTCCAATGTGTTTTCAAATTAAAAGCCCTCACACAACTTTTGTTTATTCCTTGGTAGAGGTTTCTGAATCAGGTCCTAGTTAAAAAGAGGAAATTCTGAGAAAAGGAATTTTTAAAGGCAGTTTGCTTTAGCTTCACATATTTAAGAAGAGATGAGTATGTTCTGGGAAAACTTATACTACCAGAATATTGTAAGGAAATACTTTGTTGAAATATATTTATATATAAGCTAAATACAAAAGTTATGGGATATATTCTTTATCATGTCCAAAATTATTGAGATATTGCAGTTGCTTTTTAAGGTATATGTGACCTTAAGAATTTGAGTGTGTATATCTTTTTTAAATAGGTATCTCTTTATTTTTTTTTTTTTGAGACAGGGTTTCTCTATGTAATAGCCTTAGCGGTCCTGGAACTCACTTTGTAGACCAGATCTCAAGAGATCCACCTGCCTCTGCCTCCTGAGTGCTGGGATTAAAGGTGTGCACCACCATTGCCTGGCTAAAAGGTATCTCTTAAAGTCCACTAAGAGTAATAAAGAATTTTCTTTTAGTCATCAAAAAGATTTAATAGTCAAATGACAAGAAACGAGCAGAAAAGTTTTGACAATAGCACTTGCTATTTTCTTTATTCCCTTTCTCCCTTCCTCTCCCTCCCTCCCTCCCTCCTTTTCTTTCCTTCCATCTTCCCACTCCCCTTGTCTGTAATTTGTTTTTTGTTTTGTCTTGCTTGTTGTTTTTTGAGGGTCTCATATATATAATCACCTCAAATTAAATATATGATTGAGGATGACCAGAGGAACCTAAGAAGTTCCTGATTCTCTAGCCTCCCTCTTCCAAGTGCTAGGATTAGAGGTGTTTGTGTCACATAGGCCTGACTCTTTGAATTTTCAAAAACATTGAATCTGTTATATCTTTAGGCAGAACATACACTCTTTAATTCAACCATGTCAGTCTTTATTGTGATATACTAGACATTTAACACATTTATATATTTTTTTCTGGCCTCCATGTTTATTTGTGTTGGTACTTAAAATGTTTTGGCCTCTTCAGAAAGATGAAAAAATCAGAAAAATCAGTAAAGATTGTGTACAACGATGAGGTCTAATCTTTCATTATTTTGAAGCCTAGCCTTCTGAAGGTGAGCTCTGGTGTGAAATTGTTTAATAGCTTATGATTTTTTAATTGCCTTAAATTTGTTTAGAGCTCATGAATTGCAATTGAGGGTTCCACTGAAGAGGCTCTGCTTATTTAATGTAATTGAAAGGAATATTGTCTTTTAAATGAATAAGATTTGGGTAAGTCAATTTATGAATCAAGTAAACATAAATAAGTTGTTTCACTTCTGAAGGTATCTAACACTTTTACAAAGATTGAATTCACTGCTTTGTAGCTCAGGTAAGCCTCTTGTTCCTCTTCCAGACCACAGTTAGGCCAAAGGCTCCAGCCAAGGAATTTGAATTGGCTGCATATATAATCAACCTTTGAATATATGTGTTTGCTCTGTGACAGGAAATTAGTGCTACTTAATAATTGAATTTACTTATGTGTTTCTGACTGGTAGTAAAGTTCAGAGTTTGGATTTTTCTCTCATTCAGCCAAGTCTAGATATGTGAGACAGAATTACAGGTAAAGTAATTGTTCATTTATGAAGAACTTTGTAGGACTATACATTTATTTGCTACATTTAAGCCTCACAACAGTGTTGCAGTAGATACTTTTAGCCTTCTTTTGCACATGAAAAACTTGAGGTTTAGTCAAATACAGCACCACCAATATATATATAAGTGTTTTACCATATGTCTGTGTAGCATGTGTGTGCCTGTTGCCCTTAGAGGCTAGAAAAGGACATGGGATCCCCTGAGCTTTCATGTGGTGTTGGGAACCTAGCCCTGAGCTTGTTCTCTTAAACCCATCGTGGTGTTGCTTTCCTTGTGTGCTGCTTTACCACCTTTGGGTATCACATTTAATGATGGTTTAGTTCAGAGTAGCTGGGGTCTCTGTGTGCTATTTAGTCTCTCCAGTTTTGCTGGGCAGCGGTGGCGCACTCCTTTAATCCCAGCACTCGGGAGGCAGAGGCAGATGGATCTCTGTGAGTTGGAGGCCAGCTTGGTCTACAAGAGCTAGTTCCAGGACAGGCTCCAAAAAACTACAGCGAAACCCTGTCTTGAAAAAAACCAAAAAAAGAAAAGACGGTCCAGTTTTAGAGCAGCTTCTTGGTCATAAATCCATTACCTATAATTTAGTGAGATATTACTAATCCAGTTCTGTTTATACATAAGAGAATTCTAAGTGTTGAATGTGCTCTATCATTTCCACTTTTCTTACATTTTATGGTCATTAATGCTGAAAATGAAGGACCGTGCTTTGTTTTTCAAGAAGATTGCTGAGTGTGGCAGAATATACCTTTACTCCCAGCACTCTGGGCTGAGGCAGATAAGTCTATGAGTTCAAGGCCAGCCTGGTCTACTTAGGGAGTTCAGGGCAGCCAGGACTACACAGAGAGACCCTGTCTCAAACAACAAGAACCTAAAGGAAATTTTATAAGCATGAAGTATGCCTATTCCTTACTGTTTTGCTCCCTTAAGCTTTTTTTTTTTTTTTTTTTTTGGTTTTTTTGAGACAAGGTTTCTCTGTAGCTTTGGAGCCTGTCCTGGAACTAGCTCTTGTAGACCAGGCTGGCCTCAAACTTACACAGATCCGCCTGCCTCTGCCTCCCGAGTGCTGGGATTAAAGGCGTGAGCCACCACCGCCCAGCTCCTTTAAGCTTCTTTATATAGTATCTACATATGGCCTTCAAAAAGAAACAGTTTCCTGAGTGACAGTGTGACAGTAGTTTGGGGAATGTACTTTTTTTTGTTTGTTTTTTTGAGACAGGGTTTCTCTGTAGCTTCGAAGCCTGTCCTGGAACTAGCTCTTGTAGACCAGGCTGGCCTCGAACTCACAGATCCACCTGTATGCCTTTCAAGCGCTGAGATTAAAGGTATGCACTATCACCACCCAGCTGGGGAATGTACTTTTGTAATTACATTTTATTTACTTCTATTTTTATGGTCTTGTGGATGTAACCGAGGGCCTGGACTGAGCTAAACAAAATGCTCTTATTGAGCTACACACTCACTGCTCTATTTCCATTTAAAAAGTAATTCTTTATTTCTTTCCTTCCTCCCTTCCTTTCCGTGTATGAGGACTTTGTAGCATTTTTTTTAATTTAGTTTTTGTATGGTTGTGGGTACACATATGGAAATCACAGGACAACTTGGTAGATGTCACTTCTCTCACCTCATGCATTCTGGTAATCAAACACAAATTGTCAGGCTTAGTGACAAATGCCATTACCTATTTAGCCATCTTGCCAAGCCCCCATATTGATTTTAAATTGTTCTAGAATTTTGTGACACATTCATAGCAAGATCAGGTTGGTAGTAGAAAATGAAATTTTTGATGTTGTTACGTGTCAGATATAGCAGTAGAAAGATAGTATTCTTTTTTCTTAAGTAGGAATAAACCTATTAATGACAGCCAACAGGAAATAAATTGCTAGCAGTAAAGGAATTAGTAGTTAAGTTATACTCTAAAGTGTAGGCTACTTTTGTTATTATTCCCTCCACTAGTGTGAATGATTTCATTGATGTTTTAGTGGAGTATTTTTGAGTCAAACGTGAGGGTTTTGATAGGCACTGCAAAGTTTGTTCTGGCTTAAATTCCATTAAATTTTCATTATAATCATTATGAAACCAATGAACATTTTTCTCTGTGTTCCATTTTATTTGTGAATTATGGATTTGCATTTCTAGCAATGGTTTTGGAACCTTTTTGTACTAGTATACTGTGACTATTAGAGAATTTTAAGGTAATGCCTGATTGCCATAGGCCTTTGAGGCTTTGAGAGGGTACTAGAGGTTAGAACTAGGGCCCCCTGTATACTAGGCAAGTGCTCTCGTACTAAACTTTATCTCTAGTCCTAAGTTCTTTTTAGTCTAAAGGAGGAAGGTCAAATTTGGGGTTCAGTACCTTATCCTTTGAAGGATATGTTCAAAGTGCATAGTGACTATCATACAGCAATTTTGTTTATGGTGACTGTCTTTTAATTTTGGAGAATAATGGGAAAATAGCTAAATCACCTTTGGGTGGTGGTTCTTAGAATAGTTCCTTGAGATGTGTTTCTTAACTAATCTCTTCTCTATACTATATCTCTGTCCTTATGTTGTCCTTATGTTATCTTATTTAATAATTAAAAATATTCAGAAAGCATTAAAAACAAAGTACATGTGAAAAAAGTGATAAATAAAATTTCCTGTTCCCCCCTTTTTAACTACAGGAACATTTAAACTTACAATTGAATTTACTGAAGAATATCCGAATAAGCCACCTACTGTTAGATTTGTCTCTAAGATGTTTCATCCTAATGGCAAGTATTTTATTTTATTCATTTTTATTTTTTGAGACAGGATTTCTCTGTGTAGCCCGGCTGCCCTGGAACTCGCTCTGTAGACCAGGCTGGCCTCAGACTCACAGAGATCCACCTGCCTCTGCCTCCCAAGTGCTGGGATTAAAGATGCATGCTACCAGTGCCTGTTTTTTTTTTTTTTTATGGCAAATACTTTAAGCATGTTCTTGCAAGGTCCTACAATGCTTTTTATGGTGGTAATCCCAAATGCTGTTGTTTTTGTGAAGTACAAGTATTTTGCTTAGGTATTTTCCTATCTCTGGAAATTGGAATTCGTTCATGTTCTTTTACTGTATTGATCTAGTCCTAGAAATGCAAGAGGATGGTACCATCCTTTGCTTGGAGTCTTTACAGTCTGCTGGCTTTATGATCTTTGTTATTTACTTACTAAACCAAAATAAGAATACTTTTGGGGGTCTTGTTTAATGGCAGGCCAAATTAGGGGAACTGTGCATTTTGTAATTATCTTCACAAGCACTCGGAAATGTATTTTTCAACTTGAGGTGCAAAATCAGAATTACCATGAAAACTTTTCAATACTCAGACCCAGCAAACACCAGATTCTGTTAAAGAATCTGGCACTGTTTGTTGGAAAAGTGCTGCTACTAGTCTACAAGATTGTCTTTTACTTTTTTCTAATGATATTTTTTCATGGTGTTAAGACTTTTATCTTTATGCAAAATAAAACTTTGTGAATGTTAAGCTGTTACAAATAGGATATATAGTTTTCAGATTTGATGGGCTGAATTTCCCACGATTCTATGGAAGGATAATCTGCTGGAAAATATGTGTGACATTCTGGACAGTTTCTTCAGAATAAGTATTGCTCTCCAGTATTATACCATGTTATTTGCTGATCACCTATTTCCCTAGTAATGATTATGACACCTTTTTAGACAGTTAACTAGGAAACTTTAAACTTCAGAAGCAATCTTGAGCATTTTTGTCTTGAATATGCTTAAACTTTAGTAGTCTTATGTTTAACATACCTACTTCGGTGTTCTTAGTCTATGCAGATGGTAGTATATGTCTGGATATACTTCAGAACCGTTGGAGTCCAACTTATGATGTGTCTTCCATTTTAACATCCATACAGGTGATTTTTTTTCCTTTAATGTGATTACGATCTTTGATGCTTTTACATTAGTGATTATTTTGACCTTTTAAATTTTGGGATCAAGTTTATTGTATAAGGGAGCAAGGCTGGAGAGATGGCTCAGTGGCTAGGAGCATTGCCTGCTCTTCAATAGGTCCTGAGTTCAATTCCCAGCAACTACATGGTGGCTCACAACCATCTGTAATGAGGTCTGGTGCCCTCTTCTGGCCTGTAGGCATACGTGTAGACAGAATATTGTATACAGAATAAATAAATATTTTAAAAAAGGAGCAGACCATTAAAATACAAGTTATCAGGAAATATGTATATGTGCATGTGTATTTGCCTGAGCTAATTGCAGTTACTTTTAGTATGTGGAAGGTGGAAAAATTAACTATTATTTGAGACAGTAGTACTGTCATTACTAAAATAGCTGTTCTCAACAATTTCTTTGTCTTGTTGCATTAAGGAGCTGATATTTCTCTTTTCTCTGTAGTCTCTATTGGATGAACCTAATCCCAATAGTCCAGCCAACAGCCAGGCTGCCCAGCTGTACCAGGAGAACAAGCGGGAATATGAAAAGCGTGTTTCTGCAATAGTAGAACAAAGCTGGCGTGACTGTTGACTCAGGGTAGAACAAATGAAGAGGCTGGCCATAAGAAAAATGTATATTGATGAATTCATCTACTTCCTATTCCTAAATCATTACATTTACTTTATTAAAAACAAAATAGCTGTTGTACTGTTTCTGTTTTCCCTTGCCAAGTTTTTCTTCCCCTTTCTGTCCTCCTGTGGAGCATCAGAGATTTCATTTGAAGTCCAATGTACTGTACCTGGGTTACTTGCAAACATTACTACTGCATATGTCCCTTTGTTGTATCTCATTTCCAACCTCCAGCCTCCAAGCAGTTATCAGGTTACTGTACTTTTTATACTAAGTTTTTAAGAGAAACTGTTATGTATACCTGTGACCAGGATGTTATTTGTAACAAAATGATTGCTGCTGTGTTTCATCCTGGCCAGTTTTTCCCTTGTGTTCAATTTGGCAAAGAATGTATTTAGGATATGACCTAAAGAAAACAGGAATGCAGTCATGTAAACATCTTAAAGGGGAAGGAAAACTGAAAAATTCTATACTCATTTGTAAAGCAATATGAATTACAAGATGGCACTTATTGGTAGCAAGGACTAAAGGACCTAGCTAACAAATGGAAGCAACTTTAATAACTGACAGTCCACTTTTTGTAAGATAATCATTGTGCAAACGCATTATGTTTCAGAATCCTGGCCTTTGGAGCTTTGTGCTTTTTAAAGAGGTGTGAGAACAGGACTAGAAGCTATCGTTTTTTAAGTTAGGAACCAGAAGATACTCCAATCTTTTTAAAGGAACAGTATTGCCCTAAGTAAACTTTTCTTTTTATGACCCAAGGAAGTGAGCCTATCTCTTGCAAACTTTTCTCATTTAAATCCTGAGTTACTGCTGCATGCTTTCAATGTTTTGAGAACCTTATTGCCCACATCTGCAGTTTTTCTTTGGATATTTACACTTTTAAATATACAGTATGGGGCAAGGCTTGTAAATGTTTTGTCTAATATATTTTAATTGTTAATCTTTTATGCATTTATAGCACTTCTAACTTTGCACAAGTAACCCATGTAAAAACTGTACATTTTCAAAAGTTGTAAATAAAAAAATAACCTTAAAATTTAGTTCACACTTTTATTAACTTTTTAAGGGATTTCCTATCTACTTATCTTCCTTTTGAAAAACAAGTACAACAAAAGCAAAATGCTTTCTGGAACTAGACAGCTAGTACTGTTAGCAAACCTTTTTTTTTTTTAACTTTTCAGTCACAGAGTTAATGCTTTTCAAACATTTTAACATAAATTCAGTGTACATTGTAGGCAATAAAAAAGAATGAGATGATAGGTTTTCTTACTAGTATGCTCAGTGACTAAGCTCTAACTTGTTTATCTTGACAATCCACCTCTTAAAAATCCTCTTGCTTAGTGGGACATGTTTATATAGGCCTAAGTCCAGCATCTGGGAGGCAGAGGCAAGATGGATCTCTTGACTTTGAAGGCAACTTGGCATACAGAGCAAGTTTCAGGCAAGGCAGTTACATAATGACACTCCACCTCAAAGGAAAATAATAGGGAGGTAGGGGACAATTGGAGAGACAACTCAGTTAAGAATTCTTGCTCTTTTTCCAGAGGACCCCGTTTCAGTTCCCAGGACCCACACTGGGTTGCTCAAAACTGTTGTAACTCCTGTATTTAGGGAAATCTGATGCCCTCTTCAGGCCTCCATGAGTACTGCACTCAAGATGGTGCACAAAAGGTACACCCAGGCAGGCATACAACACATGCATAAAATGCTTAAATTCTGTAAGCTTGTGAGGGTAGGTATCCTCTGACATCACATTGAAATGCAAGTGAGCTCTCCTCTGAGGAGCAACTAACCTCATTTTAAAGAGAATATGACAGTAACATGCTGTGTCTCATTAATAGTTGGAAGGAAAAGATGCATGCATCCCAGTCATCCTTGAAGGGTACTTAGACCTCACTGTGGGGGAGTTCAATCTGCCACATGAATTGCATTGTTCCACTTAGGCGAACATCTTCAAATACACTTATATTTCCCTTTGAAGTCCATTTCTGTTTCAAAGTAGAACCCCATCAATTTTTGTTTGTTTGTTTTTGTTTTTCGAGACAGGGTTTCTCTGTGGCTTTGGAGCCTGTCCTGGAACTAGCTCTTGTAGACCAGGCTGGTCTCGAACTCACAAAGATCCACCTGTCTCTACCTCCCGAGTGCTGGGATTAAAGGCATGCGCCATCACCGCCCGGCTCCCATCAATTTTTTTATTTGGTGTTTGAATTAACTTTTTTCACCCTGTTTTGGCTGGGCACCTTAAATATGGATAATATTGTTATTTGAAAAATTTAGGATGAGACTGGGAACAGGCTGATTTAGTAACATTTTATTTTGTACATCTCCTGAGAAACACCATCATCAATTTCTCGTGGGATAATCCTTTTACAGCCTTAACAATAAAGCTGACATAGACATAGCCACAGCTACCTAGACACTCATTGGAACATTTTATACAAATTACCCTTTTTTCTTCTTTACAATTTTTAACAAAGCCTGCCTTGTCCACATGTAATTACAAGAAAGTTAAAACATTCTCAAGGTGCCTTTTTGAGACCCAAACTTTCAATTCTGTACCTGCTTATGTGAGGAAGGGGGGTATGCTGAAGAACCAAAGCTGTAATTAGAGTCCTTTATTTAGGACCCACTTCAAGGGTTATTCATAGCAAAGTAAACACACTGAATACTACTAAAAAAATGCACCCCAATGGAATGATATTTCCACTCACTTTTGCAATCAAGGAGGGGGGTAGGTGTTAAAAGAGTGGCTCTGTGAGCACAAGCATATATGCATATACAGTTTTCAGCTTACATTTAATACAAATAAAACTTGGAAGCACTCATATTCTGTCAAGTTTTATAGCAAAGTTCCTGAGCTAAAAATGACTTCTATTTCTAAGAAAAGGAAAAATGCAAGGACCAAATAAAGGGAAAACTGGAACAGCAAGGTTGTTAGCAGCTTATTCCTGTCAACCTGATTTTTCCACATCAATACTAAAGCTGCTCTATCTACCAAGCTATCTGGTCCACCAAAATCAGGAACCCAATTCCTATATACTTAACCCAGTTATCACAGAGCCTTAAGTGTAACTAACTAATCTGTTCCATTAGGCTTTTATAAACAAATCGGACTTCTGATTTCATATGACTTTCCTCCAAAACAACAAAAATCATTTTGGGAGTAAAACATATAAAGAGACAAGCAAACCAAGTTTTTACATCTCATAATCTCTAGAAATCATCTCTTGTCACCCAGAGAACCAAAGACACAGTGTTCTAACTAACCTGAACCACAACTTTCCAAGATGGGAGTGAATTTTGCAGGTAAAAAAATAGTTATAATCACAAAATCTATGAAAGTTCTACCCTAGTTCTGTTTCTGCTAAAGTATCACACACCAAAATAAAATGTACATCTCTTCTACCAAAACGAATAAAGTATATACACTATGGAAAAGAGTGCAAAGCTGATGCTGTACTGTGCTAGTCAATGCAGGTGGGTGGAAGTAAAGAGGTCCACGTATAAAAGTTAACTGATATTTTTAAATACACATTTTACTCTACCTAGTATAAAGTAGAAAAAGGAGTAGGGAAGCAAAAAGGAATTCACTATGTATTGTGGTGTGGGCCAGTTACAAACCAAACATGAGCCCTGCTTATGGGGGTTGAAGAGCTGGCTTAGCAGTTAAGAGTGCATACTGTTCTGCCAGAGGACCAGAGTTCAGTTCCCAGCACCCATGGCAGGAGGCTGACAAGTGCCTCTATTGTCAGCCCCATCTGACACCTCTGTCCTCCACGGGCATATGCATTCACATGCATATAACTTCTTCCCACACACATTATAAAAAAATAAATCTTTTTATAAAGGACACTACAAACAACCTAGGAGTCCTTACCATCATTTCTCTGGAGTTAACTATCAATACTGTAATATTCATTTCTTTTATTGCTAGGTTTTACTTGATGCATTGAGATACAATAAAACCACATTAAAGTAAACAGCCAAAGATTTCATAAGTCAGAATGCTGGCATACAAGAAAAAAAAAACAAAGCAAACAAAAAAACGTGATGAGTGACAGATTCTTCTATTTGCTAAATCATTACATTTATCCATGTGTGCTGTGACTGAACTATTCCGTGCAACCATTACTTCCTTTGTCCAAAGACCCAAAGTGTTGCTACTAGGTTGCACTCCAGAAAGAAGCACACCACCATTTTGATCAACTTTGGCTCCTTTTTATTTAGGAAGCATACACTAACTCTTTTATTTTTATACATTTTTACATTCCAGAAATAAGTGAAAATAGCAGTTTTAAGTATATTACAAAGTTGGCTTTGGGGCGTAATAAGCTGTTTGAGAGAGGGACCAGCCAACTGACCTTTTCATCAAAGCACCAATGTATCTTCAGTCTTTTACCAGGCTCTACCACAGCTGTGGTTGCCTTGGATGTGATGCACAGACCGTGTGAAAGCTACAATGGAGAGTTGCTCTGAGTCTCTCTGCAAGGCACCAAGAACAAACAATTCAAGCTTCCTTTCTTCTGATTGACTCAAGGCTTTTTGGAAACTTTTTGACATCTCTCTCAAGTAGTGCTCTCTTGGCATGAAGACTAGAATTTGTTAAAAGTCATATATCACAAGATACAGTAAATCACTTCCAATATCCTGGAAATCACAGGGTAGAAGTTATAAATAAACAAACACTAAGATTACTTTTAAGAAGGTTTTACATCATTGAGTTGATAAGGACATTTACATGTACAGCACAATTTATTGTTAAACGTTCTATAATTGGCTTCACACAAAGATGAAAATTGCTAGGTACAAAATGACCTGACATTTTAAGTAAATCTGGATAAGCTGTAGTTTAATCAGAGTCAGCATTTACTTTGCATATTGTTACAGATTGCTGTGCTATGTATGCCCTTTATAATGTGAATTATTTTCCTCAGGGTGAAATTGCACTTAGATGGGTGTTTTTGCTTGTACAAACTACTAAAATCTGAGGGATGGGGCAACGTGAAAGACACAAAGAGTATCTGCACAAATCTGCTGGGTAAGCTAATACGAGTGGACAGAATTCTCCAAGTTCCAAACCTAATAAAGCACTACATGAAACAAGGTGAAACATCTTAAGAATGAATATTCTTCAACCAGATTATGTAGCTTTTTTTTATTTGATCTGCCTCACATGGCATTTATAAGAAAACTTAGTAAAAACTTAATTTGCTTGGGGCATGACAAGTTCATAATGTCCCACTTGGCCTTCCTGTTTGAGTTGATCTAGGAGGTCTTCCTTCCGCCGTTTTCTACCTACCACCAGGTACCTATCATGGCCCACCCCATGAGACTTACTCTTCAGGCCATACTTCTGAGCAATCTGATGTATTTGCTTCCGTTCATCATTAGTCAGCTCTGTGGAGAAGGTCAAATCTGAGTGGCTCTCAGAGCGGGCATAGTTTCTGATGATCTGTTCTATATCTCTCTTAGCAATTTTATTGACCCTCTCTACATCTAGTCCAAGTCCTTCTCGCTTATGCTGCTCTTTGACTGAGATAGGCTCCCTTATGCCATCACCAGATTTACCTAAGCCACCACCCGTCCAACCCATTTTTCTCAGCAGTTGATTTCCTATGTTATCTTCTTTGATTTGCTGTTTGTAAGCTTCTTCTGCTGAGCGGCCCTGAATTTCATTTCTTGAAATCACATCTTCAACAGCCCCTTTCTTCAGGTTGTTAATGACAGTTGGCTGGGTCTTTTTGAGGGTTTTCACAGCTTCTCCAGCAGCTTCATATTTGACACTTTTCTTCACCCCAACTGCTTCTGCAATGACTTCACTTTCCAGAATCACCTTGCATTTCCAGCGGAGCCCTGCCATCCTTTCATAGACGTATTCGACTGTCATTCGGTTAAACTGAGCTGTATCATTCAGGGTGCACACAGGATTGGAAGAATTCTCATAAACTACAACATCTTTTATATCTTTCTTCTTTCCTGATCCTCTGGGTGAAGAGCCTGAGTGGCACTGGGAACTTTTGACAGATGGGTGAGTGGGTTGTGTTTTTTGAAGAACCTTCAAAGCTTCATCAGCAGCTGCATGTTTGCTTGTTTTCTTGGTTCCAAAACCTTCAGCTAAGCAGTGATCCTGTAGGAATACTTGACACCGCCATGTGCGATCTGGCATCATCTCATATTTGTACTCAATTGACATTTTATTGAACGAGGCAGAATTGTTAAGGATGCCAATTGCATCATTAGCATTTTCTGTAATGACAAAATTGGTCCAATGTTTGGCAGAACTATTAAAAATAGGCTGCCCTGAAGCATTCTTTCCCAGTACCACCAGGTCTTCTGGTGATTTTAGAGCTGGGGGAAATTCATATGAAAGCATGCCAATCTGACATACGACAAGGTCCTCTCCAATGATGTGCTTGAATTTCCGCCGGACAACTCTAACCTCAATCCGCTTCTGTAAGAGTTTTACAGCTAGCTCAGTAGCTCGATCCCTAGACCCATTCTTGCTCCCTGCATAACCTGTAGTTAGATAGATATTTTGGCATCTAACTTCACAAGCATAACCATCTGTGAGAAGTTTTTTATTTTTGGGGATATCAGCAGGAGGAATTTCTTTTAAAGGAGCATATATATACTCAGGATTTGTCTTACATGCCTGAATGCAACGAGTTAGCATGTAGGTATAATTAATTTTATCCGATCCAGAAGTCATCTCTGGATTAGAAAGGTTCTTCCAGATAGTTGCTGTTAGCTTTTCAATAAAATATTGTTTTTCAGCAACCACTGACTCAGGATACATCTGTGAAGGAGAAGGCTCTGGAGGTGGCTGACAGTTTGCCAGCTGGGATGTGCTGCTTGGGCCAGGGTTCCTCCTGTCAAAATACATGTTGGTTGTTACAGGCTGCTCTTTTGTGAAAATAAATCCTGATGAATTACAATACTGAGAATTCCCATCTTGTATATTGAAAGAATCTTGAGTATAATCTTGGTAGAAGTTTCTTGGCATGCTGACAAAATGTGTTCGTCCATTTACCTCTTTTGTTTGAGGGCCATAAGGATCTTCCTGTCTTTCAGCTTTTGAACTACTAGCTACAAAATGTACAGGCTCAAAACGAGGTCTCACATGGAATTTGGAACCAGCTTGCTTTTTAGGAGGATTTTGACCTATAGAATGAGTGAAATTTACAATTCATTAAAATGGGAATATTTCAAAAGAACCAAGCAGGAAAATAGCACCAACTGTATTATCTGAAAGCTGTACTGTTGGTACAAGGTCTGTCCCAGTCACTTGGGTGAAGGGATTCATGTCACCATAAAGACTCTACCATAAGGGGCGACACTCCCTTACCCTCCATGCATAAGGAAAGACTCTGAATAGGAAACAGCTCATCAAATCAACTATGCAGGCTGCTGCCGTGCATGACTAGCAGATGAGATTACAAGTGAGCTAAAGCACAAGTGAAATGAACTCTTCCCCTATAATGGAAGGACGTGCTAGGACAACCTCTTATCACCTGTGTGCAAAGGGTACCAGAACTACAGATGACTCTAATGAAACAGAAATGATGGATGACCAGATGCATTTACTGTTTCTCTTTTGTTTCAGAGGTGAGTGGCTATGATAGTGCTTTACATGCCTGTAACTGTAGTATCAAAAATAGTTTTCAACAAGACTGACTTGTGCTGTACAAAAGGCTTTATTTACCTTTATTTCTAGAAGTGATAACAACTGGAACTAATGATTAGCGGGGGACACCACATCTAAAGTCACGGAGACCTACTACTAAGGCTATACCAGAAACTAGTGCTTTTTCCCGACAGCACTCCTTAGTAGAAAGCTGGTCCGTCTGGACCCGTCCAAGAACATCTAATTGCTCAGATGATCTCAGAATGAGACTCTTCTATTTAGAGGAAGGTTCCATGGCATAGACTTCAAGGATAACATTACAGTGGGACTTCTGCACTTTCAGTTCTTTTTAGCATACTCAAAAATTGGATGTAAGTTAGAAGTCATTTATCTGGGTCAGACATGGAGGCACACACTTTTAATCCCAGCACTTGGGAGGCAGAGGCAGGTGGATATCTGTGAACTTGAGGCCATCCTAGTCTACCAAGTGGGTTCCAGGACAACCAGGGCTACACAGAGAGACTCTGTCTCAAAAGCAAAATTTTAAAAAATCATTTATCTTTTCATAGCATCCAGTGCTACCAGTGTTATTTGAAGTCACATGGTACACTCATATCATTTTAAGAAGCCATACTTCTTCAAATCCCACCTCCCAGAAACAAGTTATACTCACCATCGTAGGCCGAAAGGTAGCGCTTTTGACCTTTGGAAGGTTTGGGCAGCATCAGATCGTACGACGGCATCTCCCCAATATCAATACCTTCAGCCATCTGAAGAATTTTTTCCATCAAGCGTGGGCTGTATCTATAAATAAATATAATCTACAATTAAAACAAGGCATGGAGCTACTTTTTATAAATGCTTCTAAATGAGATGGTCTTTTATCCCACAGGACTTACCAGCAGGGTATTTTTGTTATGAAAACAAAGGATCAGACCTAAAATATTTACTTGTAGAATGAGAAGTTAAGTTACTCATTAGGCATCAAGAGCAAGGTTTTCTGCATAAAATATACAAACAGGGGCTGAAGAGATGGTTTATCAGTTAAGAGCACTGGATGCTCTTCCAGAAGATACAGGTTTGATTCCTAGCACCCACGTAACCATTTACAACTGTCTGTAGTTCCCATTCCAGAGTATATAACACTGTCTTCAGGCCTCTGTGGGCAACAGGCATGCATGTTGTGCACAGACATATAAGTAGGTAAGAATAGCCATTATATATATAAATTTCTAGCCAAAACCTTATTTTTAACATGTGAATGGAAAACACAAGTATACACTCATGATTTTTCTCTTTCATATATGTATTACAATTTATATAAATTGTAACATAAATGTAAATTGTTTACATAAATGCCAACAATTACATTTATATGCTTATAAAAATAGTGAGTGTTAAAGGACAGCTGGGTTGCTACCACCCAAATTATAGCTGCTATCACTTCTCATGAAAAGGAATCATGTTCCTCAGAGAAATGCATGCTTCCAAGTCTGGGGCAGGAAAGGTCTAAGAAAAGCCTGGGAGATCTTGGGCTTACAAACAAAGGAGCAGTCAAAGGTCACAGGAGTTGTGCCAAATGGACTCAGAAGCCAATCAGAATAAACTCTTGGCAATATGAGCCAATTTGAGTGTCACTAATAGGAACAATAGCTAGCATGAATTAAAATATATCAAATATGCTTAAAATCTATTAGTTCATAATACTTACAAACCCATTATTGGTCACCTTTGGTGGATGGAAGGAATCGAAGCATTATTCTCTAAACAAGTAAATATTAAAGGGAGGAAGTATTTGTCCTATAATTTAATGGTCAAACTATATCTTAAAACCACCAAAGGGTCGCCACAGAAAATCTCTTAAAGATTTAGTTTCAGTTCTGTGTATTCATGGAGGAAGTGTGCACACATGAGTACAGGGTGCCATGGGAGGCTAGAGGCATCAGATCTTTTTTAGATCTGAAAGCTGTACTGTTGGTACAAGGTCTGGTACAGGTGTGAGCTTCCTGATGCATGATGGGAACCCGACTCCACTCCTCTCCAAAATCAATATGAACACATCTCTCCAGCCCCAAGAAAATCATTTGCAGAAGCATTACAGCTAGCCAAGAAAAACATGAGAGCCCATTATCACTCTGCAAGGCACAAGAAATCTACTGGTGAAGTATAGACAGGGAAGAATCTAGAAATGGACTCCTATAAAGAATTCAAAACTGGTAGTGGACAAAAGTCCAAATTCAATCTCACAGAGGAAGAGTCTCTGCAACAACTGAGCATCTATATGTAAAAACCAGGCAGGCAAACCTAAGCCTCAGTTTACAAAAGTATAAAGTGTAAAACCATGAAATTGTCATTTAAAAAAGTAGGAAAAAACCATCAGGTTCTAGGCTATGCAAGCAGTTCTTAGAATTGACACTAAAAGCATGATCTATAAAAGGAAACAGTGTGGGCTGCCGAGCTAGCTCAGCAGTTAAGAGCACTGTTGTTCTTATAGAGCACCCAGGTTCAATTCACAGCACCCATGTGGGCAGCTAACAACTGTTTGTAACTTCAGAACTTCCAGGATGCACATGATATAGACACACTTGCAAGCTAAACATGCATACACAGAAAATAAATAAATCTTTAAAAAGGAAAACAAGGGTAAAATGGACCTAATCATAATTAAAATCTTGTCCTCTTAAAAGACTGCAAAAAACAAAACAAACTATAGACTGGGAGAAAATGCTTGTGTATCACGTACTTGACAAGAACTTGTTAGCTCCAGACCCAAGAGGAACAAAACCAGACTTTCAAATAAACAACTGGGGAGATGGTTTAGTGGGTAAAAGAACTCTTGCTGTATAAACTGGAGGTTCCAGATTCAAATCCTCAGCACCTCTGTAAAAGCTGGGCATAGCCACGAATGTCAGGAACTCCTGCATTGAGGTGCAGAGACAGGTGGATACCACAGCTGGTTAGAGAGCCAACCTAGCCAAAATAGTGGGCTCTAGGTTCAGTGACAGACCCTGTCTCAAAAAAAAAAAAAAAGCAGCTAAAGAATAACTAAGGAAGACATGACATCCTACTCTTGCTTCTGTGGGTGCATTCACCTGCATACATGAATGTACATGTATATACACAGACACACATACACACACAGAAACAAAGACACACACATATAGACAGATTGCAAATGAACACACAGAAGGATGTTCAACACCATCAATCACCAGGGAAACACAACTGAAAGACACCACTGACCTAACAAAATGACCAAAATAAAATAGTGATGATGCCAAATGCTGGCAAGAATGCAGAGAAACTGATCTCTCAGATATTGCTGGTGGGACCATAAAATGATACAGTTACTTTAGAAAATAATTCGGCAGTTTCTAAGAAAACTAAACATTAGCTATCACATGACACAGCAACTGTACTCTTGGGCAAGTATCTCAAAGAAATGAAAACTTAACGTTCATATAAACACTTGTATATGAATACTCACAACTGCTTAGCCCTAACTATAATGCTTAGGCCTAACTATAATGAGCCCAGATACCTTTCAACTACAACTCTTGCATGAAAACACCAGGAAAACTACATAGCAACAGAAAGAAACAAGGCACAGATACAGGTCACAGTGAGGCTGGGGTACTAATTATTTTAAACGAACAATAGGCGGGATCTTTGTGGTATTGGAAATGTTAAGGGTCTTCTTTAAAAACATATTACAATTGTGTATAACTGCACACACCGTGGTGCCTGCCACATGTGGATGTCAGGGAAGAACTCTGGAGTCATTTTCTCCTTCAACTTTTATGTGAGATCCAGATAGCAAACTCAGGTCATCAGGCTGACAAGGCAAACACCCTTACCCACTGACCCATCTCACCTGCCCAGAAATATTAAATATATTGACCACAGTGATGGATTAGAGAACTCTGTCGGTTTAGATTAAAAAAAAAAAACAACCTGCAATTTTGGGGCGTTGCTCAGTGATAGACTGCTCATCTAGCATGCATGAGGATCTCGGTTCTAGAAATTAGAAGTTGGACTCAGCACATCTGAAGAAAGTGCTATGTAGAATAGCTTTTCCCATGCTCAGATAAGGGGAAATAGAAGCAGAGTTACTCTTGCTGCTCCAGCACTGATGTCGCTGCTGTGCTAGCAGCTGTCTGAAGAACTGCAGGATAGAGTACTCTCTGCTGTGTTTGCTTTATTACACTCATTTATTTTGCCTGGAGGGAACTGCGCATGTGCCGCTTTGTGCCTATGAAGGTCAGAGGATCACGTGTGAGAACTGGGTCTTTCCTTCCACCTTGGGAGCCCTGGGGATCAAACTCAAGTTGTCGGGCATTTCACCACCCTTGTAAGTTTCTTGTCATTGTTTTCTCCCACCTATCCATCTTTCTTTCTGTTCTGAGATGGCCTCAAGAGCCAACTCACATGTACCTCAGGCTAGCCTCCCACCCCAGCCTCCTGAGTGTGGGCATTACAGGTGTGACCACAACAGGCTAGATTGGCTTCTTGATAACATAATTTTACTGCATGGTAATTAAAAAATGAGCTCAAGTGACATTTTGTTACCATGAGCACCTGCTGGCCCTTCCTATTTTTAGAGTGTTTCTTGGCCTAACTAGTAGCATTTGGGAAGAAAGTCCTGAACCTGAGTAACTAGCATAGCTTTTCATGAATACTTGCGAAGTTAAAGATTCATCTTCCATTTTCAGTGTATAGGCTCCAAATACATCAGATGGCCTTCCTTGTAAATAAAACCTAGTAGTCCTTATTGACAGCTTATGGAAAGCTGGCTCCAACCTGCAGTTCTTCAGACAGCTGCTAGCACAGCCGCGACATCAGTGCTGGAGCACCAACCGCAAGAGTAACTCTGCTTCTATTTCCCCTTATCTGAGCATCGGCAGAGCAATTCTAAAGCATCATCCATTCTACACAGCACTTCCTTCAGATGTGAGGAGTCCAGCTTCTACAGTACGGGATGAAAGCAAGACTGAAAATCAGGTGCCGTGACTTAAAAACATTTATTCATTACTTTAAAAAATTATGTTATGTATCTGGGTGTTTTGCCTACATATATGTCTGTGTATTGTGTGTGTTCCTGGTGACCATGAAGGCTGGAGAGGGTGTCCAATTCCTTGGAACTGGAGTTACAGATAGTTTGTGAGCTGCTGTATGGGTGCTAGAAACTGAACCCAGGTCCTCTTAAAGAGCAGACGGTGCACTTAACCACTGATCCATCTCTCCAGTCCAAAGCTCATAGATTTAAAACCACTAATTTCACATTTGCAAAAACTGGTGGTACAACCAAGCCACCCGCCTTGGGTCCAGTCAAAATTCTCTAGCCCTTCCACTGGAGCCCGACTCTGAATACGCTGTACACATGCCCTTCGATGCACATGAAGGATATACCCAGGGCTCCCTACAGTCACATTCGATTGTCCCTCAAGTTTTTTCCAGCTCCGGTAATTACTGTACCTATTTATTCCTCCCTATTCATTAAAATTGCTACAGAATTCACCACCTCCCAGAGGCTATAAAAATAAACTCTTGCGTAGGCTGCCAACATAGCCAGATTCTGTCCTTTATACAAAAGAATACAATAGCCCAGCAAGCTTGAATAAGAACGGAAAGACTATCATGTTATCTAGTGCTTGACTAGTCAAAATACAATGCAAAAATTTTAGAGTCTTTAAAAAAGATCACGAGAATTCTATTTCTATTCCCAAATACCCATCCAAGGATAAAGGTCAAGTTATTGCAATCTTCCTTGGTGATTTTTCATAATGCACTAAAAATGATACCTTTAACTCTAAAGAAACCCAATCAAGAAAAACTTCACATCTCAACAAGTAATAACTTTAGTATCATTTAAGGGGTTACTTTATGTTCTTTTTGTTTGTTTGCTTTCTTTCTTTTTCTTTTTTTTCTTTTTCTTTTTTTTTGGTTTTTCGAGACAGGGTTTCTCTGTGGCTCTGGAGCCTGTCCTGGAACTAGCTCTTGTAGACCAGGCTGGTCTCAAACTCACAGAGATCTGCCTGCCTCTGCCTCCCGAGTGCTGGGATTAAAGGTGTGCGCCACCACTGCCCGGCCTGTTTGTTTGCTTTCTACGCCCTTCCACTGCTGATTCTTTATGTTGTTACCACATCTATTCTATTTTGGTTTTACCAAGCTGAAAACTGAACTCATAGACTTGAACATTCCAGGCAAAGATTCTACCATTAAGCTATATTACCCAGTCCATTTGGGATTTAATGGCTACATAATGTTCTGTATTATGGAATATGGAGTAACATAACATTAAGGCAAGTCAAGAATAATTTTTAAATGCATGCATATTACATATTTATATGTGCATAGATCACATGTTTGGCTGTAAATACTTTAACTCACCTACCATGTCTAGCATATTATTGAAAGATGATTTATAATGGGCAATAAACTTTTCTTCATAGATATCACAGTCTTGGTCACAAGACAGTTGCATCTATGTGCACAGCTACAAGAGAAACATAAATCATTAAACACGATGGCACCTGAAATTTAGGAAATATTCAATAACAGATACTTATAAGTTTTTTTTAACAAATATACTAAATAGCTCTACTAAATCTAAATTAAAATGCTGAGATTAGAAACTTAAAAGCCAGATGTAGTGGCACATGACTTATTATTATTTTATGTGTCTCAGTGTTTCATCTGTATGTATGTATGTGCACCACATGCATGCCTGGTACCTGTGAAAGTGGTAAACCTCCATGTGGATGATAGGAATCAAACCTGGGTCCTTTGAAACAACAACACGTCCCCTAACCACTGAGTCAACTCTCCACTTAAACCCAACACTCCAGAGGCAGAGGCTGAGTCAGGAAGTGGTGATGAATGCCTTTAAACCCAGTACTCAGGATGCAGAGGCAGGTGAATCTCTGTGAATTGGAGGACAGCCTCATCTATAGAGTGAGGTCCGGGACAGCCAAGGCTACACAGGGAAACCCTGTCTAAACAAACAAACAAACAAAAAATACAAAAAAAAGGCAGAGGCAGGTGGATCTCTATGAGCTCAAGGTCACCATGGTCTACACAGTGTTCTTGCAGAGGTCCTGAGTTCAATTCCCAGCACCCACATGGTGGCTCACAACCACCTGTAATAAAATCTGGTGCCAATTTCTGGCCTGCAGGGACACATGCAGGCAGAACATTGTATATATAATAAATAAATATTTAAAAAACCAAAATGTGACATTCAAAACTACTTACAAGATGTTTAATGGTTCAAGTTAATAATATATGTATAGATTATAGGTGAAATTTTCAAAAAACCCCACTCCGCTTTCTTTAGTGACTGTGTATCGATGTGTAAAATTAAATTTCACAATATATATCTAACTGGAATCTTCTTTCCAAAATCTTCAGAATGTATCAAGAAAAAGAAGTCAAGGTAGCTAAGTTAATTTCATGTCATTTCTCTATTAATGGGTTAACAAAAATAAGCAAGCCAGGATTTGTATGCCAGAACTGCTTCTAAATCCTATGGATTAAGACAGGAAAACTGAATATGCCAGGTAATCTGGACACATTGTGCCTTCTTCTTCTTCTTTTTTTTTTTTTGAGACAGGGTTTCTCTGTAGCTTTGGGGCTTGTCTTGGAACTAGCTCTTGTAGACCAGGCTGGCCTCGAACTCACAGAGATCCACTTGCCTCTGCCTCCCGAGTGCTGGGATTAAAAAGGCATGCACCACCACCGCCTGGCTGACCTGTGCCTTCTTAAATAGCCATGGGTGGATCCTGGTGGTATAGTTTTTGGCAAACAGGCATGAGACTATAAATTCTACCACTCAGAAAACAAATACAGTAGTAAACACACTAGCTATAATCTGTAAGTAAAAACTGCACAGACACCCCAGGCCTTCATATGCACAATTATTTAAGTATCATATATGTAGCTGATCAAAGGACTATAAGTTTTCATTAGCCACAGACTAATGGTTTGAAATTGCTTTAGAATCCCTGCCAATTAAGGAGTCCGAGATTATTGACTTTTTCCTGGGAGCGTCCCTAAAGGATGAGGTTCTGAAGATCATGCCAGTACAAAAGCAGACTAGGGCAGGCCAGCGGACCAGGTTCAAGGCTTTCGTCGCTATTGGGGACTACAATGGTCACGTAGGTCTCGGTGTTAAGTGCTCCAAGGAGGTAGCTACTGCCATCCGAGGGGCCATCATCTTGGCCAAGCTTTCCATTGTCCCTGTGCGGAGAGGCTACTGGGGAACAAGATTGGCAAGCCCCACACTGTTCCGTGCAAAGTGACGGGCCGCTGTGGTTCTGTGCTGGTGCGTCTCATCCCTGCCCCCAGAGGCACTGGCATAGTCTCTGCTCCTGTGCCCAAGAAGCTACTGATGATGGCTGGTACTGATGACTGCTACACATCAGCCAGGGGCTGCACTGCTACCCTGGGTAACTTTGCCAAGGCCACCTTTGATGCCATCTCTAAGACCTACAGCTACCTGACCCCCGACCTCTGGAAAGAGACTGTGTTCACCAAGTCTCCTTATCAGGAATTCACTGACCATCTTGTGAAAACCCATACCAGAGTCTCTGTTCAGAGGACCCAGGCTCCAGCTGTGGCTACCACATAAGGGTTTTTATATAAGAAAAATAAAAGTGAATTAAACTCTGAAAAAAAAAAAGAAATTTCTCAGAAAATTCTTGCTGTTCCAGACTCCTAAATTCTGGGATTACAGGCATGGGCCATCACATCAAGTGACATTTCTTGATAGGTGGCTTGCTTTTATCAAACAGAAAAAGTGAAGGGAGCCCTGAGCTTCTTGGTTGCTTGGATGAAGAAAGAAAGATTATTAAAAAATAGAGTGGAGGGCTGGAGACACAGCTCAACGGATAGAGTGCTTGGCCAGCATTCACAAAGCCCTAGGTTCAATCCTTAGCACCAGATAAACCGGACATGGTAGGGAACCCCATGATTTTAGCACTCAGGAAGCAAAGGCAAGAAAAGCAGAACTTTCAGATCATCCTTAGCTATGTGGCAAGTTCAAGGACAGTCTGGGCTGCATGAGACTTTGTCTCACAAAAATGTAGATTGCAAAACTTTATTTATCCTATAAAGTCGAATTTCTCACTCTGGTCCTCAAGTCAAAGTATAAGCATCATCTGGTAACCTGACAGAAAAAAAACTTTTGAGGCCCTTCTTCACACCTTCTGATTTGGAAGTCTTGGAGTAGGGGCCCAGGAACCTGTCGTTTAATAAACCTAAATAGTCCAGGCAAGCTAAACTCACCACCCTGCTTCACTCTCAGGTCCTGAGTACAAGGATTAAAGTCGTGTGCTAGCACACGCAGTATCCAAAACAGGTGTTTTGCTGCATGCTTATGTGTAAGAACCACAATTATAGAGTCAAGAGGATATTAAAGGGCTGGGGAAATGGCTCAATGCTTGCTACAGAAGAGGACCTGAGTTTTAATCCCCAGCACCCGTGTAAAACCCAGGCAAGGGGACACACTGCACGGTCTATAATCACACTATTCATAAAGGAGACAGACAGATCCCAGAGGCTCAGAGACTAGTCTAAGCTAACTGGTGAGCTTTAGATTCCATGAATTTTTCTCAAACAAATAGACAGTGATAGAGATGACACCCAACCTGATCTCTGGCCTCACAGTCAAGGCTACTCACCACATAAACATATTTTACACACTCACACGCATGCACACGCGCGCGCGCACACACACACACACACACATACACATTCAAATCTGTCCCATGGAAATGGTCACTATCACCAAAAGGAATGAAGCACGCTCTGACTCCCTGGCACATGACTTCTTCTTGCATTAGGTGACAGAATTTTCAGATATTCTATTTTATCCCATCTCCTAATCAAATGGAATCGACTGAACAACTAATTAACAATTTGAGTTTACAAAGGGCTGTGTCACCACACTTATGCAATTTACTTAGAAAAAAGCAGTCTGAGCTGGGTGGTGGTGGCACGTGCCTTTAATCCCAGCACTTGGGAGGTAGAGGCAGGTGGATCTCTGTGAGTTCGAGGCCAGCCTGGTCTACAGAGCGAGTTCCAGAACAGGCTCCAAAGCTACACAGAGAAACCCTGTCTCAAAAACCAAAACAAAACAAAAAACAAAAAAAAAAGAGCAGTCTGTCACACAAAACAAAAATAACCCTGCCAACTTTGAGAACATAGATTTTATGCACCCAAGGAGAGAGCTAACAAAAGCCTAAAGGTAAAGACCATACTGAGTTGGTAACTTCCAAAGTTCTCTTGGGCTCTTCCCATGCTATGTCGAACTATCAGATATAATACAAACAGTTCTTTCCAGTTCATCTATTTCATAGGTCTCTCGTAAGTGTTGTAGTGATGTAGGCATACTGCAACACACTGACTTCTAAACAAAGGATTTGCAGATATGCACACACACCCATCCTGGATGCTTGAGCTTTTAAGGTCAACTACCATCCACTTGGTTTGTGTTCATATACTGGTTATGCATGAAGCTGCTATTCGTGGGATAAAAGCCTGAGATTGAGAGGTTTGACTTATGTCAGTTACTTGCTTTTGTTTATGGTCGGTCCATCATTCCTAAACATGGCAGTTGTGTCTCAGTGGAGAGAGCATCAGACTAGAAATAGTTGTGAGACCTTGCACAGTAACTTAACTTCTTGGCCTTCATTGATTTAGCTGTAAAAGGAGATACCTCCTAACCTCTAGGATGGTGAATAAGATGAAAAGGGTTGAAAATATGCTATATACTACAAAGCTGCCTACATCTACCACTACCCAGACATTTACTGAGCAGCTATTATGCTAAAGTAGAATACTCCACAAGATTTCTGCTAGACACTGAAGACAAAGGTGTGCATATGAAAAAGAGAGTAAAGTCCTATCCCCCAACCTGTATTCCAGCAGGAAGGTAAGTTTAGTTATGAACACAAAGAATGGTTAGCCTCCCCCATTAAAGATGTTTTAGGATTCTGATTCCCTGTTGCCTTTTGTGGTAATAAGACTTAGGACTATATGATAAAGGTACCTTTTTTACTGCAAGAACAACATCGCTAGGGAAATCAGAAATCAGATTTATCTGATGAGTAATTGTTGAGGCTTCCCCAGCTCCTCCAGTGAAATGATCGCTATCTCTAGAGGCAGAAATTATGTTAACTTAGAGAAGAGAGAAAAAAAAATAGAACTCTGTGACAGGCAAAGCAAAGTTTCATGCTGGGTGCCATGTTCAACTATTATGGTAGGAGCAGACAATTTCTTCTGCGTTGTTTACAGTTATTCCTAGAACTGATCTGGCTGAATCGAGTCTGATCATTTTCCAGAATTTCTCATCTTCCTAATAAAATCAAATTGACTGTTCAACAGGAATATAAAAAAGACGCTTTCCAGTCTACTGAAGGAATTAGTCTAGGATAAAGCCAATTTCAAGGTTCTGAAGGACAGAGGACCCAAGCACCCTATTAAACACACACACACACACACAAAACCAAAACTGCCTTGAAACCATACCGCAGTCTCCACAGAACACAAAGTGCTTTCCAAGAGGCCTGTTCAGAAGCCACCAGATTCTACGAAAGGAGGAAACAGAGAAAGACACATATATATCCCTAAGACCTCACCCAGAGGTGAAATGTTAATTCTTCTTAGCCCATTTAAAGTGAAAAGAGGGCAATGTAGTTTTACAGCAGATAGATTCACTTCTTTGTTTGAGTATGTTATGCGCAAATCTACAAGCAAGCCTGACAGTGCAGCTCAGAGACCTGACACACCGCCTCCCCAGGAGAAGACTCTAAGAGCTGGTTGGGGGTGGTGGTGCAAGGAGAGGAGGGTGTTTAATCTAGTGTAGATGGAAGAAGAGAGTGGCTGGGAGACTAGGATTTGAACTGCGGAGTTTGTCCTCCCCTTGAAGCCTCATCGAATATCCTCTGCAGATGCCGCATCCTTGGAAGACCCTATGCAGGTCTGAGGTTCTGCTATTGAACACCAATCACCACGACCAACTCTCAATAATCCTCTTCTAGGAGCTACTTCATCTCCATTTCTGGTCCTGGTCTGTGCCCTCATGTGCTGTCATGTCATTCATTGCCTGCCACCACGGTCACCCACCCTACCTCCCCCCCACAACCACTAGTGAAGCTTCTTCGTGTTCTCTAGCAAATCTTCAAACCTTAAGCCTCCAAGCTATTATCACCAGCATCCTGCCCCTGTTCCTATCTGGACCGCTTCTGCTGACCCTCTCCTTCCTTTGGGCTGTCCCATAACCCAAACTCCACCATCCGTCCCTCACCCTCATCCCCAAGCTGACCCTCGTCACCCATCTCCCACCCCTTGTCCCTAACTCGATCTCCCCACACCAGGCTCACCTGCAGCCCAGGAAAACGTGGTTGGTCCAGGCGGCGGAGAGCGCGAGGAGCTGGTCGAGGGCAGCACCGGGATAGCTGTGCAGGTGCCGACAGATGAAGCTCCGCCGCAGAGCCCACTGCCAGTCACTTTCGTGGCTATAGCGCCACTGCTCCAGCACTGGCTCAGGCGGGGGTGGCGGGAGGGGCGGCAGCGGCGGCGGCGGGAGGGGGGGCGGCGGCGGCGGCGACAGGAAGTCGCCCCCCAGCAGCAGACGTCCTCCAGCCATCTTCTCGGCTTCAGTGTGGGGACGCCCCCCAGGGATGAAGCCGGCAAACTGGCCGCTAGTAATAGAGGCTGCGGCGGGGAGGGACGGAACTGTGTGAGGGACGCTCGAGGCCGAATCTTGGGGGACGGGAGTGTGTGCCTGGGGGCTATGATCACAGGGGGATCGGGAGCAACGATCCCTGCCGCCACGCTGACCGCACCGCTCCAACTAGTGTGGGAACGTGAGGGCTTTTTTATTATACCGGGCGCACACGCCAACGGAGTTGAGCCCCGCTACTCCGAGCCTCCTTGGACTCTAAGACCCACACACTGAGAGAGTAGCGGCAAGAGAAAAAAGAAGCAGCACCAGCATGCCGGCTTCCCCGGCTCAGATGTCTCAGCCTACCTCCCCGCGTGCCACCCCGAGGTTGTGAGACCACTGCGCACGCGCCGCGGCCGGTCTCCAACTTCGAAATCCCGCCGCGAAATCTCGCGTGGTGGGCATTTTTTCCCTTCCTCTGACGATTACTCTCCAATGACGCACTCTGGTGACTAGCGGAGGGCGGAGACTCCGGAGAGGGAACTGAAGAAGGCTGTCTGAGGTTCCTGATCACAGCGAGGGCATTAAGTCCCTAGAGGGTGCCCTCAGGTGATTAGTGTTGCCTGGCAGTCTGCTCTACCTGGGTTTCTAAGCGGTGCGATTCAGAGGCTGTGTCCTTTGGAAGGGATTAAGGTTTCGGGGGGGATTTGGCATGTTTTTCCTGTTAGCTCTGAGATGCCTCTTCAGAGGAGTTTGAAAAATCAACGCGCCTTTCACCATCAGCTTTGGAGCTGCTTGTGAAAGTGTGGTTGCAAAGAAATAACAGCGTTACTTCTCAAGCCGGGCTTTTACACTTTTCTGATCATTACTGCAGACAGTTCTGTGTCGTGTCCATATATATGTATGTATGTATGTATATTTTTTTTGGTGCGGGTGTGTGTGTGTGTTTCTTTAACTGGGTCTTTTGTAGCCAGGCTAGCTTCCTACTCACTATATAACCACGGGTGACCTTGAACTTCTGTCCTCCTGCCTGCACCTTCCAAGTGCCGGGACTACAGAGTGTATCATTATGCTCTTATATTTCAACTTACAAAGGAGCCAAAAGACTAGTTAAACGCTGCCGGGCAGCACAATGGTCAAAACATTATATAGATTACAGTCTCAGTGATGAAAATTAACCCTGCATAGATTTAACTCTTACACTGGCATCATTCGTGGCCTGGATAAGGTGTCTTTTGCCTTATCCTCAATTCAAAAGTGGGAGGGTCTTGCTGTATAACCAAGGCTAACCTTGAACCAACACCTCTTCCTAGGCCTCTTGGGTGCTGAGATTACAGACACCAATTACTGCCCAACTTGCAGATTGAGAGACAAGAACGACAAATTTAGCTTCTAATTTTTCTGTATGTATGTCGCTGTGGGAGTGAGGGAGGTTGGATGCCAGGAAACTAGAAAGGGGCCCATGAGAGAGAGAGAATTACTTTCACCAGAAAATTGCCGTATAATAAAATCTAAATAACTAAGAAAACAAAAAAGCCCAAAACTCATGATTGAAGGAATCCATATATAATCATTTATAAAAAAATCTTAAATTCTTGATTATGTTTTGTTAAGAATTGCTGTTCAAATTTCCTGCTAGGTGTATCTCTTCTGATTAGTAATATTACTGAGTATATTGTCGTATTCCATTTTCGCACATTTGTACACATTTAACTGTTTCCACTCAATGGGCATAAATTTTGGTTTTGATATCTTTTATAAGTTAGTATTGTGTCTTTTAAATCTAATAAAAATTTGAGAAAGAAAAATGTTAAAACTGACGCTGTTTCCCTTGATAAAATATCCCATCTATGAAAACAGGGAGTTCTTCTTTTGCTGTTAATGCCTATGCTGGCTTCCATTGGCATGCCATAGGCTAGTCAGATGAATGAATGCTTTTCTCTTTGCACCATCCTAGTTTCTTAGTGTCTACATCTTAAGCTGATATTTTAATAATTGGATTAATTTTGGGCTTCTATGGTTATGTCCCCTTCAAAATTCAGTTGCTGAAATTTAATGGCCAATGTAATGGCATTAAGAGGTAGAGTCTTAGCCGGGCAGTGGTGGTGCATGCCTTTAATCCCAGCACTCGGGAGGCAGAGGCAGGCGGATCTCTGTGAGTTTGAGACAAGCCTGGTCTACAAGAGCTAGTTCCAGGACAGGCTCCAAAGCCACAGAGAAACCCTGTCTTGAAAAAAAAAAAAAAGAGGTAGAGTCTTGGGCCAGGCAGTGGTGAAACATGCCTTTAATCCCAGCACTGGGGAGACAGTTGGAAGCAGACTGATCTCTGTGAGCTCGAAGCCATTTTGGTCTACAAAGTGAGTTACAGGACAGCCAGGACTCTTTGTTACACAGAGATTTTTGTCTCAAAAAATCGAAAGGGGGAAAAACAAGAACAGAAAAAGAGATAGGATCTTTAAGAGCTAATTAGGCCTGTGGGATACTTCCTCCTGGAAGAAATTTAGATCTTTATAAAACATATAATACAGCATTTGGACTTCTATCTCCCCCCCCCATGTAAGGATACAGTATTTATTGCTCCCTTCTGATAGATAGAACACCAAGAAACCACCTTAGAATAGAGATCATTTCTCACCAGACAACCGCATCTGCTACTGTCTTGGTCTTGGACTTCCCAGCCTCCAGCACTCTAAGAAATCGATCAGTTCTTTAGCAGTTTTGCAGCCTCGGGTATAGCAGCACAATGGAACTGAGATGTGGTCTATGCTGCCAACCCTCATCAAAACCAGCACTGCGATTATAACATGTCTTTCCTTAAATCTTAGTTCAAAATAAATCTTCATCATATTTGCACTTAAGTTTGAGACTCCCATATTAGTATTAATTCTGAAACTGCCAACACCATTACTCCTATAGACTCATTACAGTTATATCTGACACCTATAGGTCCCCCCCCATTTTCCTCTTGGTATGAACTTAAAATATGCTTGATTTTGAGACACAATTCTGTTCCACAGGCATCCTTACTTAGGGCATTGTAATTATACTGGGCAGTATTCTATAGATTCCTGAATGACAGATATGTGATCCATTTCCTAAGTTGCATTATACAGGGAGTTCATATAAAACTCATTTTCATAGCACATTTGTGGCCTTAGCTTGGGTGTTTAAGTCAGTATGTATCTTGCAAATTTATCACTGAATTTCTGGAGAAGCCTAAGTAAATATCTATCTTCCTTTTTTTTTTTTTTTGGTTTTTCGAGACAGGGTTTCTCTGTGTTATCTTTCTTATATATTATTTTCAAACTATGAAATTGCTGTAGGATCACACTTCCTGTGATAATTAATTTTGCTTGTCAAGATATATCCATACAAGTAAACATTATACAGACTGAGCAGATTGTGTTTGTATATTTAGGAGTATGTGTGTATGTGTGTGTGTAACAACAGTTAAAGAAAAAGAGTTCAGAGGCCATGATGTGAGAGAGAACAAAAGGGTACATAGGGGGACACGAAGGGAAGAAAGGGAAAGGGGAAGATAATGCAATTATCTTTTAATTTCGAAAGATAATAAAAAATTACTTAGGCATTAAAGAGACACATAATTGAGTGTGATTGTGAGGTAGGAGGGTCTTCTGTCTCTGTGTTGCTTTCATTGATTGAATAAAGAAACTGCCTTGGCCTTTTGACAGGGCAGCACTTAGGTAGGCAGAGTAGACAGAACTGAATGCTGGGAAGAAGGGCAAACAGAGAGCCACCATGGAGCTACCATGTCAGACATGCTGAATCTTTCCTGGTAAGCCACGACCTCGCAGTGACATACAGATTATTAGAAATGGGTTAAATCAAGATGTGAGAGTTAGCCAATAAGAGGTTAGAACTAATGGGCCAAGCAGAGTTTAAATGAATACAGTTTCTGTGTGGTTATTTCAGGTGTATGCTAGCCGGGCGGCTGGGACCAAAAGCAGGCCCTCTGTCCTCCAACATGATCATAGGGATGTTTCCAGAGAGTATTAGCTGGGAGTGGACAGGGGGAACAAGCAAGTAAGAAAACATAATCTGACTTTTGAATTATAAAATAAAAAGCATTGAAACTGAGGCCATCTAGTGGGCTGTATATGAAGCTGGGTGGTAGAGTACCTAGCCTGTAGGAAGGCCTGGATTCAATCCCCTGTATTCCCAGACAGCCAAGAAAAAGAGGCCAGAGGCCATTTATTGTGGAACAGTCCTGATGCTGCTCTCTTTATGATTCCCACTAGAGAACAGAAACTGTGTCGTCTACAGAAAACAAAGCAGAAGAAATACTTACATGATCTTCTTGTGACCTCTCCCTGGTAATCTTTTTTTTTTTTTAATAAAATCCTACAGCCAATCTGTTTTAACCTATTTCCTTTTCACAAGGCACAGAATCAGGGATCAGCTAAGATACCTAAACAGAAACAGATCATCTGAATAAAGACTGAGGCTGTGGAGGAAAGAGACTATAAAGGCAGTCTAATGCAGTCCTGAACCATACCACAAAACTGTAAGCATCCATCTATTCTCAAACACAGCCTTCAGCCACTCTCTTTAGACTGCACACAACCCCTCTGACTGTACCAGGCTTCCTTCTCTGACCTTTCTTGTAAAGGAGTCAGTAATAACAGGAGGGAACCTCAGAACCCAGCTAAACACTATTCCCATTAGCATATCAGAAATTAGACCATGCAAAATTTGTGTGTGTATCAGAACAAGTTACATGCCTATTTTGATTACACCCTGCACTCCCTATTACTGTAAGTCTCTAGTTTCCCTCCCACTACCACCAACCCCTTCCTCTTCCTAACCTAGCATCTAGCGTCCTTTCAACTTCCATAGACTTTGGGGGTAAAACAGGTAGGGTAGTTTACAGTAGCATGGGCATCTTACCATCAGCTTCACTACTGAAGAAAACCTCTCTCTCTCATCAGCTATTATCTGCATATAAATCCTTAGAGGGGCTTTCCTTTGTTTGATTTTCTTGAGACAGAGTCTCACTGTGGAGCCCAGGCTAGCTTTACGCCTAGAGATTGTCTCAGTCTCATAAAATTATTTTTAAAAATATTATTTTAAAAATTTTCCTATGAGTGTATATTGTAGATTGAACACACTCCTCCCCGCTTTGCTTTTGTCCTCCCTCCCCTCCCATTAGTGCCTTTTGTTCCACTGGACATACAGAGTTCTTGACCTGAGTACCCCTCAACATAAATGCACTTGAGGAATGTTTACTAATGGACTTAAAGCAATAATTAGGAACCTCCAATTAGGCCTGAGCACCAAAATAATTAGGAACAGTAATGAAGTAGAAAACGTTGGGAAGTGTGTGTATGTGATGAAAATACAAAGAGAAACATGAGAAAGGAGGAAAGAAATCTCAAGGGAAGGACCAAGGAAGAAAAAGAAAGGAAAATGGAATAAGTATGACTTGAAAGCAGAAGAAGGAAGAAGACTGGGGAGGAAGGGAACCAACAAGATAGGAGGGGGTATGAAGGACAGTTTGGGAGGGGAACAAATAAGAATGAAGCCCACCACCTTGTATGCTGTTTAAAAGTTAGTAATTAAATCCGCAAATATTCATATAAAACATATTTACCACATAGAGCCATAAATTCGCAGTGATGCTAAGTAGACAAGTGGGAGGGAGGAAAAGGCTCACACTTACTGTGAAGTCACTGTGCATTGATCAAACCATGGGGAGGAAAGGCTGAAATTGAAAAATCATTTTGGAGATTTGCTCAGGGAAGAACTACCAACAGATGCTAAATCTAGAAGGAAGTTTTTGATGAGGAGCAAGGTGTTTGCAGGGACATACAGTTTCTCCACTTAGGTTTTTATTAGCAGGGTTATTGATGGAAGAGGGCTGAATAAGCCTAGCAATTATATAGTGGAGGAATGAGGTAACTTACCATTTTGCTGACCTTCCCTGTCAATAACCTGTCCCTTTAAGAGGCAAGCTCCTCCCACTCTCAGTTCCCATACACTTTTCCACTGAGACAAGCTGGTTTCTGCTCCCACCCCTTCTCTCTGCCAGCCATTCTTCTGAAGGGGCAGCTTTCTGACTCCCTCCCCTCTTCCCCCTCTCTCTCTCCTTTCTCCCTTCCTCCCTTCCCTTCCTCCCCCTACACCCTCCTTTAATAAAACTTCTCCCTCAGTCTCCCTCTGCCTGGCATATTCTGTTTCCCACCCGCCCTGGGATCTGCTAGGGTCACTCGCGCCGAAATCTTTCAGTAACACCTTGATCCAAAATTAAAATAGTTTATTACTTATTAATTGATTGTATTTGTGGGTGCATGGGTGTCATGGTGCATTTGTGAAAGCCAGAAGACAACTCTGAGGACGTGGTTCTCTTCTTAAATTTGTAATCAGGTTGTCATTGTGCAAGTACCTGCTGAGCTATCTTTCCAGCGCACATTCCGTTATCTTTAAAAACAACAAGCTGGGCAGTGGTGGCGCATGCCTGTAATCCCAGCACTCAGGAGGGAGGCAGAGGCAAGTGGATCTCTGTGAGTTCGAGGATAGCCTGGCTAGCAGAGCTAGTGCCAGGACAGGCACCAAAGCTACACAGAGAAACCCTGTCTCGAAAAACCAATAAATAAATAAAAATAACAACAACCAAAAACAGGACTTCAAAAAGATCAGTGTTGGAGTTAGAGAGGTGGCACAGAGGTTAAGAATCCATACTAGTAGCCAGGCGAAGGTGGCACACACCTTTAATCCCAACAGTCGGCAGGCAGAGGCAGGCGGATCTCTGTGAGTTCGTGGCTATCCAAGCAAGTGCCAGGACAGGCTCCAAAGCTACAGAGAAACCCTGTCTCAAAAAAACAAAAAGAAAAAAAATAATTTGGTAGATTAAAATGGTATAATAATGAGTCACTTCCCAAAGTTGGCAACTGTGGTTCTAGAAGAGAATGTGCTTATTACCCAAAATTCAGGTTGGCAGTGAACATAATACAATAGCCAAGGCTGGCTTTGAACTCCTGCTCATTCTGTCACACCTTCTCAGTGCTGTATCGCAGGCATATGTCACCACCTCTGGTTCTATTTGGTACTGAGGGTCAAATCCAGGACTCTGAGTGCCAGGCAAGAATTCAACCAACTACATCCCTACCATACTAGGACAAGGACATCCTCAAATAAAGCCCATGCCAAGTAGTGCAAAACTGTGTGGTTCTCAGTGGGAGGTTCCAAAACAAGAAACCTCATCTACTTAATGTACTTCCCCCCGTAAAGATTCATTTTAAATTATGTGTGTTTCTGTCTATGTGTGGGTATGTGCCCGTGAATTCTGGAGTTTCAGAGGCCAGCAGAGGGAAATGGAATCCATGCAGCTGGAGTTGCTTGGGCAGTAAGAAGCCCTGCCCCAGGTCTTGTGCTGGAATCTGATCCTCAGCAAGAGCCGCAAGTGCTTTTAACCTGTGGGCTGGTCATCTTTCCAGCTCCATCCATGACTGAATTTTTTTCATTTTTATTTCTTTAGTGAGTTTGCACCCACATGTGCCTGCACCCATGGTGCACGACTTAAATCCAGAGGATAATTTGCATGAGTTAATTCTCTACGTCCACTGTGTCAGTTCCAGGGATCGAACTCAGGTCATTAAGTGTGGCAGCAGGTATCTTTTTCTGCTGAGCCATCTCAATGACCCAAATACCCAGATACTTTTTGTATCTTGATTTCAATGTGTATTCGTTCTGTGAAGGACTTGCTGTCATTCCCCTTTTCTAGAGAAGCCCTACCACCACCCCATGCCAGGTTTACTGAGACAGGGTCTGGATATGAACCCAGAATGGCCTTGGGCTCACTATCTTTGACAGCAGGTTGGTGTCAGACAAGACTTCCTTTCCCCATGCTTTCTGAATGCTGAAATTATAGGAATGTGCCATCATCCCCGCCTTTGCTATTTTGGGATTTTGTTGTCTTCGGTAATAGAAGAGGTTCCTAGGGTTTTCGGTCTCTCCCTCAGCCCCGAAACTGGGTGTCAGGTCACCTGTGGGTAAATGAGAGAACTTCCAAGGAATCAGGTCCCTCCCTCCACCATATAGGTCCCAGGGATCGAACGCAGACAGTTGGGCCTGCCAGCAGGAGCCTTACCATATAACCAGACCGCGTTTGCCTTTCTTATCACAACTTTCCCGCTACCACAACAGGCTAAGGATTCTGTATTTTTCCACACCTCCACATGCTCCTCAGTGTTCAGCGACCTCATTAAGTGACTATAGCTTTACTCTGCTGCCCCCTAGTGTGTGAGCTGCGTAGAGGCAAGTCAGTGCTGTCCGCTCTGGTACCCAAGCAGAGGCTTCCTTCAGGTTTTGCTACAGAGAAGACAGCACTGCTCCTTTTTTCAGTCTTTGATCATTAGGCAAATGAAACGGAGGGAAGCAAGCCCCCCCCTTCACGCACTAGATTTCTGAAAACTGACGACTCTCCTTTTTGTCTACCTTAATGCTTGGGAGGACGGGAGGCAGCTCTTTCTGAGAGACTGAAGGCTTAGTATCTACAAAATGCCTTTCAACTTGGGAAATTGGGAAAACAGGCACATCACAAGAGTAAATGAGAGGAGCAGCACAGAGATGCTTTTGTTCCATAATTAAAACTTACCTGGACTTTGCTCTTTGGGATGCCATTTTGTATTTTCCCCTTCCCTCTACTGTCTGATTCTCAGTTCACCTGATTAGCCCAGCCAGTACTAATTAAAGGGAAAGCAGGGACTGCCTGCTAAGACCCACCCTGCCCTACTGGAATTTCAGGGCCAGAAGGAAGCAAGCGGTGTGGTGGTCCACTGAGGAAGGCTTAGTAGGAACAAGGCATTTCTCTGAGCCTCCCAAATTATCCACTTGGGAGGTAGCCACCCATTTCCTAAAGCAAACTTGGTGAGCCATGCTCTCAACTGATGGGATCAGATCATGGAACCATGGAACATTTCTTTGAATTTTATTGAAAATTGACATGGACATTAGAAAGATAATGAGCTAAACAGTGCTGGTTCTGGGATGTATCTTGTGGAAAATGAAAGCCCCAGAGGGGCAGTAACTGGTCACACCTTTGAGCCAAAAGAAAGAACCACAGAGAAGAAAGGAAAAACAAACATAGGTTCTGGAAAACATGCAAAGAGGCTCTCTCAAGAGACGGGACAGCAGAATGTTGGCGTTCGTGGTATGGCTACATGGGAATGAGCACACTCACATGGTATTCGGATATTAAGTAAAGCCAATGAATTGAAGGCAGATTTACCAACATCAAAGCTCTCCTTCCAGATACCAAGTTGAGCAGAAACCTCTTGCAAAGCCCCCAAAGCCCCTTGGAAGTTTGCGTGGAGAAGCTTTGCTCTCACTAAGCTTAAACCCCGTCAGTCAGTTTCTTTCTCCAGCGGAATGTTAATGTTCCATTTCTCCCCATCACTGGGGGCTGCAGGGCTGGGAATGCTGAAGATGCAAATGCCACTCAACTTTCTCTTCCATATTCAGAATCAGCCTAACAGTGGCTGAAGACAGTCAACCCATTGAACCAGAGAATTGTTTTTAAAAAACAAACAGAAAACTCAAAACCTTGTGAACAGCACCCACAGCTGAGGTGTCCGGCCCCAGTCACTTAACACCTGCGTGAGTGGTTCTGTCGTCGTCTCTCTGAGGTTACATTTGGTCCAATTCCAGCTCTGATGATTCTTTTTCTGCCTTGTGAGTTTATGACAAGACACTTCCATGTAAAACACCATGTAAGTCAGAAGAGAGCTTCTTGCCTGGACACAGGGACACATGTACACTTGAGTGTGGTGTTATGTGTACAGTTGCAGGGGAGGGGAAACTGGTTGGTTTCTTGCTTGAGACAATATGGAGCCCTAACTAACTCTTCTATAATGGCAGTCTTCTCCTTTAGACTTAGTACAGCTGCTGAAGACAAGGTTAAAAAAAGCTGGAGAGGGGGAGAAAAAGAGAGAGAAAACATGAAATTAGCCGAAGAGAAAGGACATTTAAAGTGGCATGCAAGGGAGTGGGCAGTGGAAGGTAGCATAGATTAAATGCCAAAGAGACAGGAACAGGTCACGGAGGGACCAGCACCATGGAGAAGTCTGTTGAGAAGGTTTGAAGAACACCACACACCAGTTTAGTGAGTCTTGCTTTAATTAAAAAATAAGCACATATTAACAGCCACATGTGAATGCCAAATGACTTTTTTAAAAAGATCCAAACTAGGTGGGGAAACCAGACTTGTTGGCTTCAGAGAAATGAACGGCGTGTGTGTGTGTGTGTGTGTGTGTGTGTGTCTTTCAGGAAAGCCATTTTATTCTAGTCTAGAAAAAAAGCACAGTTCATATCTAATGGATTTTGTTTCACTAAAAGTAAACAGATTTTTGAGTATTTTTAAAGAATAGTAACAACCGTACTGATTAAAAAGATGTTCAAGTGAAGAAAAACAAAAACCTTCTCATTTACAGTGAGAAGATCTGCTCAGCGAAATTTAGCATCATCTCAATTCCTTTAATGGGTTTGATTGGTTTTTAATCTCCACCAAAGTTCCCTGATTACAAGAAGCCACACAGTGTACCAGTGAAATGGACACTGGCCTGGTCCTGGTTCAGATTTATAGGAAAGCTAACTGACCATCAGGCATTATGGTAGCTGGCCTGGAGCATTCTCTCCACCTGTCCCTATCCATCCCATCCAATTTTTCTATGTGAAAACCCTCAAGACTCCTTTAACAATGACTGATTTCTCTGAACATCAAAAAACAATCTTTGTCTTCAGGAACATACATAAATACTTGGGTCACTTGTGAAATGGATTGGGAACCCAGAGACACAAAATTTTGCTTGGACTTTGCCAAGAAATAGCACTGGGACTTCAGATAAGTCCCTTCATTTCTTTACATGTCAATATCCTCGTAGGGGGTTACATCATCCATGATGGCCAAAAGTTCCCACCTTATATACAATTCCTCCTTGCTTTTGAAAGGTTGTCTAGGTCAAATACTTGCAAAGTATTTTGAAATCCTCAAGCCTCAAGTAGTGAATTTATATACAGTTGCAAAGGAGAGGCAGCATTTCCGGGAAGGTGAATTAAAACCCCTAAAACAGCTGGGTCTACACATAGGCTGGTGTTTGCTTTTAAATACAGGCAGGCAGATCTCTGTGAATTTGAGGGTCAGCCTAATCTACACTGTGATGCCAGGGCTACATAGTAAGAACCTGTCTTAAAAGCAAAAACCCCACAGAACCCCATGGCTACAAATAAGAGGTCTTTTTCAAGGAGACTCAGTTAACTCAGTAGCCTGACTCCCCCAACTACTGACTGTGTAACCGAAGGTATTTGGGGATTCTGCTTTGGGCTTTCTGTTCTTGGTGGTGGTGTCTTGTTCTGTTTTACCTCTAGGCATAGGGTTACCTGAATTTCTCCACTTCCAGTTGGTTTTTCCCAAGAAATTAGCTCATGCTTTCCCATTGTCACCCTGTACTTGCCTTTGGCCACAGGCCAGTACATATCAACATCACCTTCTCTCTTTGACCACAAAAAAAAAAGAGAGAGAGAAAGTGTGCACACTGACTTGTTCGCTTTTAACTAGTTCTGCTCTGGGCTTAGTCTTGGCTTCCGGGTGTTAACTATGATTGTAGAGAATGGCTCTGCCCTTTTGCAACAGTTCCGAAAGCCTGTAAGTGTCTTATCACCTTGTGTGTTTTAGCGGTAGTGATTATACAACCACCTTTAAAATATGAAAAAAGAAGAAGGTCATGGTCCACACCAGTCGCACTGGGAGGCAGAAGCAAGTTGTAGAACTCAAAAAAAAAAAAAAAAAAAAAAAAGAAAAGAAAAGAAAAAGAAAAAGAAAAAAAAGAAAAAAGAGAGAGAGAAGCTTGAAGTACCAGAGCAGGGGTGGAAGACCCAGCTGTCTGGAACCATTAAAAAAAGTTGTCAGTTATAGTAAGAACCTTCTCTTAAAAGACTAAGTGGAGTCCAGTCCAGCTGTAGCAGGGCATACTATTCAGTACACAGCCATGGATTACTGCAAAGGAAGGGCAGAGAGACGCCATATTAGCCACAGATCATTGCCAGGTCGCCTCTAGCTGTTGTTCTGTCACTAGTCAAACACCAAAAGCCATACTGTGCCTCATGGCCCTGACAGTGGAAGGCTCTGTACTTCAAAGGGTTTCCAAAAGCCATAATCAGATGGGAACCATTATAAAACTTAAGACTAGGGTAGTTTGTAAAATATCAAATCCTTAGACCAAAGTAAATGTCAAGCAACAGCATCTCTTCTTCCCTCCAGCTAATGGTCTCTCCTCTTTTAAGTGGCACGGGTGCAAATGCAGATTCAGCCCATCATTACAATCATCAGGTAGACTAGCATCCTCATCCAGGCAAGCCCCAAGCCTAGCTTCTTTAACCAACTCACCAGTTTACAAACTGGGATTATTATTATTGCTAGTCCACCTCATTGGGATGGCAAGAAATGACCAATGACACGCTAAAATCCCCAAGGAGAATTCTATAAGTCTATCATTCAAGACTCTAGGCTGGTAATAATATGCTAGTTTATTTTCCCTTTATCTGTGGGGTATCCAGAATTAGAGAGGAAATATACACTATCTTGCCCAGAAAATTGTGTTTTATAGAAAGGGCTTGGTACAAATAAATGTGTGCAGACTTTTAATACAGATTGTATAAGGTGACTCTGAGTGAATGGAATCGGGAAAGGGCTAGGCTAAGACGGTACAAGAAATAGGTATCACTGGCAATTCTTTTGAAGCCTATGAGAAGAGGTTATGGCTCCTTGGATTAGAGGAATGGGAGGACAATCCCATTGACTAGGATGCAGGAGTATAAGGGGAAAGCTCTGAGCCTCGACTGGTACTTATCCAGCCAGGGTAGATGGAAATACCTCAAGGAAACAAATATCTGTCAATTCAAATGAGGAAGAGTAGCAAATAGCAACTCCTGAATATGTGACAGTCTGGCAAAGACAGGGATGGAGAAGTAGGGGCACATATGATTGGGGTGCTAGGAGAGGGACTAAGGTATGGAATGTGACTCCAAGCTATGTCGTTGCTGGCTTCTTGGTCAGAGGCCAGACATCATCATTGGACTCTCAGGCTTCTATAAACATTTGCAGGAGGAGAGGGGAGGGCATGGGTTGTATGCCCCCTAAACATGGTAAGGGGGAAATAAGAGAGGGAGGCCCAGCTCTGTTGCACAGGAAAAGGTGCGTCTACAGGAAGCCCAAACTGAAAATGAAAAGAGAAGGGGGGTTAATGAATGGATGGATGGATGTACCCCTAAAAAAAAGCCAGAAGGAAATTAAGTCATAACTAATAGCTAAAGTAGAATAGCTATGTTAGATGGTCTTTAAGTCTTATGCACTGGCTTGTGGGAACATGCTTTCTCATATGAATGGCAGCAGTAGTGACATTAAAAAGCAAAATAAAGACCAAATCCCACACAAATAATTTTTAAAATCTGTTCTTGACATACAATCCCACATACACACATCTAGATAACCCTGTCCATGTATACCAAGTCTCTAGTGACCTTAGGCTACCAGACACAGCATCAGGCTCATAGCCCTCTTGTCCCAAAGGACAAGAAGAAGCTGAGGTTTCAACGTTGGCATCCTTTGTAGCAAGTTTAGCCGGCTAACTGCAACCCTAAGCCAATACCTGCTTGTCAAGTGTGTGATGGGTGGGGTTCCAATCAGTGACCTGTAAACCTGAGCGACAAAAGCCCACTGGTTTGTGTTCATGTCGTACTTTGACCTGTCTCCTGCTGGGATTTCATTTCTGTGATATAAGTAGGTTAAGTCATATTGGTCCCTGTGTCACATATGAAGAGACTGACTGATATACCTGTGGCCATAAAGTATCATTATATTCATGATAAGAGATATCTAACCAAGACTCTCCTATTACTGGGAGAGTCTTAATGGTCTCTGAGAATTTCTTTGCTATGTATCAAAATCCTTGTTATGGCCTGAAAATGAGATTTATTTTAGAGTTTAGATGTGGTGTGTGCTTCAAAGACTCATGTATTAAAGGCTTCCTTGTCAGCTAAGGGGTTTTGAGGAAGTAACTAGAGTCTGAGGGCTCTGATTTCACGGAATAATCCTGTTGAAAGATTCATGGTATTACAGGCGGGCCTGTTGGAAGAAGTAGGTCACTGGAACAAGTCCTGTGATGCTGTATCTTGTCCCTGCCTCATTTCTCTGCTTTCTGGCTGGCATGAAGTGAGAAGCTCTGCTTCCGTACACCCCTCTACCATGATGCTCTGCCAAGATCTATGCCACACCAATGAGGCCAAGTGACCATAAACAGAACTAAATTTCCTTCCTTAAGTTGGTTTTCTCAGGGATTTTTGGAAAAACAGATACAACAGTCATCCCATTAAATTAGTGCCATTTGTGGAGGTGGTATTAGACAAACGTGCATATATGAGAATATGCAATCAACTGTTCACAATGAATGTGCCTGCTCTCCCATGTGTGTCAGTCTCCCTCAGCCTGCATTCCCGGTGGCTTTTCTGATTAACCCCCCAAGTGAAGGTTTTGGGAAGGAGGCACATAACCTTTGCTACTTTCAGATCCTAGGCAGCTAAGGCCCTCCCAGATCAACTGGTCTAGAACTGCTTTTGCAGTCTACTACACAGAAGGTTGGGGTTGAAATTGGCTGCTCCAGCTGTTTATTGTCTCTCACTTATAAGGCATGACTTTGGTGATAGCTTTCCAGGGTCCATTTTAAGGATGGCCACTAACAAAGATGTACCCAGGGAATTCTGAGTGAAAATCATTCAGTGTGCGATGAAATCTGAATTAGTCAAAATGGAATTCACCAGAATACATCTTTCCTGCTCTCGTGGAAAACGGTAGAACAAAGAAATTCCATATGAACTGAGCTCCTACTGTGTCTCAGACACTTGACTAGGTATCTGAACTATGGTCGTGAGCAAATGTTCTAGGAATTTAGTCTTCCTGAATAGAAAGATGCTGTTTGATGCTGGTGCCCTAGCAGGGGCCCCAGGGCTTGTTTTTAAACTAGGAAGTAAATCCTTTCTTTGTTCTTCTAGGATGCATTTGTTTGACTCAGTTTCCTGGACTTTCTGTTTCAGAAGCCTGGATGGACTTCCTTGCTGGGATTTGCTTGAAAGGAGGGTTCCTTTGCCAGCTGCCTGAAGTTTGTAGTGCAATGGCTGCAACCATTGGTTTGATGACTCAGAGCAGGTTCTCCTTATAAAAACCACCACATGGCTGAACCAGGGGACATCTTCTCAATACTTTAGTATTGAGGCCATTGGTTTGATGACTCAGAGCAGGCTCTCCTTATAAACCACTGCGTGGCTGAGCCAGGGAACATCATCTCAATACTTTAGTCCCCAATCCAAACAAACCAAAAGAAAGAAAGACAATTTATGAGACCACTGGGGTACTTTCACCACCAACTAGACATTTTATGTTGGCAAATTATTGCTAATTTTATAGGTGTGATAATGATGGCTGGGTTTATTTTAAAGCATCATTATCTCCTAGAAATACATACTATGGGGGGCTGGAGAGATGGCTCAGAGGTTAAGAGCATTGCCTGCTCTTCCAAAGGTCCTGAGTTCAATTCCCAGCAACCACATGGTGGCTCACAACCATCTGTAATGAGGTCTGGTGCCCTCTTCTGGCCTTCAGGCATACATACAGACAGAATATTGTATACATACTAAATAAATATTTAAAAAAAGAAATACATACTATGTATTTTACACATAAAATGATACAACTTTTGCCTTACAATAATTCAGCATGTCTGGGTAATTGAGGAAGCAGGATTAGCCATATGTCAATTATTATTTGATGGCCAGGCTCCAGGAATATGGGGCTGAATTGTACTATTACCTCTTCGCTCTCTACATTTGAAAGTTTCCGTGTCAGAGTTAAAAAAAAAAAAAAAACTAACTGCGCTGTTAAAAATATTTCTATTCAATTTCACCCCACTTCCTGATTTTGGTAGCGTATACAAAAGGTGCTTAATTACTGCTTTCATTTATCCTATAATGACTGCTTTCATTTTCTTTAAAATCTATGCGATACCATGGACTGTTCTACTTACTCCTGTAGATACAACCACTAGCCCTGAGAGATTCTTACAAAGAATTATCTGCTAATTCCATAGCAGAGGTTTTCATGAAACTTGTTCTTACAGAATTAACTTTTAAAAGATTTATATTTAGTGTGTGTGTGTGTGAGAGAGAGAGAGAGTGAGTGAGTGAGAGAGAGAGAGAGAGAGAGAGAGGTGTGTGTGAGTGAGTGAGTGAGAGAGAAATGTGTGTGTGTGTGTGTGCGCGCGCGCGCGCACCATGGTGTAAAGTGACCAGAGGAAAAGTTTTATGGAGTTGTTTCTCTTCTTACACCTTTATATGGGTTCTAGGGATTAAACTCAAACTGCGAGACTTAAGTGGCATTCTGTGAAAGGTAAATGCTGCCACAAAGCCTGCCAAACCACCTGACCTGTTCTTACAGCACTAAATGTAAGGATTTCCCTATAGTATCTGAAGTCTCTTCACTATCTTCCACTTTGGTTATATTTTGGTGGGTGGAGCATGCAATAAAAAGAAATTGGAGAACTTGAACCCCTCAGATAAGGAGGAGTTATTAGAGGGAGACAGAGAAGCAATGTCTTATTGCACATTCCTATATCTGGGGTGTGTGTGGGGGGTAGTCAGTATTGACTGTGACATGGCAGGCAAGGGACTGTGAACCCAGCAGTTTCCTGCGTCATCACACTTCATTTTGAAAGTCATGATTATGGCTCCGTATGAAAAAATGTCTGAGCTGAAACTTTACATGCTGGTCAGATGATCTCTCTCCTATGCTACACAGCTGTTCCAGCAGCAGAAGTCTGCAAATGCCATCACACACACATACCTCTAATCAGGCAGGCAGGCAGTCACTCCAGATGTAATAAACCCACTTAAAATCATGGCAGATTACAACTTTATACTGGAAGTCTTGGGAGGAAACTAGCAGGTCCAATGAAACCATTTCTTTCACGGTTAACTATATGCATCACAAGTGTGGGGTTTGGGGAGGTATGCTCTAGAAGCCACTGCCAGTTCTATTTAGAGTTAATAAAGCTTACCAGGACCCTGGGTCTCATGCAGCATGCAGCAAACAGCAGAGTTAACTGTAAAACAGTAAGAGCTGATGAAGGTGGAGTGAGCATGAGGAGAAATGCAATATTAAGAACTGATACAAATAATGAAGTGTTAGAGGTCAAAGGATTAGGAGAAATGGGGAAGGGAATAGGGAAGTGTGGCTTGGTAGACACCCCTGAAACACTACTACTCTTTCTTAGTCTCTTTAGGGGCATCCAGAGGAAATTCTGAAGCTGGGACTTGATCAGATCCACCCACAATCTGCCTAAAAAAAATTACTGCCACGATTTATACCCTCCGCCACACCATCACCAGCAAAAGTGCCATGGGAGCAGAGCAGCGTAAGTTTAGTGGCACATCCTCTCTCCAAGTTCACCAATTGCTCACAGAGATGCAGAAGGAGCCCAGACCTGGGGCCACTCACAGAGTATGGATGGGGAAGGGTTATTATGCCAGCTCTGATTGCTAGTGTAAGGTGCCACCCATCTCAGAACTGGAAAGGGGCACTGGCACCAACCCCAGGTATTTCTGGAGAGTGGGGAAAGAAAGACTCATCCAGTCTTCTGCATGAGATGGGAGGAGGTCAGTTTGGGGGAAAGTCTGGTCTGGGAAGAGTTTTCACTGAGCATCTTCAAGGGACTGGATACAGCAGTGGTTCTCAACCTGTGGGTCCCCAACCCCCTTGGGGGTCAAATGGCCCTTTCAAAGGGGTCACCTAAGACCATCAGAAAACACAAAATTACAGTCATGAAGCAGTATCAAAAATAATTTTATGGTTAGGGGTTACCACAACATGAGGAACTGTATTTAAAGGCTGCAACATTAGGAAGGTTGAGAACTACTGACCTATAGCATCAATGCATCCTAAACAAACCAGGTGATGACAAATTATTTTACTTTATGTGTTTCTTTACTTTTGGATTTTTGAGATAGGGTTTCTCTGTGTAACAGTCCCAAGTCCCAACTGTCCTGAAATTTGCTCTATAGACCCATCTGACCTCAAACTCAAGTACTGGGATCAAAGGTGTGTGCCACCATCACCCAGTGCAAAATAAGTTTTAAAAAGGAAAATATGAATCATGTCCATTAGTATAACTAATATGCCATGACTGATAAGTTAATAGATGATGTATCCAAAGAGGTTTTCCATCTGCCTAGTTGAACCTTAGTACCAAAAAAAAAAAAAATCAGTGAATTTGATATGTAGCTGTAAGATTCTGTTCTGGGGGTGGTGGTGGGGCATGGCAGGTAGGTCTCTGTGAGTTCTAGGCCAGAGTGGTCTACAGAGCTAGTTCCAGGACAGCCAGGGCTACACATACACACACACACACACACACACACACACACACACACAAAACAAAACAAAACAAAACAAAAAACAAAAACAACCCTGTCTCAAGACCCCACCCCCACCCCAAGAAAAAGATTCTATTCTGAAAAAAAAAATCTCGGGATCAAGGTGATGAAAATATTCAAATTACATAATAGGTAGTCAAATTGGATAACCGGATCACAAAACTCAGTGCCGTGAAATATAAAATAGTTTATATTCATGGTGTGATTCCTAAGTGAGAAGCCGGGCACAGAGGCAAAAAGATACTTCTTCCTTCTGGAAAGTATCCAATGACTGACTCAAATTAGTGCCCCAAAGTAGAAGGTCATGAGCATGGGCATCTCTGGGATCTTAAAGATACTTTAGCAAGGATGTTGTTAAATATTCCATCTCGGAATTCCCCGAGTCCCACTGCACAGCCACAGAGCACAAAGGGAACCTCTGCATGCTTTCTTGCCAGGAATACTTGCCTCTTCTCTGACTCTGAAATGAGGAGTGGGTAATTTCTGCAAGCAGAGACTGGGGTAGGGTCAGGACTATTAACCCAGCAAACACTTGGAGAAATAATGGTTTTTGAACCATTCCCCAAGCTTGAAAATGGACTATGCAGAGGACACTGGCATCCGAAGGCTTCCCACTAAGTTCTTAGTACCAGGGGCTGGGCATACCTAAGCAGCCAGCAGGAAGAGGTATAGCAAACGGATAGGAGGATGGGAGACAGGGTGCAGCCTTCAGTGCCAGCATTTACCTTGAGAACAGAGGCAGAGTAAGATTGTAGGCCCATCCCCTCAGATGTGGGAGGAGCGAGCAGACCTGTATGCGGCAGGATACTGAAAGTCTAGAGCAGCGGTTCTCACCCTTCCTAATGCTGCGACCCTTTAACAGTTCCTCATGTTGTGCTGACCCCAACCATAACATTTTCGTTGTTACTTCATAACTGTAAATCCGCTACTGTTATGAATCATAATGTAAATATCTGTTTTCCAATGGTCTTGGGCGACTCCTGTGAAAGGGTGACTTGACTTCCAGAGGGGTCTCGACCCACAGTTTGAGAACCGCTGGTCTAGGGTCTGGAGATGTGCATCGAGCTTCTGCTAAAAGATCCTGGTCTGTTCATCCTTTCGTTCGTCTCTTTATCCCTCTACATATTTCACAGTTTGTTTCCTACTTTCTAGCCCCTCTTCCCTTACTATCTGCCCTGAGTTTGCAGAGCTTTCCCAGATGGGCCAAAGGGCAAAGCTAGGCTTCTGGGAACGCTCTTTTCCTCTCAGCAACTCAGACTTGGGCGCCATGAGGACACTGAACTAACTATGTGGGTCTAACTGTAGCCTGCAGTACACACCTGCCCACCAGCCCCCTCGGCCTCTAGGTCCTGAAAGGTGGTGGATGGAGTTTGGGGGGAGGGACTGGGCAGGAAAAGAAAGGTGCCACACACATCCATCCATACACACACCCCCACCAGCAAGCCTGCTACTTACTTCTTCTTCTCTTTATCCCTTTTCAGAGTCTGCGAGCCCCCAGCCTGAGAACCCTGAGACTGGAGCAGCTCAGCCGCTGTCTTTCTCTGTTTGAAAGCATTCACTTCATCATCCAGGGATTTCTTCTTATCCTCCAGCTTCTTCTTCTCTTCCTGGTGTAGTTTCTTCAGCCGGTCAAACTTCTCATGCAGCTGGCACAGAGGCACAGGGAAGTTAGAGGGAGTCCCCCCCCCCCCGCTCCCGCCCCCCCTGCAGCAGTGAGCAGTCCCCAGCCCAGCCAAGACCAGAGCGGGTGGGAACCACTGTGATACTCCTGTAGGACTCTGGGACATTAGGAAACATTCCCGCCAGTAACAGCCATGATGGCGCCAAGGATTATTGTAGATTGCTATAATTGTTCTTAGAAGAATCTCTGCTCCTAAAATGGTCAAGGACCAATGTATTCTGTGTAAACAAAGATTTTATTTCAAAGAACCCCTGTAGTTATTGGGTGTAGTTGCTAATAATATGTACTTAGCTTGTTACAAGCCAACCACTAAATCTAATATATTAAAACATTTTCATTAACACAGCACTCTTTCTTTTCTCTTTGAAACAGGATCTTGCTGTTCAGTTCAAGCTAACCTTGAACTCACAACCCTCCTGTCTCTGCCTCTTGAGTACTGAGATTACAGGTATAGGCCAGCATGCTTATCTTACAACACAGTTGAGGTAGGGTCTATTTTATGAGGAAACTGAAAGTCTCATAAATGAAGGCATTTGCCCAAGGACATCAAATCTTTGGAGAATTATATAATGGGATCTCCCATATGTAAAGTTCTCCTTCTGGCTAAGCCCACACCTTAGGATCTACCTGTCTCTGCTCCCCAAGGCTGGAATATTTATGGCTCTTTATGTGGTTGCAGCTCTGAACTCAAGTCCTGTGCTGGCAGGGCAAGCACTCTTAGTCACTGACGTGTCTCCCCAGCCTCCCCAACTCCTGCTGTCTTTTCTTATCCCATATAATCAGGAAAGATCACCATGAATCATGGTAAAAATTTAAACCATAAGCAAGCTGGTCAAAGAAAATACTTGGCCTTGAACACAAAAAGAGAAAAAAGATTCTGTAAAATTGGATGAATGTCGAGAACTCGGCCTTTTCAAACATTGTTTAGATTTATTTATTTTACATGTATGTGTGTTTCGCCTGTGTGTGTGTATGTAGAGGTCAGAGGTCAGAAGAGGGCATCAGATCTTCTGGAACTAGAGTAAAGGATAGTTGTGAGCCACCATATAGGTGCTGAGAACTGAACCTGGGTCCTCTGCAAGACCAACCAGTACTCTTAACTGCTGAGCTGTTTCTCCAGCCCTGAGACCTCAGTCTTAACCAGAGGCAAGGCTTCATTCATCTTGAATGAAATCTCAGACTTGAGAATAGCAAGCACATCCTAGTATGCCATTGTGACAAGTAAATCAGAGAACCAGAAGCATGAACAGTCATGCCACTGAAATGCACAAAATAATACCCTTAATAAATAGACTAAGAATAATTCTGTTTTCTTCCGGGGATTCTGGAGGAAATTTTGCACTCTGTAGCACTTGCAGGGCAAGCTTGAGGCCCATTCTGCAGGTAGTATGGACTTTTGGGTCTGTAAGGTATTGCAAATGACAAGCTTTCTGTCTAAAGCAGCTTCACCGACTCACTTGAGGGGAGTATTCATTGCTTTAAATGAGCTTTAGTTCAGTGCAACTTTTATTCACTTTTCTTTAAGATGTCCCTAACTCTCTTCCTAAAAGTAATGTTTCCTAAAAACATTTTCATGTTAATGTGAAACTGAAATAAAACCAATACCTTTACCACAAGTTTTGGTGATAGCCCTGGAGAATACTAGGAGATCAAAGGTAAGGAGATTTGGGGAGTAATTGTTTCCCTTATTTGTATGTGAGGGGTGTGCTGGTTAACCTTGACTGTCAACTTGATGGTGATTTATCATCCTATGGAAACCAGTATCTAGGTGTGTCTATGAAAGGATCTAGATTGCCCGGGCGGTGGTGACGCACGCCTTTAATCCCAGCACTCGGGAGGCAGAGGCAGGCAGATCTCTGTGAGTTCGAGACCAGCCTGGTCTACAAGAGCTAGTTCCAGGACTGNTGCTGGTTAACCTTGACTGTCAACTTGATGGTGATTTATCATCCTATGGAAACCAGTATCTAGGTGTGTCTATGAAAGGATCTAGATTGCCCGGGCGGTGGTGACGCACGCCTTTAATCCCAGCACTCGGGAGGCAGAGGCAGGCAGATCTCTGTGAGTTCGAGACCAGCCTGGTCTACAAGAGCTAGTTCCAGGACTGGCTCCAAAGCTGCAGAGAAACCCTGTCTAAAAAAAAAAAAAAAAGAAAGAAAAAAGAAAAAAAAAAAAAAGAAAGGATCTACATTGAGCAAACCAAGGCAGGAAGACACACTCTGGAGGTAGGTAGCACCATTCTATGGGCTGGGGTCTTGAACTGAATTAAAAGGAAAAAAATGAGCTGGGTATCAATAGTTTGTCTCCTCTCTCTCTCTCTCTCTGTCTCCTTCTTCCTCAAAGTGATCTCACCATGATGAATTCTATCTCACAGAACTGTGAGTCAAACCAAACCATTCTTAGATTGTTTTTATCAGGTAGGTCTTTGATCACAGCATTTAGAAGAGGAACTAAGACCAAGAGAAGGGAAGCACTGGCTGATATTCCAAAACTGCACTTGAGGTCAATTACTCTGGCATTGACACGGGAACTGGTGGAGGATGCTTGCAAGTCAAGGCCATTGCTTAAAAGAATAGCTGCATATGTTTGATTCTTTTTAAAGAACTTATTACTGTCAGGGGCTTATTACTTATTAGGGGCTGGAGGGATGGCTCAGGAGTTAAGAGCACTTTCTGCTTTTCCAGAATACTCAGCTTTGGTCCCTGACATCCACTTGGCAGTTCGCAATCATCTGTAACTCCAGTTCCAGAGGATCCACTGCTCCAAAAAATAACTCCAAAAATGTGAGCCTATTCCACCTTGTCTGACGGTCAGGGAGTTTGAGTTATTTGGCTTGGTCAAAGTTGTTGACAACAAGTGTGGCTCCACACCCTGACTCAACATGCGCCGCTGCCCAGGAGAGCTTGGTGTGATGCTAGAGCGGCTCTGCGCCTGCAGCTGCATCAGGATTTACATTTGCAATGGGCTAAGGAGAAGAGCTGAACTGTAAATTTTACTGTATATTTCAAAATGGCCAAGAGTATTGTTCAAATGCACCCTCTTTCAACTTTTCTTATTTAGAGACAGCGACTTACTAAATTGCCCAGACAGGCCTTGAACTTATGTTCTTGCTAGATTATAGCCTGTGTGACCAGACTTGGCTTAGATTTTAAATGTTTCCTACAGAAGAAAAAAAAAGATAAACAGCTGGCGTTGGTGGTGCACACTTTAATCTAAGCACTCGGGAGGCAGAGGCAGGAGGATCTCTGTGAGTTCAAGGACAGCCTGGTGTATAAAAGCGAGCTCCAGGACAGCCAGGACAGTTATACAGAGAAATCCTGTCTCAAAAAATAACAAAAAAGATAAACATATGAAATGAAGTGACTCTTTGCTTGATTTAATAATTCTATTATATAAACATGAAAATTGCACATTATACTCCATATATGCAATTAATATATGCAATTAATAAAATATTTTGAGCACTGTAATACATGCCTGTAATCCTAGGACTCAAGCAAGAGGCTCAAGCAAGAGGTTCTAAAATTTGAGGCCAGCCTGGGCTATACAGTGAGTACTAGTCTAGCCTGGCTACATATAGGCTTCAAAACATCAATAAATGAATTCAAATTTCAAAAAAAAACCCCATATAGCTATTGGCTACCATGTTGAATGGCAACACCTCTACATAATTAACAGAAACAGAAAATGTCCCAGCTCTAGGGAATGAAGGTCAAGAAGATTCTCTTCACCCAAGCTTCACTCCAGTCCTGCCCAGAGGCTACACGTCCCATCCCTCCCCCACCACACCCCGCCCCAAGCTGCTTTATCAAGGCTGAGGCCTCCTTCGCCACACCCAGTCTCTCCTCCTACCTGCCTGCTCTCCAGGCTCACATTTACCTCTTTTTCCGCCTCCTTGAGCTCAGCTTCTTTCTCTTTGACTCTCTGGACAAACATCTGTCTCATCTCCTCTTCTTTTTTCTGGAGCTCTCCTAGGAACTCATTTCTCTTCGCCTCATATGTCTCCTGTAAACTGTAGATGGGATCCAGTCAATTCCACTGCCTCCCGGGTAAGCCCTGCTCAAGAAAACGGGCCCCAACCATCCTGAGCCCCGCTCATCCTCTCTGCCCGAATTATAAGTATGACAGAGAAATGTAAAGAGAGAACCATCAGAGGGGAGGGGACAGCTTGGCATACAGCAGCAATATTACAGAGCTACTGAAGGGGGCAGAAGAGCCCCAATGAACTGGATACCACCTTCTAGAAATCTCTCCCTCTCCCTCCCACCCCCCTCACAGAGGTGAAGTGACTCGCTGAAGATTGTACACCTAGTTAGAGGCAGAGCTGACACCAGAAGTTGGGTCTCCTGTTTCTTCATCACAGCCTCTCTCCCACTGCACTGCACCACCAGGCCCTGGCTCTGAAACCAACCACATTGATTCAGCACTTCCTCAAATGCTTGTTGAGATTATAGCTACCATGTAAGCATGTAAGCGAGCAGTGCGAATAGACGTGATGCTAGTTGCTCGCTCGGCATCTAGCACCTACAGCCACCGTAACTGCCCTAGAGGATCTCGGGGTCTAACAGGAGATGCCTGGATCAAGACCACTGCCCCGGTCTGCACTTATTATTTTAAAAAGTAAGACTCAGAGTCAGCCAGGTGAAGCCCAGAAGGGCTGTGTTCCAAAAAGAGAGCAGCACGAGGGAAGGTACGAGAGGGGAAGGGTGTTCCTGGGGATGCGGCCATACTTGAATAGGCCTGGGGGAATCACGGGAACTAAGGAGGACTGAGAGGGGAGATTCCTGAGTCTGAAAGAAGAGGACAGGCTTTGGATGCCACATTGAAGAAGTGGACAGGGATCTATTGAGTGGTTTTCATCACTCAGAACATCGGAAAGTCCATGTGGCTATTCTGGGAAGGAAACTCTGCAGCAATTTCAGTATGACATGGCAGGATCTTCATGTCAGGGCTGGCAGGGAATGGAGAGATCTGGAGGAGCAACGAGGGCTGCAGAATTTCCAGGCCTTGGAAGAAATCAAAGCTGACTCCAGACAGCTGTCCCCTGAGTAACTCATACCTGCTTTCTCAAGTGTATCATATTGTATTATTATTGTCTTCATAAGCATCTCTCTTTGAATCTCTGTGCTCATGATCGACATTAAAGCTTCCTAATATACCCCCAAAGGAAGCTGATTCTACTTTCTGGCTTGGGCCACTAGCTAGATGGTAGAACATAAACAGCAAGGAAAAGGAAGAAGAAGAACGTGGAGCGGATGGCAGACTGTTGGGGATTCAGATTAGGCATTCATAGCATGTCTGAGGGCAAATGTCTGCGGTGCAGCTGCATCTGTGGGTTCAGAGTTCACTGGTAAAGCGTTAGCTTTGGAGTCATCAGATTCCCAGGTGCTAACTAGAGCTGTGAGAATAGAAAGAGCCAGAACAAAGGAGTATGGAAGAGCTGAGGCCCATGGAAGGAACCCCAAGGCGACAGCAACATTTAAAGGAGAAAGCTGAAAGAAGTGAGCCTGAAAGTGCGACCAAGGGGGAGAGGGTTGAAGCCGGCCAGGCCAACACTGCCGAAGGCAGAGGGTATTTCAAGAAAGCCAAATGAACATTTCACATTAAAATCAAAGATAAAAATCAAGCCACGATTAAAGTGGCCACCGATCTACAACTGTAGGCCTTAGAGCGAGGCCCTTTTGTGGAGAGCTGGAGGCAGAAGCCAGATTGCAGTGGGTTGAGGAAGTAAGTGAGAGAGGAGGAAGAGGAACAGTAGATACAGAAATGTTTCTTCCCTGTCAGAGACAAAGCTCTTGATGGGAGGAACTGGCAAGAAAGAGCAGAACTTAAAAAAGGGCTCATTAGGCCGGAGTATTTACCAGCAAGGTAGACAAGGGCAGTGGGAGAGAGGGGGAAAGGTGAAGATGCAGGAACAGAAGAATCGAAGATGGGGCAAAGGAGGGAAGGCCAGGACGGAATGGCCAGGTACAAGTACACCTCCTTCCAGATGCAGAGGAAACTGTGGAGGTGAACGAGAGAAACAGAGGGGCTTCAATCAGAGACAAACTCGCTTTTCCCCCTGTTCAGGAGCTCTGGAGCCCTGACCTGCCTCTCCGCAGAGGGGTGGGAGGCTGCCATTCCTAAAGCGGACATTCCCCCAACGGACTGCTTGTACAGTGTCCTAGGCCCTCTTTCTGCTACGAACAGCTTCTGTGGGATCCTGAGGCCAGCTGAGTGCCTTTTCCTCCCACAGATATTCCCCCTGGCTTGCTTACGGATGTCTGACATTTCCTGAAAGGAGATGGAGTCACGGTAAAGGGCAAGGTATGGTAATTCAAAATGCAGGGCTGCTGACACATTGTGTACATACAGCAGATGCTTCCATTGGCCTAGGGCTCCCACCTGCCTAATAAAAAGCACTTTAGTTCTGAGGTGAGGAAAACACCAGGGGATTATTCATCTTCATGGGTCAAAACAAAACTCACACTGAAATTCTTAGGCGGTGGGAGAAGGTGACTCAGGCAAGTCACCAATACAAGCAAAGTTTCTGTGGTCCAATTCTGTATTTTCCTACTTCTTTACTTAGTGCTAGGAATGAACTTGGGGCTTGTGCATGCTCAGCAAGCACTCTACTGCCAAATCACATGCCCAGCTTTCCTTTTTTTTTTTTCTTTTTGAAAGGAATGCTCTTGCTAGGCAGCCCTGGCTGCTTCAGTACTTGGTAGATACCCCATAGCAATCTTCCTGCTTCTGCCTCCCCACTGCTGGGATTCCAGGCATGCACCACCATGCCTGACTTTTCCTATTTGTTTTTTGAGACCAGGGAAGAAGGGAAACACATACTGGAAACCCATTGTAAGCAACCAGAGAGCCAGATGAAGAAAGTGGGAACAGAGGACAGTTCCTAACTGCCACCCAGTAGAAGGAAAGCCCAGCTCAGGGTCTGTGTGAGCCTGGCCGGCAAGAACAGCTATATGTGGAAGGGAGGGGCCCAAGCAGTGAGCAGTCAGCAAAGTGTTCTCTGGACCCCGCCCTTCCCTGTCTTCTAAGCAGGGTGTAGCAATTCTGGCAGAGGCACACACACAGAGAGAACAGTCCAGCAACACTGGTGACTCAGGAATTACTTTGGGCCCCCTAGCTAGCCCCCACACCTCTCCTCCCCTTCTGATTCTCCAGGGCAAGGCTTTCTGAACTGGGCCAGGCGGGCCTGACCTGGCATGAGCGGTACCTGAATGGCTTGCTGTCAGGGTCGGTGTCCTTGAAGCCCATCTCCTCCAGCTTACAGCGGCGGTACAATTCATAGTGCCGGGTGTGGGTCTGCTCCCGCAGATCCTCCATGTTGACCCGAATCAGCATCTCCCGCAGCTTCACAAAGTCGCAGTGGGCCTCATTTTCAACTGCATAGCGGGGATTGGGGTAATGGAAGTATATTGAAAGGAAGGCCAGCAGAAGAAGAAACAGATGCAGTGAGAAGTAAAATGTCTAATGGTGACATCGCTTCGCAACCTCTTTATACGGCACCTACACGTTTAACCTAATTCCATTTGCTGTGAAAATGGGAATGAAACACTATGAAAGGGCAATACTACTGTGCCAATATCTAAGAACTTTCATTAAGGCCTCCGACTTGTGCAGAAATATCTGCTTTGCAGATGACAACACGTGCACCTCTATCTAGCCATCCACCTAATAAATATTAGTGGAATCTCTGTTCCCAGTATTCTCTCTGGCCCAGATAATCCAGAAATGAAGTCTTGGGGCTACGCTTTTAGGAACCTGCAGCTTAGTGAGAAAGCACATGTAAACAGAACAATATAACACAATGCTACAATTACAAACGGGGAGGCATGGCTGCAGGGCAGTAAAAGCCCAGAAGAGGAGGACCTGTGAACTCCCAGGAGAACAAGGGCTTCCCTATAGATAAAACCTCTTGGATGGGTCTGAAAGGAAGAGTGGAATTTATCAGGCAGATAACAGAACGTGACCTTCACAAGGCCTCCAGAAGGCTAGGCAAGGCCACGTAGCGAGCAAGTTGCAGAGTTAGCTTTCAAATCCAGATAGTGTAGGGGAGAGGCAAAGACCATAGATGAATCTCCAGAGAGCAAAGGAAAAGAACTAGGGTGGGGGCTGGAGAGATGGCTCAGAGGTTAAGAGAATTGCCTGCTCTTCCAAAGGTCCTGAGTTCAATTCCCCACAACCACCTGGTGGCTCACAACCATCTGTAATGAGGTCTGGTGCCCTCTTCTGGCCTTCAGGCATACACACAGACAGAATATTGTATACATAATAAATAAATATTTTTTCAAAAAAGAACTAGGGTGGGAAAAGGTGAGAGGGACAAGGAAGGGCAGACCTCGGGTGTGGCCCACGTGCGTGGTGGAAGCTTCCGAGGAGGTGTTTTACCAAGTGTGGATAATGGCCTGACCACTGCAATCTGCAGGCGAAAGTAGATACCGCCTCTTTGCTTTGTGGGCAAAGGTCTGCATTTGGGTAGTGGACAAGAAGGTGAGAGATGTGGGCTAAATCACAGCAAAGTGGACTTCTGGCCAGAGCCATGCTGCAAGCGGGGCTCTAATAGGATGTCTCCGGGCCCAGATCCATTGGGTTGTACTATTAGAGATGGTCAGATGTGATCATCAGAAGTATTTGCCCAAAGGCCAGAGTGGTCCATGGTACTCTTTCTACTTAAGGCCCCTTACATTCAGTACTGAACTATATCTGTTGCCATAGAACATAAACTAATATAAAAAGCTGCAGCAATAAAATAACTCCTTGGGAGCAAGCGATATGTATCTGCTTCTCCAGCTCAAGACAGTGACCCCTGATCAGGAGGAATGATTCTAGAGCCAGGCCTGGTGGTGCACACCTGTGAGTTCAGCACTTAGGAGGTGTAGGCTGGAGGGTCAGGAGTTCAAGGCCAGCTTCAACTATGTAGTGATTACAAGGTCAACCTGGGCTACTTGAGACTTTTTTTTTTTTAGGAGAGAAAAAAGGAATAATTCTAAGTCTTTTTTAGGCTTCCAAGCAGTGTTCAATTGCTTCCTCATCCAGAAAGAATGTCAACTCAGGAGTTCAAAACAAACAAACAAGGACAAAACTCAGTTTGGGATAAGAGCAGGGTAGTCCAAGTTGGAGGAAGGAAGTCACTGGAACTCTGTCTGCTGGTTTGTCTCCTCCCACCTCAGGTTTCTGTCTTTCAGGCCACAGACTCCAAAGGTGTGGCTGTTGGGCCAGAAGCCTCTTCCCGCTGTTCCTAGTGTAACATCCTGTGGTGGTGGTTTGAATGGAATTGGCCCCCATTAATCTCATAGGGAGTGGCACTATTAGGAGGTGTGACCTTGTTGGAGTAGATGTGGTTTTGTTGGAGGAAGTGTGTCACTGTGGAGGTGGGCTTTGAGGTCTCATATATGTTCATGTCATGCCTAATGTCTCAGTTCACTTCCTGTTGCCCATGGGTGAAGGTGTAGAACTCTCAGCTCCTTCTCCAGCACCATGTCTGCCTGCATGCTGCTATGTCCTGCCATGATGATAACAGACTAATCCTCTGAGACTGGAAGTCAACCCCAATTAAATGCTTTCCTTTGTAAGCGTTTGCAATGGTCAAAACAAACAAAAAACAAAACAAACAGATGGAGTTACCATGGTCATGGTGTCTCTTCACAGCAACAAAACACTAAGACACATCCCCAGCTTCAAATGGCAGAGATGAGCAAAACTTTACGTAGCTCTGCCAGTCTTCTCCTACCTATGGGACATCCAGACAGGGGATGGAGCTCAACAGTAGAGTTTCCATCTAGCAGGCATGAAGCCTAACTTCTGTCTCTGACATTGTAACAAAGAAGAACCAAGGATGTAGCTTAGTGGCAGAGCAATCGCCTAGCATGCATGAGAGGCCCCGAGTGCCAGTCTCAGCACCACAAAAGAAAGAAAAGGAAAGAACTCCAGCTACTGTGGGTGGGGCTTTGTTGTGCCTTCAACCATACCAGTCTTTGGATGTGAGGTGGGCAACTCACTATCAACTTTCATCTTCGCTTCTTTGAAACATGGTCTCCCGAAGCTGCCTTTGAATTCACGATTATCTCTTCTCAGTTGCCCCTCACCTCCCAGGACTGGACTTACAGATGGGTGCCACCCTTCTTGGGTGCCCACTCTCCTTTATTTGCCCAAGGATTGGGAAGAATTTACAGAGAAACTGTCAGTCATGGCCTGGTTAACAGCTACAGACTCAGGGCCCCAAACCTCTGTCTATGGCAGAGTCCTAGGGTTCATGCTACCTCCTGAACCGACAAGAGAAGCACATGTGTGAGACAGACTGTGAAAAGAATTATCATGAATGTATACAGTATATAACTAATTCTTTAAAATTATGAAATAAGCATATCTATAAAAGAGTACATGAAATAGGTATGTGTAATTTAAAGAAATTTAAAATTTGCAAATATCCCCACAACGGAAGCTAATGTTACTGTTACCTTGGAAGCCCCTGCTGGCCTCTTTTTGACCTCATGCACCTCTCTCTACTCCCTGCCTCCTCTGGCAATGAAACTTAAGTACTATCCTGACAGGGTTTAGCATTCATTTGTATATTGTTTTTATTTTAATTCGTTTAGTGTGAGGGGGTATGGGTGTGCACGTGTGCACTTGTGAGGGTGTTGGTGTTTGTGTGAAGGTCAGAGGACAAGTTTTAGAAATCAGCTCTCTCCTTCCACTGTGTGGGCTCTGGAGATCAAACTCAGGCCATTAGGCTTGGAGGAAAGTGCCTTTCCCCTGCCCCCACAAGACATCTCACTGGTCCCATTTTCTAAGATTTATTTTATTCGTGTGTGTGTGTGTGTGTGTGTGTGTGTGTAGGGTGTCTGCAGAGGTCAGAAGAGGGTTCTGATCCCCTAGAGGAGGAAGGTGAGCCTCGTGGCGTGATTGTTGAGAATGGAGGTCAGGTCCTCTACAAGGGTAAACAGGTACTCTTCACCTCTGAGCCACTTCTCCAGCTCTCATTTTTGTGTGTGTGTGTGTTTAATGAAAATGGTTTCATCATTCATCACTCATGCATGAATTTATCAAAATATATATCATGTTATTTTAGCCTACTTTTGGAATTCATACAAATAGAAACCTACCATATGCATTCTTGTGTGATTTTATTTTGCTCAGCACTGTGTTTCTGAGAGTCATTCACACAGATGTAACTGAAATTCACTCACTTTCATTGCTGTCTAAGATCCTATTATATATGACCATTTCACAAATTACCCCGGCTATTTTGATGGACCCCCTCATTGTTTGTAATAATTTATCATTATGAATAACACTGCTGTGAACATATTCATGCCTTTCCTAATGACATACTCACTTATATAGCCCTTTCTGTGTTGTGCCAAGTCCATTTGTCTTTTGCTGCTTCAGGGTGGGGTATAAGGGAGTACTTTCTTCATTAGACAAAAGGAGTCTGCTCTTATCATAGAATCTGGGCATGGGGCCAGAGCTTGCTACTAGTGATCCCTGTGGCTGTTTGAGACCCACACTGAGTAGTGGAGGATGAGACAAGCTAGGAGCTCCTCATATCATGGCAGGGGGCAGCAGATACACAAAGAAGGTGCTAACAGCAGCCCATGTGCACAGACTCATCCTGCACAGTCAGTCCCCCAAGGGTACTGCCGCGCCCACCTGCACAGACTCACCCTGCACGGTCCCCCAAGGGTACTGCCGTGCCCTCATCATCTTGTTGCCTATCTTCACTTCTTCGGTACTGCCAACGACAGCGAATGGCAGGTGTGCCTAGAACAGAGGCAAAAAAGCACTCAGAACTCCAGAAGGAAGGCATTGAATGCCCCACGATGCAACTGCTGCTCATCTCCAGGACTTTGGGTCTTCCCCCTGAGATGTCACTCGCTGCAGCAGCATTGAGAGGCATTTATTAAGCTCCAGGGCTCCACAGCCGGGCAGGGATGAGAACTAGTTCTTGACTCTCTGTTCTGGATAACAATGGCATGGTTGAAAACACAGGGAACAGACAGGAACTTAAGTGGATACATGACCTAGCAAGCTACACTCACCAGTCACTGTCACTGGGGGTGGGTTTAGGAGCATCACAAGGGGCCGAGTACAGAATCTGGCATCACTGTTGTCTTTCCAGAGTTTGAGAGCACAGTCTACAACCACTGAGCTGGACTGTCTTTGTTCTTGCCCACTCTAGACAAGCGCTCATACTGACCCCATGAACCTATAGGGCAAATCAGCAAATCTTCACCCACAAGCTCTGATGGTGCACTATGAGGGACATAGAAAAGTAGAAGACACTTCCTTGCACCTTGGGAGCTTGGACTCTCATTGACGAAGCCTAAGTTACAGTCTCAAAATCCTATTAGACAGGATGTGAATGAGGGCGTAATAGCAGGCACTACATAAATACCCCTTGAATAGAGGATGGCGGGGCTATCAGAGTAGGGAAGAAGATGAGAGGGAAAGTTCAAGCAGGGTCATGAGCTCAGTGCTGGCAGGAGAGATGAGGGGCAGTGAATGCAGAGGGCTAGACTGAGGGAGGAGGTGAGAACAAAAACCATGCTGTAGCATCTGCTTGCATCCCGGGCTCTCAGCTCTAAGTGATGGAGGAGGGCTGTGTGTGAAGTGGGAGGCACTTCTCTGGGTTCAAGAAGAAAAAAAACATACACGAGAAGAAAATAAAGGCATAGGAAATGCCAGTCTTCCCTTGGGCCTGTTATATTTATCATCAAGGGACACTGTCAGAATGACAGGGTCACTTGCTTCCCCGCTGTCATTTGATTCCTCCAGCTCCCTGGCTATTCTCAAACACACAGGCCCCACCAAACTGAATTCCAAAGCCATATAAAACCTCCCACAGCACACTGGCATCAAAGATGGTTCTGGAAATTACAGGCAAACAGATCATTTCCAAGGGCCAGAAATATAAACCTTAGACAGTATCAGAGGGAGCCAGGACAGAGAGCTTAAAGGAGTCCTGCATGTCCTAAACTCCCATGCTAGGTCTTCCCGGTAAGTAGTGATGCCAACACACCTTGGTTGCCAGCCTTCCCGAGCCACCTAGGATGGTTGACATTTGGTGTCCTGGCTAAACAGCATCTTCTGGAAGTCAACTAAACACAACAGGCCAGGAGTCACTGGAAACAAGCTCTGACCGTGACACTCTTGAAAAACATGTGGCTATGACAACCGGAATGGAATCAAGCAAGACAGAGGGGAGGTTTAACTTTCAGTCACACTACAAGGTGTGACTCACAATATCCCCCTCCAGTGGAGGCCAGACTTTCTCTCATTTTTTCAGGTCCCTGCTGGAGGCTGACAGGTGATGCTTCATACATGAGGCCCCAGGAAGGAGACTTTTTTTTTTTAAAAAAAAATAAGATTTCTTTATTTTTATTGTACATACAACATTCTGCTGCCATGTATGCCCACATGTCAGAAGAGGGCACCAGGTCTCATTACAGATGGTTGTGAGCCACTATGTGGTTGCTGGGAATTGAACTCAGGACCTCTGGAAGAGCAGCCAGTGCTCTTATCCACTGAGCCATCTCTCCAGCCCCTGGAAGGAGACTTTTGATAGCTCCAAGATGAAGTACCTGCTGACACATAATGAGCAGACTAATAAGGGGTGCCTATGTGACTCTGCCTAAACCTATGATGAGGGACACCAAGATATAAGGTCTCCCAGATGCAGAGCACTATCACAGTACATAGCTTGTCTTGGGAGTCTGGCCCTAGAGTCACTACTTAGTCCATTTTGTACAGCTACAACAAAATACCAGAGACTAAGTAATGTCTACAGACACAAACAGACTTCCATAGTTCTAGAGGCTGGACATCTAAGCTCAAAGACACCTTTGGGTGTCTGATGAGGGTCTTCTTGTCACATCTTCCCATTGCAGAAGGTAGACAAGCTAGCTAAAATCTTCATAAGTCTCTCGTATAAAGACGCTTAATCTCATTAGTGAGGGAGCAGCCCTTATGGCCTAACTGCTAAAGACCCACTCTCTCTTCTTCTGAAAAGACGTTGATTTTGAATTTTGCATGTGGGCATGTACATGTGAGTGCAGGGGCCTACAGAGGCTGGAGGAAATGGTTGGACCTCCTGGGGCTGGAGTTACAGGAGGTTGTCAGTCACAGCACATGGGTCCTAAGATTCTCTGGAAGAGTAGTATCTTAACCTCTGAGCCATCTCTCCAGCCCCTCTCTTCTCTTTAAAAATCATTCCTAGGAATTGAACTAGAGGCTTTGCACATGTCAGGCAAGTGCTCTGACACCGAGTTACATATACCTCCAACCTTTATTTTTTCCATTTTTTATGTTGAGACAGAGTCTCACTAAGTTGCCCAGGCTTGTCCTGAACTCACCCTGTAGTCCAAGCAGATCTTAAACTTGGGACCCTCTTGCTGCAACCTTCAGGGTAGCTGTGATTATAGGTTTGCCTCATCAGGCCTTGCAAGGCTCCATATCCAAATACTATCATATGGGCAATACTGTTGAGGAATATTACTTTAAGGTGTATGACTTTTGTTTCTGCTGAATTTGTTTAACTCTGTGAAGCTGTGATTCTTTGCCTGTCTAAAACACCTGCTGGTCCTAAGAAAGAGCTGAACAGCCAATAGCAAGGCAGGAGCAAGGATTGGCAGGGCTGGCAGGCAGAGAGAATTAATATAAGGAGAAACAAGGAAGAACAGAAGCAAGAGAACAAGGAGAGGAGGACATCGGGGCCAGCCACCCAGACAGCCACGGAGAAAGAAGTAAAGAAAGGTATACAGAGATGAGAAAGATAAAAGTCCAGAGGCAAAAGGCAGACAGGATAATTTAAGTTAGAAAAGCTGGAAAGAAACAAGCCAAGCTAAGACCAGGCATTGCTAACTGAGAATAAGCCTCCATGTGTGATTTATTTGGGAGCTAGGTGTTGGGCCTCCCCAAAAAAGGCAAAAGAGTAAAACGTCACACAACACAATACTTTCCCATCACGGCAACTACTTTTCCAGTTTCATGTCTACCTTAAACCTCCCCTGGTCCATTTGAAAGTTATCTGATGATCCAAGTGTCATGACACATGTTATGCTTTGACGACCAGAAGAATGCTTTCTGCTTTTGTGTTTGTTTTTAGGTTGTGAGATTCCATCAGGATCTTGTCTGGTGGAGCATACTACCCAGCCTTGGTTTCTTCCCAGGGTGGACAGTGCCAACCAGTCATGAGGCTCTTTCTCCTTGCCCCCATTTCAGACTAAGACTGTCACCTAATTCACTCAAGTGTGTTGGTCATTCCAACACAAGTACATGGGAACAATAGAGACACCATTGCGGGGTGGAGGGAAAGGACACACCAGGGCCTCTGGGCCTCCCTATGATCCAATTTGTCAACCATGTGCTCTTAGTGGTACAAATACAATTTGTGGGAATCAAACCAATGCCTAACAAACAGCCAACTAACTGAGCTCAGTCATGTAACTGGGCCTTTTCTTTAGTCCCTGACTATAATTTGAGTTATCCTAAGAATAGCATTACATGGCTGGATAGATGGCTCAGAGGCTAAGGGCACTGACTGCTCTCCCAGAGGACCTGAGTTCAATTCCCAGCAACCACATGGTGGCTCACAACCATCTGTAATGAGATCTGGTGCCCTCTTCTGGCCTGGAGTTATACATGCAGACAGAACACTATACATAATAAATAAATAAATCTTAAAAAAAAGAATAGCATTATATTTTTGTTTATTTTTTACACAGGGTCTCATGTAGTTCAGGCTATCTTTCAGCTCTCTGTGTTGCTGAGGATAACCTTAAACTTCTGATCCACCTGCTTCTACCTCCCAAGTGTTAAGATTCTAGGTGTGTCATTATGCCAGAGCAACAACACTGCATCTAAACAATAAGCTGGGCATGGTGACTCAGTTCTATAATGCCAGCAATTAGGAAGGTCAAAAGTTTAAGGACAGTCTGGGCTACCTAGTGAGACCCTGTCTCAAAACAATGAATTAAACAGTGTAGCAACTCTGAGATTTAAAGCCTACAGCTTTGAGAGGAATCCCAGTAGGGGTTGAAAACAGCATCCAGCAAACTCTCTCCCTTTCCCCCAACTTCCTCATCTCCTGCTTCCACAATCTGAAATAAAGTTTTCCTGAGTCAGCCGGGCAGTGGTGGCTCACGCCTTTAATCTCAGCACTCGGGAGGCAGAGGCAGGCGGATCTTTGAGAGTTCAAGGCCAGCCTGGTCTACAAGAGCCAGATCCAGTGCAGGCTCCAAAGCCACAGAGAAACCCTGTCTCGAAAAACCAAAAAAAAAAAAAAAAAAAAAAAAGTTTTCCGGAGTCACCCAAAAGCTGAGGGTGAGGCAGGGCATGCACACCCATGAATATCTCTTACTTGGGAATAAGAGGGCAACTACACAGTCTTCTCTAACTAGGTTAAAAAAAAAAACAAAAACACTTCAGCCTCTTCTATTTCCCATGACAACAGGCTGTGCAGTGGGCAGAAACTGGGGATCTGGAACCATATCTAGAATGGAAAGGTCAACACCTAGACCTCATAGCACCCAAGCACGCCCTCCCCATCTCTGTTGATACCAGTGCATAAAGCATGGTTTCTCTGGAGACTCTGACACAGTTGTAATTGGCAAGTGGGCAAAGCACTTTTGCTTTTATTATAATGGTGACTCCTCCCTCCTGCTTCCCAATTCATCATCTGGGACACAGAGGCTTCCCATACAGGCCCCTCTCGCAGACATGCCCAAGTCCAGGCATCCTGGCTGTAGGGAACCCTTTGTCTTCCCTTCCCATTCAAAAGAGCATGATGACATGCAAGGAAGTGAATTCTGAGCGACGCTTCTTAGAGGGATGACTCTGAACCCATCAGACTTAGCTGACTTTTCTTTTCTTTTGAAGGTAGGTTATATGTAACCCAGGCCAGAATAAAACATGTCATCCTTCTGCCTCAGTGCTGGGATGACAGGCATATGCTACCACAACTAATTTTTAATTTAGTTGTTCAGAGCGAAGCAGAGGCAAACTCTGGGCTGTTACGCATAACACAGGGCCTGCAATCTCTTGGCTGCCACAGCAGCATGGTGGAGAAGGGAACTCGGAGGTTGAATCTGCTCTAGACTCAGCAGGAGGCCAGAGTTGAGTTGAGAACAGAGAAAGGGAAACTGCCACTCCTAAGCCATCATGTAGTGACAGAGCTTCGTGGGACACCTTCGCATTGCGGAAAACTTATTCCTCTCTGTTTGTAGCAAAGCAAACTATGAGGCTGAACGCTGCTTGATGACTCAGAGAATGAGTCTGGAAGCTATCTATAGGACGAGGTCCCTGAGGTGACTAGATGCTTCCAGACATCAGTGCAAGTGACACCCAGAAAGCACTTCCTGTTTCACTACAGGCTGGGCACCTTATCCGGTTTTCTTATCATAACAGACCCTCATTTCCATCCAAATGCCCTGACTCCTGGAGAGGACAGCAGTATTTTGTTTTTGTTTTTGTTTTTTTTTTAATTTTTGTCCACGCCCACACTAGGACACAAAGAACACAAGTCTATCTACCTCATGGCACACTGACTTGAGCCAGACTTGTCAAGGCTGATGAAGGGCTTCCACTCATAAACCTCCCTAGGATGGGCTGTGCTGATGGGCAGGACATCAGGCCGGACTATGCTGATTTGTTGGCCAATTCACAGGAGGTGGCAGCTGATGTTGTAATGATAACTTAGAGGGCACCAGCAGCAGGAAAAGTTTGCTAAAAATGGCTTTTATTACAAGGCTTTCCTGAGTTTGGCTGTCCCCTGACATTATGTCATTAGGAAAATCTGATGCCTCTCAGTAGAGAAAAAGAAATGTGTTCCTGAAGCAGAGGCTCGCTGAAAGCCATTAGCTGTCTCCTAGAAATGACAACATTGAGGCTTTCAGGGCAACAGCAGCAACACATTGTAAAGCAGCCCTGGAGTGTTTGACTCTCGGCCTCCCCTCTTACTCATTCCTCTAGTGGGGGGGGAGGTGGGGAGGAGAGAAAAGAGGACTCTTTTTGTAAATCCATTCACACTTAATAAGGCAAAGCATAACCCTGGAGCTTCAAAGGAACAGCACAAGGGCTGGAGAGATGGCTCAGTGCTTGCGAACCCTGGCCGCTCTTGCAGAGGACCTGGATTTGATTCTGAGCACTCACAAGCCATCTTCCAACCATCTGTAACTTGAGTCCCAGGCGATCCAATGCCCTCTTCTGGCTTCCATGGCGACTGTATATACATGGTACTCTTACATACATACAGACAAAACACTCACATACATAAAACAAAAATAAATAAAATCTTTAAAAAAAATCACTGTGTTCCAGCCTAAGATCCTAGGGGGGAAAAATCACTGTGGTTGCCAGAAAATTGGAGGCTATTTCTCATTGTTTGGTTCATGACAATAGAGCTCAATTCTTGGCCAACAGCCCATCCCTGTGCCTCTGAGGCCGAGCAGGTTTTTTAGCTTTAATGGCTTTTGCTGTACCTACTATGCTGACATTGTTGTGGTCAGAGACAAACATAGTTTCCTTTTCTTGCAGTCTGGAAGGTTGCCTGGCCTAGATCTGAGGGGTACTAAAAAGGCAGTTTGGGGGCTGGAGGCACAGTGGATAGAGTACCTGCCTGGTAATCTCGAGGATTTGAGTTCAGCCCCTCAGCACTCATACAGAAGGCGGCCGGGCACAGTGGCTAACTGTAATCCTAGTATTTAGAAGGCAGAGACGGGGAAAACGGGACCCCCGGGCAAACTGGCCAGCTAGACTAGGAGGTATTGGTGAGCTTTGTTTTCAGCGAGAGACCACACCACAGTGAATACAGTGGAGAGTGACTGGGGGAGACACCCGACATCAACCTGTGGTCACCACAAACATGAATATACACCTGTACACACATATGAACACACACGAGGAGCAAGAGAGGCCTGAATTCCCACTCCACATGCAACCTCGCATCAGCCTTGCCCTTCCCCTGGTTACTAATCTCTATGCCACTGACATGTCACAGCAACCGTCACTAGAAACAGAAGCTAGTTAGGTTCTGGATCTGCTGTTCCCCAGTAACCGAGTCTCAGGTACTCAAGAGTTAAGATCAGCACTAAGACGGCTGATGAAGGTACTTCACCACTCCTTGCCAAAGGCTGGTCATAAGAACACACGTCTGGAAAGTTGAACCCTGTGTCCCCACTCACATTCATGGTTCCGTTGATCTCAGCCACCGACTCATCATCCGTGGGGAACTGGTAGATCTGGACTCCGTTGCTCACAAGTTCACTGGTGATTTTGATCTTGAACTTTGTCAGCTCACTCTTAGAGATGGCATCTGACTTGGCAATGATGGGGATGATATTCACCTAGGAGAAGGAGGTCCAAAGTGGGATCAGTTGTCCTTAACTAGCAACTAACAACTCCACAGCCTAGGGCTCCCACCAGCTCCCAGAGAGGGTAGAGAGCTCAGCGAATAGTCTAGCACTGCCCACCTTTAGCCAAACAGCAAATAACAATGATGAGTACTTACTATGTGTTGGCCACTAAACTAAGTCCCCTATGAATGACTTAGCAAAATTAATCCCAACAACTTTCCCAGAAGGCATTGTAGCTAGTGTTTTACCAAGGTGAAACGGAACCACACAGAGGTTAAATAATTTGCCCTAAGGTCACAGGGCAAATTAAGTAGCAGAACTGAAATTCAAGTCAAAGTCATCCTTAGTCCCAAAGCTCATAGCAACTATGAACTGTCTATCAGTTCACACAGAAGTTGGTGAGCTGTGTAATGCCTGGGAATCAAGGTCACTGCCAAGTGTCTCAAAGAAGAAAGATGACAGGGAATCTGTAGTTGACAATGTGACAGGCAGCCATTTGTTGGTAACGATAAGCTGTCCCAACCTGTCCAACCTAGGCTGACCCCAGGCACATATACCATGGATCCATGTGGGAGGTCAGGAAAAGGAAGCAGGGACAGAACTTGATGAGGATGAACATGTGGCTGTCTGGCAGTAGCCAGTTAGGCACAGAAGATCCAGTATTATGAATTTGACATGAGACCTATGCAGAAACGTTAGACTGGGGCTGGCTCAGTTGGTGGGATGCTCGCTTAGCATGCGCCCTCAGCTCCATCTTCAGCTCCACCTGTAATCCCAAGCACTGGAGAGGTAGAAGTGGGAGGATCAGTCCAAGGTCATCTTTAGCTACACGGTGTGTTTGAGGGTAGCTTAAACTACACTAGATCCTGTTTTCCCACCCCCACCCCCTTAAGTTACAATGCTTGAGCTATAGGACTTATTTCTGAGTAAAGAAAGTATGTAGGAAGGCCTAATTTCAGATAGTGAGAAAATGGCCTAATGTCACCCCAAAAGTTCAACTCACCTGAACCCTGACCCTTGAAATCCCTCCAGAAACAGGGAAAGCTTTTATTGCCAATGGTAAAGAAATCTGACATGCGCATGGCTTTGGGAGATGGAGTGCACTAAGCTCAGGTTCCTGAAGAAAATGGAGTTGCTCCTGCTTGCAGACCCCACTGGGGCAGCGTGAATGTTGCTCAGGCCCTAGACTCTGAAAGGAGCGTGTGGGGGCACTAGAACTGAAGAAGTCCTGTGTCTTTTGTGTTTTTGAAGACCCCTGAAGATACATATCACAAAGCTTGGGATGCTGGTCAAAGACCAAAGCTTGTAGCTATTTCCCTTGAAGTCTTTGGGGTCAAGAGATCAGAATCTTTGCCAAGATGGAACAGCAGGCAAATACAAGCCTCCTTGTTATTTTTTTTGTGCCAAGTCCTCATTAGGCCACAATAAACACAAAACAAAAACTGTTTGCTTAATGCAACCTACCCAGCAGACAGCCTGCCACATGACTCCTGTCGCCCTATACGGGGCTATGCTGGGCATGGAGACATTTCAGGAACAGCCTATTATTCACGAGCAGTGAGCTCATTGCTGCAAAAATGGAAAAAACTGCTCTTATTCTGATTATAGCTGACATTCAGTTCTTATAGTGGCTATACTACCAAATGACTACATGTAAATTAGAATTTTGTATACTAAAATAACTTGCAGTTAGAGCTAAAGGCAAATCTCCACCCCATTACAAGTTGTCTGACCTTGAGCAAGCTACTTGCCTCTCTGTGCCTCAGTGACCTCATATGTAGCTAACAACACTATGTAAAATGTAAGTGACAGTACTTAAACACACTACTAGATTATTAGAATGGCAAAATAGGGCCCAGTCCCTGTTGCTGAAGACAACACATAGGTACCTCATGGAATATGTAGAAATTGAGCTGGTGCCTAACGAAAACCTGCACCCCTACTACCAGTGTTCATGCTATTGGAATGCACTTTGCACACTACCAAAGGAGAAAAGCAACCAGCCAGCCAGCTACAAACCCTGCACACTGCAATGTCGCCTGCCTATGTGATATGCTCGTGCAATAGTGACACAAATGTTGTGGAGGTAACCAACCACTGTCTAATTGGATTTAAGGCCCATGAGACAGAATTCATGCCTGACACTGCTAGACCTGTGGCTGGATAGCTCATGGGCCTAGGGAAAACTAAATACTACAGTTGTGCTAAAAGAACATTGCACTAAAATGACCCCTGACAACATTCTGCTATACCCACAGATCAGTGCCTTGCTTGGCCATCATCAGAGACGCTTCTTCTTGTAATAGATGGGAACTAACACAGAGACCCACAACAGGACAATGTGTAGACAGTGGGACTTTGGAACACTCGGTCCTAAATAGAATCCTCCCCCTCAGAGCTCAGGGATCTATGTGGAAGAGGGGGTAGGAAAACTGAAGAGCTAGAGGTGACGGGTGACACCAACGAAACAGTGTCTTCCAGACAATGGGACTGCTACACATGTTATCTCACAGAGACTGTAGCAGCACAGGTTCAAGCCAGACAGGATCCCATTGCTGAGAGAGGGGAAGTAAACACAGGCTCCGTCTCTAACCAAGAAGCCATCTGCAGTTGATAGCTATTTGCAAAGGAAAGATTACTTCTTTCCCCAATGGAGTCTCACTGAGAACATTAACTTCAGGATACACCCATGGCCAGCAGTAGGTGGTCAACACACAGTGAACTCAATGGTGGTCTTGTAGACATTTTGTCTCATACTGCTTCGTTTGGGTTTTTCTCTTTTTCTTTTCTTTTCTTTCTTTTTTTAAAAAATAAACTATTATTTTTTATTTTCTTATTGATTATGTATACAGTGTTCTACCTGCATGTATGCCTGCCTGCCCGCCAGAAGAGGGCACCAGATCCCATTACAGATGGTTGTGAGCCACCATGTGGTTGCTGGGAATTGAACTCAGGAGCTCTGGAAGAGAAGTCAGTGCTCTTAACTTCTGAGCCATCTCTCCAGCCCTCTTTTCTTTCTTTTATCCTTTTTCTTTTCTTTTGCCTTATTGGTCTTGTACTTATATATTTGGTTTCTGTTTTCATAAAATTTCTTTTTGTGTGTTTTTTTGGGGGGTATTGTTTTTGTTTTATAATGAGAGAGAGAAATAAAAGATATGGAGGTGGGTGGGTGGACAGGTGGGGAGGATCTGAGAGGAGTTGTAGGGGGGGAAGCATGATCAAAATACATTGTATGAAAAAGTTTTGATTAAAAAATAAATAAAATTAGCCGGGCGGTGGTGGCGCACGCCTTTAATCCCAGCACTCGGGAGGCAGAGGCAGGCGGATCTTTGTGAGTTCGAGACCAACCTGGTCTACAAGAGCTAGTTCCAGGACAGGCTCCAAAGCCACAGAGAAACCCTGTCTCGTAAAACCAAAAAAATAAAAAAAAATAAAATTTAAAAATTTAAACAAAATACAATAAAGCACCTTTTGTTACAAATAAAAACAAACAAGCAACAGCAACAACAAAAAAACAAAGTCCAATGGCTAAGCTCACACTGCACAAGCATGAGGACCAGAGCTTGGATCCCCTGAACCTGCGAGCATTCAGTCTGTCCATAATTCAGCCTCAGAAGGCAGAGCAAGCAAGGTAGTTAGCAAGAATTCTGGTTTGGCTGAGAGGTTCTGCCGCAGTGAATAAGGTAGAAGATCAATGATGGAGGATGATTTCAACATCAACCTTCGGTCTCCACATAGCATCCATATGCACATGCACATGCACACATGTGTACATACATGCAAGCATGCATACACACATACAAATGGAAAAGAAAAAAGGTGAAATAACATATATACTATAAGTACATAGTGCCTGGCACATGCCAAATGTTAGGGAAGGACACCTGTAGTAATTAGGCTTTTGAAAGAATCTGATGTTCAATTTGTTTTATTTTTATGGTGCTAGGAATCAAAATTATGGCCTTGGCTGGAGAGATAGCAGTTTATAACAGCCAATGTCTTGCAGAAGACCTAGGACTGGTTTCTAGCACCCACTTGGTGGCTCACAGCCATCCCTAACTCAAGTTCTAGGAAATCCAACATCCTTTTCTGAACTCCTTCAGCACCAGGCATACAAAGTGGTATACAGATATACATACATGCAGTAAAATACTTGAAAATAGCAAATAAAATAAATCTAAAACATTTAAAGTAAAGAATAATACTGTATTCCATTGCCAAAACCATCACCCTTAAACTTGAACAGCCATCTTACTTGCATTTGTTCTTATTGTTAAGACACTCAGGACAAAGCCATTACTAATACTAGGAATCCAGATGGCAAAGCATATAACACAAATGCACGATCTGTAACACCATCCTTAAGGAAGAAGGGAACAGAGGGTGGGATTAGGATGCCACAAAACCTCTGCTGGAATCCAGCATCCCTTGTTTATCAGATCAGTAAGAGTCCAGCTTGCTCAGCCCCAGCTCCTGCCTCATACCTTACTATCCAGCTTCTTCATGGTTACTAGGTCCAGAGACTTGAGTGAATGTCCTGTGGGGGCAATGAAGTACAAGCAGACATGGATTCGGGAGTCATGGTAGGTGTGCAGTACTCTCCGGATCTTCAGCTCCTCCTGCAGGTAGGCCTCAAACTGAGCATCTATGAATTCCACTATAGGCTTATAGCTAGAGAGGAGAGGAGAGAAATGGCGTCAAGTGCTTGTTTTATTTTATTTTATTTTAATTTTTGACATAGTCAATCCCAGTTAGAAACAAATGTGTCCTCTGTAATTTGACCTCCTGTATCTAGTTGGGCTTCTCCTGTCTTCTTGGTCCACATGTCAACCCAATTTATTTCTTCATTGTGGAATGCCCATTAATCTGTGCATACCCCCATCCTTCCTCTGCACACCTCACAGCTCAGTTTAATGCTTATCTCACGAGCCTTCTCTTTTTATGCCCCAAATCCCTCTGTGACCGAGCAGTGTGAAAAAACAAAAAACAAAAACCTCTACATGGTATTAGAATGCTTGCTGCTGCTTCACAGGAATTGTGGTGTCTTCCTGAAGGGCAGGACCTGGGAAGGGAAAGGCTCTATCTTCCAGCAGTCCCGAGGCTATCTCTGGTGGGGGTCTGTAGTTGGACCCTTGATCTAAGCCCATTAGATGCCTCCTGCAGCTCTCCACACCCTGCTATGGCTTTGGAGCTCTGTTCACAAGAGCTCTCTGCAACCCACCCTGGGGGGTTCTGTCACAGTGCTGTGGGATCTTTGCTCATTCTTGCAGCAATGTGTGAAGCATTCCAATTAACAACCTTGATAGTCACATATGTTTCCACTCCTGATCTAAGCATCCAGACAAAACTTGATAAAGATACTTCCCCCATCATCTGCATAGAAACCCCAGCTCACTGAGAGTCCATGCAATGCTCCCCTTGGTAGTCTTCTTGACTCAAGATATTTATTTAGTTATTTGTTGGTTTGTTTTTGAGATAGGGTCCCATTATAGCCTTGTCTGGTCTGGAACTTGCTATGTATTCCAGGTCTCAAACTCACAGAGATCTGTCTGCCTCTGCTCCCCAGTGCCGGGATTAAAGGTGTGCACCACGGTGCATAGATCTATTTGTTTCTTGCTACATAGCAGTGGTGCTCTTAAAGAAAATGGCCCCCAAAAGGAGTGGCACTATTAGGAGGTGTGGCCTTGTTGGAGTAGGTGTGGTCTTGTTGGAGGAAGTGTGTCACAGTGGGGGTGGGATTTGAGGTCTCATATATGCTCAGGCCACACACAGTGAGTCAGATCACTTCCTTTTGCTTGTGAGTCAAGATGTAGAACTCTCAGCTCCTTTTCCAGTACCCTGTCTGCCTGCATGCCACCATCACCATGCCCCACCATGATGATAATGGAATGAACCTCTGAGACTGTAAGCCAGCCCATTAAATGTTTTCCTTCATAAGAGCTGTCCTTGTCATGGTGTTTCTTCACAGCAATAAAACCCTAAGACAATAACCTCATGTTATTCAGGCTGGCCTCAAACCTATGAACCTTTCACCTCCGCTTCCTGATTACTAGAATTAAATATGTGTACCACCACACCTGATTCAGCACGGTCTCCTAAACAATAGTGAGTTGAAGGTCTATAGGCAGTTAGCAGTTGCTAAGGGAGGGAGAGAGATTTTCTTGTAGTGTAACCACTGGTGAGTTGCCCATGCTTCTGTAACTAATCCCTTATCCATGCTCCTATAAGTAACCCTAATTAAACTTACTGGTTTGCCCATAAACACAAAGGCATAAAAAAAGGGAGTTGGTGAGAGGCTCAGTGGTTAAGGGTACCTGCCATCAAGCCTGAGGAGCTGAGTTTGATTCCCAGAGCCCACATGACAGAAGGAGAAAACTAGCTTTTGAAGTTGCCCTCTAACCTTTACCCATGCACTGTGGTACGCACACACACACACATGCTAGTGCACTTGCACACATGCACACACACAAATAAATGAAAGAGTATTTATTAAATACCCCTATTTACAAAGATAAAAGTGTAAAGAGGGGCTACTTGGGAAGAGGAAGGAGATCAGTGGGAGGGGACAAAAGAGGGAAATGTGGGCGGATATAATAAAGAATACACTATGTACACGCACGAAAGTCTCATAACAAAGCTCATTATCACATATCATTAATATATGCTAAGATTTTAAGATTTCAGAAAAGAATAATCAGCCCAATCCTCCTCCCTGTTCTGGGCCTTTCTGGAAATTTCTTTTTTTCCTAGCCCTATCTGCACTGGAGCCACCCAATTGCCCCAACATTCTTTCTTTCTTTTTTTTCTTTTTCTTTCTTTCTTTCTCTTTTTTTTTAGTTTTTTGAGACAGGGTTTCTCGAAACCTGTCCTGGAACTAGCTCTTGTAGACCAGGCTGGCCTCGAACTCACAGAGATCCACCTGCCTCTGCCTCCCGAGTGCTGGGATTAAAGGTGTGCGCCACCACCGCCTGGCTCTTTTTTTCTTTTTAAAAATTTATTTATTATGTATATAGCAATAAAACCCTAACTAAGACAATAACCTCATGTTATTCTGGACACCAGATCTCATTGTAGATGGTTGTGTGTCATCATGTGGTTGCTGGGAATTGAACTCAGGACCTCTGGAACATCAGTCGCTTCTTTTAACCTCTGAGCCATCTCTCCAGCCCTTTTTTTCTTTTTCTTAAATGCACTTATTTATTGTGTAGGTGTGTGGCATAAGTGTGGAAGTCAGAGGACAGTTTGCGTGAGTCAGTTTCCTCCTTTCACCCCGAGAGATCCAGGGGTGGAGGAACTCAGGTCATCAGCTTGGTGGCAAGCATCTTTACCCAGTGAGCCAGCCCACTTGCTCAGCCTCACCCTTGACCGCATCGCTGTCTTTCTGCTCTAACTAGGTCAGCTCAGTTTCAGCCCTACCTCTCTCCTCCTCTCCTCAGCTTGCACACTGCCTCTCCACTGGAGATGCTGCCTCCCTTCAGGGAAGAAGAGGTTCATTACCTCAGCCCAGGGCAGGGAGTTTTCAGATCCCACTGCCACAAGAGAACATGATCAAAGGAAGGTATGAGACCAGCCAACACCTCCCGCCTGCAACAGCTCCTAACCTGAGCCTTTGTGAAAGAGCCCCCCTAGGAAAGGGGAGAAAAACAGCATTTAAAAAAAGAATCACAGAATCCTGCATCCAGAGAGCTGCCTTCAGGAAGAGACCCAGGTGCAGGGCATCTCTGGCACCCCAAAGGACAAAAAAAATCTAAAAATATTGTTCTTTCTCTCTTCCTTTGATTCCCCCTCCCCAGTCAAGTCTGTTTTTTGAAGCACAAATGATCTCTTGGCAGCAAAGAGTCATAGAAGGTTCTGGAAGAATTCATAGTGAGAATAGAGGGCGCATCCCTCAGTAGCTAATTGTTAGATGGGTAGCTGCTCTGAATTATATGATCAGGGCGTGGCTTTGCTTTCCTCTATTACATAACTTCTTTTTATTTCAGGTTTTGCTTCACACAAAGGGGTGGGGAAGACAGACGAGCAGATTTTTCTCAGCCTCCTTCCTCTTGAATCTCTGAAACGCTGTGTTCATCTTATTCCCAGTGCCCCTGGCTCTCAGAGGCTCTGAAGAGGTGCATAGATCAGACCAGCCAAACCAGCCAATCGGCCACCAGGATCTGGGCTCTGAAAGAAGGGTGACTCATCCTTGTGTCAGGCAGCTTTGTTTCGCCAGTGTCTGGTCTGCTGTCTGGCATACAGTAAGGACTCCACCTACGGCTCTGAGTTCTCTCACCTTTGCCCCAATGGCTGATCTTCCCACAGCGGCCATCTCTTCTCCATGGGTTGCTATCCTTACTGAACGCCACTCCGGGGCAAAGAAAACCCTTACTTCTGTATGCAACCACACTACTGTTTCTTGTTTTCTTCAAGGCACTGCTTTTCTCATGCCCCTCCCAAGAGGACGTTTCTCTATGACCCACACCCTAGTTCCATGGAGGGCTAGAGAAGACAGCTTTCTTCCAGCACTTTCTTCCCTCATCACGACAATTAATCTTTTCCATTTTAAGGCAACAAGCTCAAGACTTTTGCAGACCATCCATGGACTTACTCTTTTTTAACACACATAAGTGTTTTGTCTGCCTGTATGTCTATGCACCGCATGCATGTCTTGATTCCATGGAGACCAGAGAGGGTGATGGATTCCCTGGGACTGAAGCTACAGATAGTTGTAAGGGCCCATATGGATGCTGGAAATTGAATTTGGGCCCTCTGCAAGAGCAAACAATGCTCTGAACTGCTGAACCATCTCTCCAGCCCTACCCATACAATTCTAAACATGGAGTTCACAGACCTCCAAGGAGCCTTTGAATAGAATTTAGAGAATCCTCACACTTGGACAGAAACAAAATACATCTCGAACTGAACTTTGGCAGTTTCTTCAGTTATAAAGCAAGCACCTGTGATTTTTCTGTCCAGTAGAAATCACTCATATTTTCCTTTCCTAGTCCAGTGGGTGCACATCTGTCAAAATAAAATCTACATCCATCAGAGCTTCTATATTCTGGTGATTATGAAGCCTACAAATAGATACTATTATTTAAGGGCTTAACAGATAAGCATATGGTTACTAAATCATAGCTTAAAAATATTTTGGCAACTGTACTTTTAATACAACTGGTACATTTTAGGCATTCAAAGGTTATTTTGAGAATGAGGCCAGAGATCACAGCCCAGTACTAAAGGTGCTCATTGTCCAAATACTTCTTCATTTCTGGTACTGAGGTTTACTATGGAGACACTACAACAGAGTACCGAATAGAAAGTACTGGAAGTTCGGAGACTTTTGATACCATGACCAGGGATGCTTCTCTGAGGGTTCGATATCTGAGTTGTAAGGATGAGCACCACCAGTAAGCCCCAGTAAGATCCAGGAGAAGGGCAGGCCAGGCAACAGGAACACAAAAATGATGCTGAGGCAGAGACCAGCCTGGCAAGCTTAAGCATCAGGAAGAAATGCAGGGAGCTAAAATTTAGTGAATGAATTAATAACTATCAACCCCAGCTACGCAACAGAAATAGCTTACATGTCCATCAGCTGATGGCTGGATCAAGAAAATTCGGACTATCCATGCAATATAAATATCTTTAGCTATAAAGAAATTCTCATATAACCTGCCGAACATATGCTAGGCCCTGGGTTCAATCCTGAACATTAAAAAGGGGGAAAGGGATGGGAGACAGGCACTCATGCATGGACAGATTTCATAGAATTGCATTCGTATGAGGCACCTGGAGTAATGAAGTTCATAGAGACAGAAAACATAGTGGTTGCCAGAAGCTGAAGCTGAGGTGGGAAAGGAATGGAGAGCTGTTCGGTGAAGTTTCCTTTGTGGGTGAAGCAAATGGGTAGGACCTATGTAGACGTGAAGGTTGAACAACAGACAGCAGTGGTGATTGTGAGGGTATTAAATGCTATTGAACCATTAATCTTAATTCGTCTTACTGAGTTTTGTCAAGATCCTCAGTGGTTTGGGTATACATTAAAGTCTGAGAGGTGCTGGCATCTTTCATCTACCCATTCATCTCCCCAATTCTCCCTCGGAGACACTACCGCCCACCAGCCATCTCCAGGGTATGCTTCTTTTCCCCACAGCCATGCACCTTGAAGTGAGATAAAGTGGGCAAGCGCATAGCTGTCCCAGACAATCCCTCTAGCCAGCTCCTCCTCGATGCCAATGTATAGCCCCTCTTCACTGGAGACCTAGCCCACCTTCCTTTGGCCCACTCTTTCTCCCCACTCTAGGTGACGACAATGTGCCTGCTAACAGCTCAACAATGTTCGTCTCCCATATGCTGTGTGTGACTGCCCTCACCTCTTCCCTCAGCTCCCTCTGCTCCCTGCCCCAGAAATCCTCTCTGTACCACCCAACTCTCCGACCACAACCTGGTGTCCATCTAGCCGTTTCATGGCTTTGATCCTCCTTTACATGATTGATCTCCTCAGAATGCTAATGCTCAGGAATTTGGCCCTTTTCCTTATTTCACAGGATATCAATGTCTTCCTGTCTTCCCATCTTCCCACTCTCAGCTCCTTCGCCAAAGCTGAATCACATGGCTGGTCAATCGAACCATGTTTTTGTTTTTGAGACAGGGTCTTGCTATGTTGGCCAAGCTGGTCTTGAACTCTTGGACTTAAGCATTTTTCTTGCCTCAGTCTTTCTAGTAGCTGGGACTACAGATGTGCAAGACTGTATCCATTAGGAAGCATTCTTATCAAAACCTTCATCTCTGTTCAGCCCCACCCTGCTGGCCCTAGAAAAATTACCCAACTGAATAAATGGCAGACGCTGACTACTCCATCGCTGTCAAAGTTGGCTGAATGAAAATACAAAACTATGGGTCTTGATGTTTTTATAAATCTGTGGTCTGCCAAGTTCTACGTGGCCTGAGTGCCAGAACTCGGGCTAGGGGTAAGGACGGAATAAAGAGAGGACAGGCACACGGACTCAGGTACAGTGAAGCTGGGATCGGCTGGGCTCTGCTACCTGTAGCCCCACCACCTGGACCCTCAGCGTGGTTATTAGGTACAGCACAGGGCAGAGGCTAGTTGGTCTCTGTAGGTGAACAGTCTCAGACTGTAAACATCTGGGAGTAGGAAGCTGCAGCTGCAAGTCTTTGCACACATTGATCAGTCATAGACATATTCAGAGTCACAAAAGGGGTTTTGCCATTTCTTGTGAGCCTAAATCATAGGGATGACAGTTTTTCCAATTGTCCCATGGGATATTCTTTGACATGGCCATGGCCGTGTCAAAATACACATTCACTCAGGACCTTGCTCACTTAGGGTCTCTTTGCTCCCTACAATGACCTCTAACCTCATAGAAGCCTTCAGAGTAACATAATAGCCCTTTTACTTGGTCTTGATTGGCTCCTTTTCCCACTCTCTCATTGACCATTCCAGACTTCCATTTGATTTTTCAAGCTCCAATATGATTTCTGACCTCTTCACTCCATGATAATCTGACAGCTTATTTTACCAACCAACTTGGGGCTACAAAGCTCATACAACCCCATCACCCGTTCTTTAAAGATGAATCCACCATCCCATTTCCGTCTAATCTGAGGATGAAGTATTTCTCATCTTTTCAAGGCTTGTTATCCTGTGCACATGGTTCCAACCCTTTCAAACTCTTTGGAATCCTTGCTCCATCTCTTTTCTTCCTACTGACTCTTTCCCCTCAACTTATGAATATACTTGAGTCTTCCCTCATTTCAAAAAGGGACTTTTATTAACCCAGTCCAATCCTCCTCAACTCCGAAACTCCCCAGCTATGTTCCTGTGTCTTCTCTCCCCTAAGTGGCCAAGTTTGAAATCTCTGCCTAGCACGGGTACTCAAGAAATATTATGGAGAACTCTGAGGGAAGGTACCCAGGCCACAGTGCAGGCAGCACCAGCTCTGGCTGTTGGCACCCCTACCCCCTATCCACACATCCCTGCCCCCCACCCCCAAGTTCGCCCTTTCCTCTGCAGGACCTGCTCCACGGACCACCTGGAGTCTCTGTTCCCGTGCTGAGGTCAAGGAACCAGAGGGGAGAGGAAGAGATGGGCAGGCGCCAATCCAAGAGTTCCTCTAACAACCTAAAAAGCAACATAAAAGCACCAGAATCCGGAAATTATGCAACAAGAAGATCTGAGCAAACTAATACAGAAGAAGTAGAAGAAATCGACTTTAAACATAGCTTTA